>VDFB02000363.1:154279889-154375814 GCA_007258455.2 Sequoia sempervirens | reverse complement strand
CCTTCAATGTTAATTCTTGGTAGAATAGCTTCTCATACCAACTTTTGAAATCCCTGAATCTGAATTCGCGTGTTGCATTGTTGGTCTTGGATCCTCATGGTACCATGACATCTTTACTTACCTTAATAGAGGAGCCCTTCCATCTGATATCACCCCAAACCTTAAAAAGACCTTTGTTAAAAATGCATCCCATTTTGTGATCCTAGGTGATACCCTTTACCGTCTAAGCATCAAAGGGACATTAATATGATATCTTAACCAAGAGGAAGCCTTAACTACTTTAATAGAAGTACACGATGACATATGTGGGTTCCATTCTAGTGGTATGAATTTAGCTAACAAACTGTTGAGGATGGGGTACTATTGGCCAACCATGGTAAAAGAAGCTCATCAGTATGTACAAAAATGCATCTAGTGTCAACAACATGGAGATCTGATCCATGCTCTAGCTCAAGAATTGCAGCTGATGATCAAACCATGGCCTTTTTCATAATGGGGACTTGACCTCATAGGAAAAATTACTCCAACCTCATCCAACGACCATAAGTTTATCATAACTGCCACTGAATAATTTACTAAGTGGGTTGAAGCCATTCCTATGACCTACATAATTGGGAAGTAGATAGCCAAGTTTATCCTAAATTACCTAATTTTCATTATGGTGTTCCATAAACCCTCATCTCAGATAATGGAACCCCTTTTAAAAATTAGGTTGTAAGAGAGTTGTGCCAAAAATTCAACATCCAACACCGATTCTCTACACTATGCTATCCCCAAGGAATTGTAATACCCCTCCTCTTACTGTTTGGATTTATTAATTCCTATGCTTTAACTTGATACGTTGATACTATGATGATACTCTATGTGTTGTTGGATGTGACATTTATGTGGTTTTGATTGATGCTTTGTGTTGTGATGATGATTGACTCATCGATCTGGTGTGTGCGGATGTGTAGTTTAGTTGTTTGCTTCTTGTGACATTATTAGTATGATTTATGATACTTTGTGTGTTGATTTAATTATTGTTTATTCAAATAGATTTTCATTAATGCTTTATATGTCGATGTGATGATTCTTTGGTGATCATGTTATTTGGATTCAGTATTATTTTATAATGCAATGGTTTAATAATTCTAGTTTTGATGCAGTAGTTAAATATCATGTTATCTTATGATCAATTTGGTTAGAAATGTTAGCTCGTCATTGATATTATAATTGTTAGAATAGAGTAGGTGAGAGGACAGTGTAGCATCACTCGTTCACGAGTGCCCTACTACACTGCAATTCCTTCTCACGATAGGATGTTTGATTATATATATACATGTGCTACTTGACGTTCATTTGGATGCAAGATTGCAGGAATAAGTCTCGATTCCACCTGCTTCGGCAGGACAGGGCGAGCAATAAATTAACCCAATGGGTAAAAGTTGAAAAAGGGAGTAGGTTTGGAAGTGTCCCCGTCCCAAGTCCGTCGTCTGTTGTGAGTCGTTGTGTTATGACTGAAGGTTTGTCTTTGTCTTTATGTAGTTTGACTGCTGAGTATTTATTTAATTATTGGTTAGTGTTTAATTAATTAATCGTATTTCATAAAATAATTAATTAATGTTGCATTGTTATTTGATTTAATTGCGAGTTAGAAAAATATTAAATTTAAATATGTTGTAAATTATAAAGGTATTTAATTAATTAAAGTTCAAGAAATTAAATTAAATTAATATTGTTGAGAATAAGCAGATATTATCTTTTTATTAATATTAAATTAGAAAATCATGTAAGATAATATCTGAATTAAATAAATTATTTTAATTAAAATTTTAGATAAGTGTGAGCTTTTAAAAGCTGGAAAAGGACCAATAAGGAAAGAGGCTTTTTGGAAAAGAAAGCGGAAAAAGATTTATTGATTTTAATTAGTGATTTATTATTTTTATGAAGGGAATTATTCACACACGGAAGTTTTTGCTCTGTTGTTTTTGAGGATCTAGAAAGGAAAAATTAAGAAAGATAGTTTTGAGTGTTGGAGGTTTTTCTGGGGGAAATTATTGTGAGTTTAGAAAGAAAAGAGGGATTCAGTAGAACATTGAAGGCAGAAGGTCGAGAAAGGAGTTACAGGAGGAATTCGAGAGGAGGTTACAGGAGGATTTCTTCTTCAGACAAAGGACTCCAGGTATTCTCCTTTTAAGATTATTAATATTTCATTGTTCTGTAACAGATCTGGTTGCTATGTTTCGAAAATTGGTTGAATGAAGTTTTATGTTTGAAAACTCATTTGTAGTAAAACCCTCGAAATCTTCTATAGGAAACTTAGTACAACCTATTGGAAATTCCTTCAATATAACTTAGTTGAGAAATTTATTGTGTTGAAATAAAAATCGTGTTACTATTGAATCAACGTTCCAAATTTATTTTGGTTCTTCCGTAAAACTTATTTGTTTATATTGTTATTCTTCTGAATCTCTGTTGAAAATAAGTATATACTCTTAAATATATTTAAACTAAAT
Organism: Sequoia sempervirens; assembly: GCA_007258455.2. Classification (NCBI taxonomy): domain Eukaryota; kingdom Viridiplantae; phylum Streptophyta; class Pinopsida; order Cupressales; family Cupressaceae; genus Sequoia; species Sequoia sempervirens. Next base: position 154,373,316 of record VDFB02000363.1, on the reverse strand, counting down.
TTGGTATACATATTTGTGTGACAATACTATTGGGTTATTTAAATGCATATTATAATTATTATTTACCTCTGTAATTTTCTTTCATGAGATCTGAATAAAAGTCATCTCTATGGAAGACTTTATATGGAGGGTATTGAATATAGTTTATTTCAGTAATTTCAGGACTATTTTATAATCTCTTATGTATTTTTCCTTTGGATTAAGTTTTAATATGATATATATATGTCTAAATAAATATGTGCTGGGCAAAACAAAATAAATAAATAGATTTATATATATATTCCTAAGCTGGGTCGGGCCTCGGGTTTTGTGTATTGAATATAGTATTTAGTTATTTATTTATTTTAAAAAGTAAAAGACGTCTGGAAGAATTCAATTTTTGAAATTCGTGTTGTTTTATTTTATAAAATCTGTATGTTTTATATAAAATAAAATAAAAATTAAATTTTAATTATTGGGGGGTGGGGGTCGGCCGAGGCCGTACCACCCACGGCACCCACTGTGGTGCTGCCGCCACAGTCTGTGGTACGCGCGGTACCACAGCCTGTGGGGACCGCGGCCACCACAGCCCATGGTACATAGTACCACAAGCTGTGGGGGGACTGCGGCCACCACAAGGTGGCACGCAGTACCACCGCCTGTGGGGCTACGACTTTCCAGGCAGTGGTACCAATGGAAATTAATTTTAGTTATTAATTTTCGTTTTTATGTGGTAATTCGGATTTTGGTTATAAATTAATTTTTATAATTCAATTTTTATTTTATTTTGGGTTTATAATATAAATATAATAATATATATATATATATTATTTAATATAAATTTACTGTATATTATTTTATATATATATATAAAAAAAAAAAAATTTAATTAATTGTTAATTTTATGATGTTTTTTTAATATAAAATGATTTTTTTTAATAAAAATATTTTATGTTTGGATATATATTTATATATTAATTTTGTGATGTTTCGATCAAAATTTAATATGATAATTTTTACGTGATATAGTTTAATTGAGGAAATTGGAAATAAGCTGTGTGATTATAATTAAATCGAATAGTTAAAATTTAAATGTATGATGTTATCATATAATTGTGTGAATTTGAATTTAACAGTGTGTTTTGTTTTGAATTGAATAATCTCGAATTGTTGATTTATTATTTGGTGAAATTATTGAGTTTGGAAATATTTATTTATGTAGTTGTTTTTAAGTAATTGTTTTCTTGAGGTTATTTGTTAAATATATTGTGGTATTCTCTTCATTGTTTTATCGTGTTATATGGGAAAACCCTAGGTTTACCTTACCTATTGTAAGATTTTATGTTATTGTTAAGGACTTCCAAAGATGGAGTGCTTTTCTATCCTGTTTCTTTTATTCTCCATGTCGGGCAAATGGGGTTAAGGGTCTATGTAAGCCTTCCAGAGAAGTTCTCTAGAGTGGGATGTTATGTGTAGAGGTTCAATTTGTGAATCACCTTGGGAATGGTATAGAATTGTACTATGATGTTGTACCCGGTTTCCACGAACGGGGATTTGTGCCTCCTAGGAAATAGGAGTGGGTAATGAGATTTGTACCTCCTTTGGAAGGAGTGTGTATTCGTATTGGTTTCCTCCAGTGTTTGGAGTGAGTTTCCTTGTTTTGTTTCCTCCTTGGATTGGAGAGTTTATGTTGTCTAGTTACCTATTTTGGTATTGTACCTTGTGTGTTGTCAATAGGAGAGTGGCTCTTTGTGGGGGTCCGGCACACAAAGGGGCGCCAGGGTAACTCACCTAGAGTTTAATTAAGTGATAATGTAGAAGAATTAATGGGGAACTCTCACACTAATAAAGATAAAGGATGTCTCTCTCGTGAAGCAAGTGAATGATAAGGCTCGAGATGAGATGGGACACATAGTTTTGCGTGAGGGTCCGGCGGCCGGTAGAGGCAAGCCAGGGTAACCCAGGATGGGGGTCCGGTAGCCTAGGAAGGTTGAGCCAGGGTAACTCATGGAAATTTATGCATGACACTCTTCCTATGTCGACAGTTAATCAGTTATTGTGCGATGTTCATGATCTTTGTTCTCTGGAAGCATTGTAACCTCGTGTTAAGTGATAATGTGTTGTAGTTGTCAAGTGATGTTGTGTTTGTAGTGGTTAAGTGACTTATTGATTTCTCTTTGGTTATTGTTGCAAGTAGTCTTTGATATTACATCTTGAGTTCATCGATGTTGTGAGTTGGACTTGTTGTTATGTTCTGAAGTGGTGTTGTTGTGCCTTTGGATTTGTCATTGTTGAGTTTTCTAAGTGGTCTTTGATGTTAAGTTGTTCTTTAGGAGTTAGTCTTTGTTATTGTTAGCGTGCTTGGTCGGGGACCCTTCCTTGTCTACTCTCAGCATGGGGGTGGTTGGGTGGAACGTGCTTCGCACCCCATTGGGTTCCCTCTTATGTTGCAGATGTATCTTTTACTTGCAGGTTTTGGCGGATGTTGATGATCCAGTGTCCTTATGTACCAGATTGATGTATATACTTCATATGTAATGTATTCATTGATGTATTGTCTCCCACGTGTGTTGGGATGACCTTGTTGTAAATTGTATATGGGGTTATTGAGTTGTATTTTCAGTCAACTGTATTCTTTTATCATTGGGATGTAATGGTTATTCAAGCCATGTATTTATTCAGGATCATTTGTTATAGTTGGTTATGTTGAGTTGTATCTATCGAAATATGTAACACTTTATATCTTTATAATTCCATGTATTGTCATATGTACATATGTTATTAAAATGGATATAGTTGATAGATATTTTAAATGATGAAATGGGAAAGATTAGATTTACATAATAGATTAATTATTGTTATCTTATTATCGTTGTTATGGGTTAGTGTAGTCATGTCACTTCGTGTACCCCTTTGGAACTAGTTGTGCCTCATAATACATTGTTATGTTTTAATACCTAAGTATGTTATTATATTCTTTTTAAAAAAAAAAAAAAATGTTCTGTTGTTATTAGTTCCTTTGGGGTTCGGTGACGGTAATGTGGATAATTTCATCTTCCGTGATAGAGATAATAACAAACTTATTAGCTATGCACTTCAAAACATTGTAATTTTGAACCAAATCTAGAATGTTTGATAAGAAAATAGATAGAAGATTAGCTGGAAAAATGATCCTCTACAAATCTGTATGTAATACTTCATCATCTATAATGACTTTTATGCAATTCAAAATAGATTTACATTTAACTTTAAACACGCTTTGCAGTGAACTTCTTTCTCAATGTAGGCTGAGAAAGGTTCTTCCCATTATTTGATTAAAACTGGCACCCTAAAGTTTCACACTCGAAACTCTTTAAACTCCATTAGCTCAAGCTTAGCCAAAAATAGAACTGTAAGTTGCAAGCTCACCAAAACGATGAACAATGAAAATAAAGCAAATCGACAAGCATTTTAAGGACAAACTTAACATGTTTCTTACGACCTTTTTGATAATGTAGTCTTGCAAGGATAACACGCATGGGTAATCTCGGGTTTTAAAAATGGCTACCAGTATTCCTGAAAGCATATTGATATAATGCTAGCTTTGTACCAGATGTGACATCCGCACAAGTTAAAACTTGTCTAAAAGCAACCCGAAAAAACTTAACTTTGGCTATCTGTGAAAGCCAAAAGTGTTAAGAGTAAGCAAAGTACTTTCCATTCAAATTCGAAGATTACAACTAGGCATGTTGTCCTTACAAGAACTGCAAAGAATTTCATAAAAGATATGCCCTATACAAATTTCCCAATTCAAATGTGCGAATGGTGTACTTAAGTGCCACGATACCCTTAGCCGATAAGAATCCTACAGTCTTCATAATAAAACATTAGAATCACATGATAAAATAAAAAGCATGATGTATATGACGATAACACATGATATATATATATATATATATATATATATAAATTTAGAAAATAATAATAGATTCTTTATTATAAAAATATATTAATTATAATTCTTTATTTATTAACCCATGATATATATATTTATTATTAATATATTATTTTCTAATGTGTCATTCACTTGACACTATTTACTTAACTTTTGTGCCTTTGAACACTCACTTTTACACTCATTTACCTTTAGAATTTAGAAAGAAAAATCCCAACTTTTTAAACAAAAATCACTTACCTCTGTTTTGACGATTTTCCCTAAAGACTTTACACAGTTTGTAATATTTTCTAGCTCTAATGACATAATTTAAAATTTTTGTTCAAAAATTCCAACATTTATCCTCAATAATTCTTTTTCTACACTCCTTTATTCAAAAGAATAAAATTTAAATTAAAAATAGAAATTAAAAATTAAAAATTAAAATTAAAATTAAAATGCAAGATTTATCTTATTGTTCTTGAAAAATTGATACTTACATATTTTAAAATGCTTTTCTTGAACCAACTATATATCTTTAAAGATATTTTGAAATTATAGATATTTGTAACCATCAAATAATTTAAAATATAATTTATCAATTCTTTTTACCACAAAAAATATTTGTTACTAATAATCAAATACAAAAGTTAAATTCTATGTGACTTGACTTAAATTTGAAATCTTTTTTTTATACAATTACTTATTTTATTGTTTATATTTTATATTTTCCTCTGTATTTCTATGTTGTTGCAAACCTATAATTCTTGATATTTTCACATTTATTTGAAGCTAGCAACCCAAAGACAAACAAACAATCAAACACAGTTGTTTGATATAGTTCACAAAGGTATTTATGAATTCATTTCTCCATATTAATGTAATTGCATATATTTATACGTGGTTTGATTAGTTAAATTTGAAATCTACAATACACATTTCAACAATTAGTTTCTTTAATTTCCCCTAAGAGATTTTCTCTATAAACATTTCAATTCAAATTACTCATTGATATTTAATTTCTTTTTAGATAAGGAAAAAACCATATTTCTATAAATTGAAAATATATAATAATTATAAAATTAATTAACACATGATATATATATTTATTATTTATATATTAGTTTAGATAATAATAATATATAATATTTTATAATAATATATTAATTATAAGTCTTTATATATTCAATTATTTGTAGAATACAATGAACAAAAAATACATTTAATGTACTCTATTGTTAACAATTTTCCATAAATTATGGTTATGTAGAGATGGAACCTCCAAACAATACATAAAATCATGAAACTACTTTAGAAAATCAAGCTCTTCAAAGAATCATTTCTATTAAAGCTTTGAATCCTTACTAGATTAGATGGACAATAAAAGTTAGAGTGACTATGAAACAACTTCACCACTTCAAAAATGCAAATAGAGAAGGAATTTTTTTTTCCTTCGATTTGCTTAATTCTAATGGAGGTGAAATAAGAGTAACATGTCTAATGCAATTGCATAACAATTCTATTTTAGTATAGAAAGTGGAAAAGTATTTACAATATCAAATGGGACTCTCAAACCCGCAAATAAAAATTTAACAATATAAACAACGAGTGGGAAATTTTGTTGCAAAATAATTCCATTGTTGATTTATGTATTGAGGAGGATACATTGATACCCAAGCATTCTTTCAATTTCACATAAATAAGCCGCCCTATACAGTGCTAATTCAACTAAGTTGATATCATTGGTATTGTTTTATCAATCAATCCATGTTATACAATATTGGATCGTAATACTCACTGCAGAACCCCAAAGGACAATTAAACAATAATTACTGCACAAATTTTTTTTTTTTAAATAACATAACATACATGTATTAATTCATAACATGAATTTGCATTTTAAGTAGATTCACAAACACCTACATCCCTTGGGGTACACGAGGAGTCATTACGTGATTTAGATCCACACAACAACAATAAAGAATAAAATCCCAAGATATAATCCATAACAAAGTAAACATTAACTAATGTAATACATACATGAAAATTCATTGATAAGAAACAATCTGTGTACATAAATACAACATATGCATGATTAACTTAACACATTAAATAACAACTACCATGGCCAATATCCACACAAGTTTTAACATTACATTATAGTACAATGTTCAAGATGTACAATGATACAAAAGTGTTTCCAATCATGAATAGAACTCATACAACAAGATAACATGATACAATTGAATAGAGGAATACATAGAATCATAACTGGATCCAATACAGATACAACTATGGAGTCGCCACAACAACACCAATCCGCACCTCTCAATCCTCGACTGGGGACCCAATGGGGTGCTTAGCATGTTCCACCCGACCATGTGAGTCCGAAGACCCACCCCCCGTGCTAGGAGCTAACAAGAAAGAGTCTTGAACCAAGAACATCTAAACATAGAACCACAAGACTCAACAATATACAAAAGTATCCTAAAACTCAGGGATTACAATGGCATAATCAACAACATCCAAGAGTCATTAAAATCACTTAAAATCATAAATATCATCACATAAATTAAAGCAAAGACCAGTAAACAAGTAACCAAAGGATGATCACGAAACACTTCCAAATCAACATAATACAATTCCAAACTGCAATTAAACAACACAATAACATCATAACACAGTACCATAAGAGTACAAGGTCAGAAGTCAAATATCAATGAGATCATACAAGACCACAAAGTACACCAAAGATGTATCAAGGCAATAATCATAAATCAAGATAAATCCAAATATCAACAATCTAAACCAACTACCATTACCTACTCCCAGAGGAACACAATAAAGTAAAACACATGGGAAACTAGGGGAGAGTGTCATCGCATAGTCCTACATGGGATGTCTTGTGCTCTTCCTCCCAACTGGAGGCACCAGTCCCATCTATGGTTGTCCTGTGCCCTTCCTCCCAACTGGAGGCGCTGGTCCATAGGGTGACTCATGCGGAGCCGTAAACCTCTCGTGAGGACGAGGTCACGACCTTGCCAACCACAGCCTTCTCAGCCTTCCATTAGTCTGTGGAAGCACTAATGAAGACGAGGCATCCATTTTTTAAAAATCTTTAATGATATTTTCGCTACTTCACCTAACCCACCTGTTAATTATTAGGTTTTCACTTGATTACTAACCTACCTGCGGGTTATCCTATGCCCTTCCCTAACGGGCACCGCCCCCACTTAGGAGCCACTCTCCTAGAGACCCAACAACATCAAACCAAAACAACCAAGGGTTGTACCGTCATAATTTGAACAAAGAATCACAACATAAAAGCATGCGAGGCATTACCCATCTCGCTAACAAGTACAAAATCAGAGTCTCAACAATTCTCGTACAACCCTTTTAAAATCATGAAACCAAAACACTTGCCACATCAAGGGCACATAAAGAGAGAACATCAACTAACAATCATCTCAAACCTCTGGAAGCCAAAAAATAATGGGAACCCACAAACAAGGATAAAATGAAGCAACAAGAGTAAGTCATTGATACGGTGCTTCAAGCCAATTTCAACACCAACCCAATGAATAAAAGATCCTCAAATCAAAATAAGTTAAAAAGATCATACTCATCAGAACATCAAGGACTTCAAGATATTCAAAAGAATCCCAACCAAAATCAACTCAAGGAAAAGTCCCCTCAAGATGGAACATCAAAACATATATCAACCACACAAACAAGCAATTACTATTTCCATGAACCTCAATTTTCCAAACAACCTCCCATTATCAACTAAACAGTAAGACTTTTCTTCCACATATAAAATACTAAGTAATCACCAATAACTCAAAGTGTTCTAAGTTAAATAATCTATCAATTTCTCATTGACCTACTCACCTAAAAGACTACATTTAACAGACTACCTTTTTTACTAATCCACAAAGAGTGATAACATTATACTAACATTTAAGGCTTCCTTTATATCTTATCTCATCCATTATTGAGGCATCATTTGTATCAAATTGAAGAAATCGTAGAGATAATAACCTACTACTATAGGCATCCATATATACATATAAAGACATTTCATCAATTTACTTCTTTAGAAATATTCCAAATAAATAAATAGAGCTATTACTTTTTTTTTCTCACCTATAACCATCTACATCACTACTGGAGCAATCCTCTAGAAATTTAAAGTTTCTAATTCCACTAATTGAGAATACAACAAATTCACCTTTAAATAAATTATCAAATACAAGCATTTAACCAGCAAGATAAAAAGAAGTAATATAAAATATTCTATGAATTAGCCCAATATATATACATGTAAACAAACACATTCAAACAACAATTCATAATGGACATTTGAAATCATTACAAGCAATTTCTTTTAACAATTTTCTCAAGCTCAAGGATTATACATTACGTTAATAGAATTACCTAATTTCAAGGTTTAACACATAGCCTAAGAAATCAACTACATACTATACAAACACTCAAGCACATTAACCAAAAGTATAATTAATCTTGTTTATTTTATCATTATAATTCCACCTATTTCCATCTACTAAGAGCTATCAAATTAACTATCATCTATCTTTAAATGATATCAACTTAACAACTATTTAGACCAATGACACCCATGGTGCCTGTGGATCATATATGAGTATAGGCTGGGCATTTCGAGCAAAACTACTTTTTAGTTGGATCCTCAAATGCTACAACTTATGTTCTATACCTTGATTGAAAACCTAGAGTATGTTTTGTTTGCCACACTACCTCCATGTTCACCTCCAGGATTGTTGCAAAAGAAATTTTATTGAGGGTAGCGCACCATTCCCTTAATTGACACATTAGGTATGTTGTTCTTTTGGGGTTTAAGGACGATACTATTTCCTTAAGCATGATGAAGTTAACCAAGACTTAATGGTAGTCTGAGGAAAGAGAGAATGCAAATTATAAGAGGAAAGCAAATGTAATATTTATAAAGCGAACTACAAAATTCAAAGTGCTGCAACAGAGACTGGTTAACAATGACATTAAAAGGATTATTCAAACCCTTTAAACTTCCTAATATGCAAAAGTGCGACGGTTGAGACATGATGTCAATGGTTTCAGGAAGGCTATTTAAATTTTGTACCATTCCTCAACACTAAATGCTATAACTACGTTAGGTTACCAGGTATAACAGAAAGTGAATATTGGTATTTGGAAATATCGCCATCTACTTGCATTATTATCGTATCCCAACTGTTATCCACAAAATTGAAGGAAAGGAGACAGGTGAGGTGCAAATACGTGACTTAAGAGTAGAGGAAATAACGAACATCTTTTCCTATTTGATTGTTAGCATTGTTTCCAAAGATGCGCTCAGATTTGAAGTTTGGAAAATAAATTTATTTTCAAGTACTACAAGTGCAATAGATTGTTAAGAGAATCAAGCAGATTATTTAAAATTTTAACTGGACCTTTCCTATAAAAAGCTATAGTTGTGAATACGGTAGTTGCATAGAATGTCAAATTGATAAGGAGAGAAAGCAAATGAACAATACCATATTTATAAATGCATGAACTAGCAAAATACTAGCAAAGTGCTGCAACAGATGACTGGTTAACAGATGACATTGAAAAAGGATTATTCATAACCCTTTAAACTTCAACTATAATATGCAGTAAAGTGCGACGGTGTGAGATCATGCATAAGTCAATGGTTTGCACACCGGAAGCCTGCTATTTAAATTGTCCCCGGTTTATCTTCCCATTCCTCAATTCTCTTTACTTTAACTATAATGCTATATAAACTACGTTAGGTTAACCATTGGTAATAATCCGAATCAAGGTCACAACGGAGGGCACTACAAAGAATTCGCACCTCCCTCTACAAAAAGACTTGCATGTTTTTGTTTACTTCAACGAATCCCCTCTAATTCTGCATGCCACAGTGACTGTTATCCACAAAAGATTGAAGGAGAAGAAGAGGAAAACATGGTGAGGAGAAATGCAAATGAACAGGACTGTGACTTAAGAAGTGAAGAAAAAGGTAATGCTATACAAAAGAACGATACACTCATTTTCAAGAATATGATTGGGATGAAAAAGTGAAATTAGCAAGGTACATTCCAAAGATCAAGATTTGAAGTTTTTAGAGATTATAAATTAATTTTCAAGAAATACATATTCATACACAAAGAGATTGTTACAAAATGAAGGGTTAAAGTTATAAAAATAAAGGACTTTGATTAGTATCTAAAAGAAGCCATTAAATCAATTTTTTGTTTAGGATTTATTTTGGCAATAAAGATGAAAAATGTTGTGTATTTGAAATATATCCTGATAGGTGAATCACAATATGTCATGTGTAGATACTTTGTAAGAGACTAAGTATGTAAAAATATTCTTAATAACTTCTTGTACATTACTTCTCATATATGTATATAATTGTATACTTTTTGTAAACATGTTCAAATACATTCAATGTAAATAAAAATCTTGATATTATTATACATTGTACTTTCCACTATGAAATCTATATCAAATTATATGAAAATGATTTCTGCACTTTTGCATATTAATTTTGTTTTCTTTCCTTTTAGATCATGGAAAATATTGATGTTGAAGAAAACCAATCATACAACTCAATAACAAGTCTAATAATAATCCTAGATGACTCTTTCAACTCAAATTCTTACAATTTGATAACTGATAAAGAAATTAATGAAATCAATATAAGAACATTCTCACAAGATTATTGAAGAAATTGAAGAAGCAACTTACCATATTGTCGATGTCAAAGAAAAAATACACCAAATTATCAAAGATCTTGCACAAATATTCCATCATACATCTTGTAAATTTGCAAGATTCATTCGATTTATAAAAGACCTATACTATGATGAAAAGTATGGGAAAGGATTATCACACCAAATTATTGAGCAGTTTTAACTAGTTTTGAACGATATGTAATGTATTTCAACCAAACCCATGTATAGTGTTTTCATACATGTTAATAATTTTGGAATCAAGGAACACTGAGAGGGGGGGTGAATTAGTGTTCTACAATTTTTAGCTTTATTAACCTAATCTTTAAACCACTTATAGCATTGAATCAAAAGAAAGATGTAAGAACACAAAGCAATCAACCACAACACCATAACGCAAGGATTTTTTACGTGGAAACCATGCTAGGGGAAAAACCATGGTAGAGGTCAATCCACAATATGAGTATACTCAAATATAAACTATGTTTACAAATGGGAATGAACATGCATTCACACACACTAGCTAGAGCTCACTGCTCAAATACAAAAGGAAGACTCACTGTCTTACAAAAGCATTTGGATTACATCAAGAAGATTTGAATTGAGAAAATAGAATCTAATAATTCCTAATTACAGTTCCAATTAAGCACATCAATCACATTCTTGACCATTTGTTTAATTCTACTCTTCTACTCCGTCTACTTTAATTTACATCACAAATATTTTTCTCAACAAGTGCATCTATGCATAATCACTCTACAATCCTTCTATTTTTCACAACACACATCAACACACTTCATACATACATCCAAATGATATAAATGATCGCTTATATATCCGCAACTAAATATTTAATCAACCACATGCCAACTTCAACAAAACATAAAATATTAACAAATTGTCAGCTCAATCCACAAATAATTTTCAATGCGCACCAACCAAATTCAACCACAACATAGGGAGGACCCAAAACAACATGCTCAAACACAAAACACTTCAAACAATTACTCCTCGAAGATCCACAACACGCTATATTCACTGTTAGACAGAAAATCAATCAATCAAATCTTCTAACTTGCACACAAATCAATACAAGGCTCTATGATTCAAAGATAACATATATCCTACATCAAAAAACCTTCCCTAAGATCCACAACTCAAAATTATGATGAAAATTTTCATATGAATTGATGAACACAATTTTGTCAAATGCTTTGTTCTAGCTTGACAATTAATCACAAAACTTCAATGATCTAACTTCCAATATAAGCAACTACTGAAGTGCGGATTGAATCACTGACTAGGGTTGCCATTAATGACAACACCAGATGAATTGTGTAGTGTCTCTTGCCAACAATCTCCCCCTTTGGCATTGATGGTAACACTTAATGAAAAATGACTAAGTGTCAGATCAGTACCAACATGAATACATTTCCAATCCCAAAACTTAATAACACAACTCCCCCTGATATGATTATGATATTTTCCATTGTCCCACACTCCCCCTTTGACATCAATGGAAAAGGTAGGAATCCACATACCAAGAATCAAACAAAATTTCTATGAATAAACTGCTTATGTACAAACATGCTTCTACAACTTACATAAACTTGAATATATCTACAAAATTACTCTTCAACAATCTCAAACTAGTGTCCCAACCCTTTTTGAGACTCTTCAAAATAGTCATGTGATGACATAATAAGTAATATTGCATTTTTGTTGACTCAAGGTTTGTTGGATCACTAATAGTCATAACAACCTATGCTTCCTACAATGCACTAAGTATTGTCTCCATATTAGGACCAATCAATCCTTTGAGCTCACAAACACTTTCAACAATTATGCCTTCTTCATGCTTCAAATTTTTAATTTTGTTAAGCAAGGATACATCTAATTAGGCCAACCTAATTGGCATTACACTTGATGCTGATATATATGTTGGATTTTTTTGGTATTTTGAATATATAGATGCAAAATGTATTGTGTGTGATTTGAATTTAAGTAGAGCACTGCAACTTACATTGTAGAGGATCTAAGTTGTACAAATGAATAGCATTGAAGAGTGTTGAATCAAAATCAGTGTGAAGATTGTTAGTGTGTTTCATTTGAACTATATTCCTTCATGTTGTAGAAGCATTTGTAACAGTTCAAAATAGGCCTTGAGCCATATTTCTTCTATCTTTTTCTTTGTGGGTAGTGAGTCCACTTGGATAGTGATTCCACCTATAGTGAGCACTTCTGTAATATACTATAGCCAATTATAGTATATTGTGAGCTATCCCTCACCGTGGTTTTCCCATTTTTGGTTTTCCATGTAAAAATCCCAGTGTTCATATGTTATGTTATCTTGTGGACATTTTATGCTTTCTTTCCTTATAACAGTTGAATATTCTTTAGTAATTGAATGACTAATTTTTGAATAGTTTAATAGAATATTGATTCAGCCCCCCATCTCAGTATTATTGAATGTTACTTTTACTTTAGCTTATGGACCTAGCTTTGGATTAAACCATTGGATTTTCATTCTAGGTATTCTAGTATAACACTTTGGGTGTTTTAAAATTTAAATTATTTAATATTACCATTTAATGGTTTCATGTATTGCTTCTCCCTCTTCATTGGGTTCTCAAGATGGATTTTTAATGGTTATTTTTATAGGTACCATTATTCTACAATAATTATCGTATATCTTTTGTTGGTGATAAATATTTAAGGACATACCATAAAAATATAATGTAGTCATTGATTACTAAATAATATATTGATTTGCTACAATCTGTGGGGTTTTATCAAAATAGGGTTTTCCCTATGTAAGTTACTTTGTTATCATATATTGCTTTTATGTTTATTTCCCTATAATTGTGTGATCAATTTAAGTTTTGCATATACCATTGCTTATTTTTTATTATATAGTCAATTGATAGAATAAGATCATATATGGAGAACATTATGTTTATGCATGATCAAATAAAACTATGTTTATTACACAACTCAATTACGAAAAATTTAAGTAAGCACATGAAATAATACACTTGTCACAAATACATAAAGTAAAAATAATCATGTGGAAACTCTTGTGAGAAAATATTCACTAGTAAAAGGAAATTAATAATTATATTACCTAGGAAAGATACTTATAATATGTGATAGGTCACTTTCACATAGCATCAATATATAGGGAAAAATATACAACCTCTAATAAATAATTCACACCTTCATGATAAAACATAAAATACTAATCTAGCTTTGTCCAACCTTGAGTCATCCATAAAAATATATAGATACCACCATATTCATGAAATACAAACCATCTAACTACCACATAGAATAAGTAGATAATAGTCACATAACCATCTCATAACTATACCATGATATTGGCATTCCATACATTACTTATAATATGACATCTCCATATGAATAAAAACAACATTCATGACTTTTTACATTACAAAAAAAAATTACCTATGCCTTGTGGCAATACAATTTTTTATTTTATTTCTCATAGCTTGTCAAAGTACCCTTGAACATCCTATAAAATATCCACATTTTATTAGTCATTGTTTCCTATAATCAAACACTACTATATGTGCTCATGCTATGCCATTAATTCTATAATAACTACTCAAACTTAGACATGGTAGTAAGTATATACCTTGCAATTACAATTATAGAAACACAACTATAATTTAATGCTCCAAGTTATATGAGAATGTTTAAAAGTCATTATAATTCATGAAACTCAACATAACTAATCTTTTAGCTATTTAATATTTTATTATTGACCACATGAACATGTTATCTTCATTTTTAAGTCTTTATAAGTAAATAACACACCAAACTTGTAATAATATTTGAGTCATAAATATTCCTTTACTAGCTTTGTAAGAAAACACATGTTAGCTATGATTGATGCTTGAGATTTATCTAACCTTTAGTATATTATTTGATTAATATGATTTATAGGTTAGGTAGATGTAGTATCCCTTCCATTTGCATTTTCTTAATGTGGGATCGGTGTTTTACCCTCACCATTTCCTCATGTATTTTGTGGTGATTCTTTTTATGACTCTAAATTGTGTGTATGAACCACCACATATTTGAGACGATGTTCCTCAACATGTTGGTCATTGGTATTTTGTATATTTATATGTTTTGATATATCAGTTTCCTTCAATTCAATGTTATGTATTATTTATGGTGTGGTTAAATGTGATCTTGATTATTGATATTTGAGAAATTATTTATATGATAGATGTATAGATGCTATTTATGTTGTATTCTATTAGACCATGTTGGGTGATTATGACATGCTTTGACTATATATACATTAAGAATGCACCCTTAATATACACTAAATGGTTAGAGGTACAGGGCTATTTCTCCACCTAGCTATACAGGTTCTAGTTATTCCCCAATGGTGGTTATTTCTAGATGTCACATTGGGACCCCTCTATATCCATTCCTTGATCATACTCGAATCAAGTATGGTATGTGTCATGTTTGACCCTATGTGAACTTGAATCCAAGTTAGGAGCTATTTTGGAATCCCTACATGTGAAATGCTAGTGCATGCTTAATATAAATAAATTCCTAATTTCATTTTGTTTACAAAATATTTAATAAGTTGTAAATTGCATGATTTAATAATATTTTAATCATGAAATTGGATTAAGGTAAATATTTAAATGATAGTTAAATTACCTTTTTGATCATAAATGAAATTTTAGGAATTTAAATTATTTCTATAGTGATATCAAAATATTTTATGTATTTTTGGAAAATGTGGGAAAATAAAAATATGGCTAATTTAATTAATTTTGAAAAAAACTTGAGATGGGAACATGTATTTGTGCTCAATTTAATTGTATGGATTTAAAGGAATTCAAAATATTGAATATGAATGTTTTTTCTTCAATAAAAAAGGCTTTGCAACTAAAATTTATTAAAATAAGAAGTGATTACAATTTGAGTTTACAATTCAAATCTCCTCAGGAGTAGAAACATTGGCTTGCAAAATAGGAGACATATTACAAAATCCTCCATTAAGCACTACATGTTTACAATTCAAAGCTCAGATGAGTAAACACATTGAAGATTTGTACATCAAGCACTAACCATAGAAACAAAATTACATAGAAGAAGATAGCATTAAGCCAAAAGTAGAAGAGTGACCATCCTAGAAAGATAAAACCAACAAAGATTAGTGGTAGAAAGTGAGAAAAATATGTTGAGACCAAAATTCGTAAAACTGCAAGAAAATGATATCAAACCAAAAGGTGGTTTGCAAAGGGGCCAAAAGAGATAAACTACAGATGGAATAGAAAGAGCTTGTGAGATTGGTAGGAAGCCAAATAGAAAATCCTAAGAAAAACCATTGAATATGAAGAAACATGCTACTGAAATATCAAAAAACCATAAAGAAGTATATGAGAGACCCTCCTCCACCAAGTTATCATGCAAAATGAGAATTTAGGTGCAACTTTTAGCAAAAGAGGCGATAGTGGCTGGTGGAGGAAAGAAGAGCTCGTCATGAGGTTTGACAAGAGCATGTCGAATGAGGAGGCACACTACATCAAAAAGATTTTGTATCATATTACAGATAGAATTTACAAAACTATTTCTCAATATGTTTAAATGACAATTAAATTATGTGGGAAATCATCAATTAAACCATTATCCATCGAACATAGAAAGGTTGAAAGATTCCTATTTAATAATAAATTTTGGCAAAAAAGGACACCCCCAATCAAATTTGAGCCATGCAATATGTCATAATTTTTAAGGGTCGGTTGCAGGGTCGTGTATAGGAGTGAATTTGCACCCCTTACGTAAATTCCCCTTTTACACTTACTCAACTTAGAAAACCAAATTTGAAGGTAAAATTCCATGTCAACCCACTACCTTCATTCCACTTGGCATTTGTCTTTTGCATTGGTAGAAGAATATTAGTCGAGGATGCTTGAGCGGCATGTAGATGTCTACACAATGCTTATGTCCCTGATGGATTCCTACATCTGAAGTTGGCAAAGGAATTACACTTCTCATAGGGTCCAGTTTGTAAAGTCCCTCCTTCACCAACTGACCTCAAAAATGGCAGTTTCTCTCATCCCACCTTCAAAAACACTCTTCTTTCATTCATTTCATCTTCTTCAAATCCTCTAGCTATCTTCTACACAATCCTTCTTGCATTCTCAAGCATTCTTCACTTCAATCAACACTTTAGCACTCCATATTAGCAACAACAACACTCCAACTCCATAAAGCAAGTGTGGAACAAGCCATTGCAACAAGGGCTTGAGGTTTTGCAACACCTCCCTTCATCATAGTTGAGGTTTTGGTGATTGTTCAAATCCTCTTTTCTCCTCCATTAGCTAATGAGCTCTTGGTGGAGGTGGTAACATTTTCACTTCTCCTTTATGATTTGTTTGAGTAGCTTACTACTGTTTTGTAGTGTTACTTGATTTTTCTCCTTCTCCACTTCTTCATCATGCATTTTTCTATCGTTGATATCTTAGTTGTTTGTGGAGGTGGAAACACCAAAATGGGGGTCTGACTAAGGAAAGTCCCTATATAGCCCACAATAATTTTCCCTCTTTATTGTGTGTAGGTGAACGTTATTTTTGTAGCTAGCTGGAAAACTAGCATCTTTGTGAGATTATCTTTGTCACCTTAGCCTTCATATACTTACTTGATCGTATCCATTTGTATCTTTCCTAATTTATAGTTCTTTTTTATTCCCTTAGAAGTCACTAGCTAGGCCATCAACTCATTTTCTAGTGGTTCATACTATCTTTTTGGTCCTCTGGTTATATAGACACTAGCGCACTGTGCTATCATCTCAAAACTGTGCTTCCATCCTCAGGCGGAGAGCTACCTGAGGTACATTGTTGAACCCAAAAATGGGCTCACCTAGCCCCAATCCTAATTTTGGGTCTGTAGGGTGATCGAAGGGATTTATAGTCCTCATCATTCTTGTCCCTCATTTGAAACACCCCTTTAGAGTGAGGTAAGTTAGGGAAGCCTTCCACTCTTGGCTCTTTATGACCTAGGGCCTTGACATGGTCGGTCCCCCTCTCTTACATTTTTGGTGAACCTGAATTGAACCATTTTGGTTCTTTTTTGCGATACTAAAAGCTACTTTCCTTGTATTCTAGGAGTGTTGTAGGTGTGAGTGTTGTGAGACCTTCACCTTACAACCCAACCTGTGACCCCTAGTAGGAATAGTTGGAAGGTTCTAAAAGTGTTGCATAACGAAACATTAATTGGGTCATTGTCCTACTTTGCAACCTTTATAAGGTCCTAAGAAAGTGTCATCCATTGCATGGGATGGCCCTTTCTTGCATCAACCTATCCCCTTTATTTAGCCAGTGAGCAGTAGTACTGGTATAGCCTTTATCTCATAGGATATGTCGATGGGTTTTAATAGGGAACCATCTCCTCTACATTCTCGCTCACCTCAATGACAACGTTGTGAGAGGAGTCCTAGTGGACCCCGTGAGTCATGTGAATGTCATTATAGAAGAAACATTATTGCTAAATTTGTTACATAGAGAGGAGTACAAAGAAACAAAATCCACCATTTGTATGCATGATGGTCTTTGTCTTAAACCATATGGTTCGACAACTTTGTTCATCCTAGTTGGACCTAGGGTTGTTGACACAGTTTTTGACTTCATTCCAAAATCAAATTTGTTTAGGATGAAGTTAAGCATACCTTAGCTAGCTTCCATGAATGTAATGGCCTTCATAATTAATAAATATTTAAATTTTTCCCATGAAGGTGTTGTTCACATAGTGCACGAGATTGGATACCAGCCTTTGGTATCATGTGGGGGATATTCACTAGACGACTTTTGGACCACCCTGGTTGGTCTGCTTCCTCCAAGAATGGACCTACTTTACAAAAACCACGTGAAGTATAATACTGGGGGCAAGGGACAACCAAAGTTGGTCCTTTCAGTAGTATAGTAGATGACTACCTCTCCTTCTCGAAAAGAGAAAGAGAAGGTCTCCCTTTCTCGAGATGACTCTCCTCTTTCTAGAGAAGAGTTTTGGATGAATATTCCTAGTTTCTATCTATTAATTTTGATGATACCATCCTAGTGCAAACCCAGAATCAAGATATTGGACCTCCCTACTAAACCACTTGGACCTTGGTACTATTTGTATGGTAGAGGAAAAGATCCCCATGGGGAATCTTCTATGTCTCAACCTTCACGCCCTCCTACCATCCCTGCTTCCAAGGTAGTAAATAGGAAGATGCCCACTACTAAGGCATTAGAGATGACTCCCCCCACTACCTCTCAACCTACTCCTCCTCCCATTTAGGAGCCTATCCCTCCACTAGAAATAGCTATGGAGGAAACTCCCATGGTTGAGCAAGAGCTTTTTGTTCCTTCGTAGCCTTTGGTCTCTATCTTGAAGAGTCGTAGAAACCACCTTGCACACGAGCACAAGCACTGGTGAAAGGATCTCGTGGATGAGTAGGCCACCCTACAGAGGAAGGAAGAGGAGACAATCACCCTTATATCAGGTCCTCCTACCACGTCCTCCTCTCTCCTCTCCTCTACTTCCATTCAATCTAGTTCCACATTGCTTCTGACTTCCATTGTGAGTACGAATGCACCTGAACCTAAAAAGGTGTAGGTGTTCATTATTCCTTTAGTGGAGCTACCTTTGTTGATGTCCCTTCTAAATGTCCCACCTTTCCAAAAATCCATAGATATGATGAACATTTTTGTGGTATCTACTGTGGTTTTCTCTTCATCCTCTTCCTCTGTGCCTCTTTCCTCATCTATGGGGATTTCACATCCCCTAATGGAGTAGAAGGTAGAGAGTGGTCCTTCTAGCAACAATGGATGTAATAGGAGTCCACTTCCCCCAAAGGTGCTCCCATGTTGACTTATTTTGGCCTAGTGACATAACTAGTCCCAACTCCCCCTAAGTTTGTCACCACTCCCGAATCACTTGGTGATCCTAGTGATGAATCTTGGGTACAACTTTCCCTATCTGTTGAGGTATGACATGGCAGTCCCGCAAAGTGTGTTTTTAACTCTCTAGATGAAATTTTGGCCTTGTCAGCGATCTTCACAAAATCGCTGGCCTTAGCTCCACAAGAGCTTAGTGAAGGAGACTTTTCCTTAGCCCTTGTTCTAGGAGGGTTGGATGCTCCTCCTCTTAACATTCAACCACTGTAGGATCATCCTCCTTCCCCCTATGATGATCTAGAGTGGGAAGCAAATGACCTCTTCATTGATTAGTGTTGGGGGGAGCTCCCTTGTTGTGATGTTTTCCCCCATGGTTGTGCTATGTGTTCCTAGATGACCCTTGTCACCTTGTTGGTGCTTGGATACAGGTGTAGTTTTTGTGTTGTAAACCTTCTTCTATGTGTATAATCATTCTTCCATGTTTGTGATTGACTTTCGGTAAATTGGGGATGATGCAAAGTGTTGGGGGCATTTAGGCTTCCCTTACATGTTGACCCAATTTTTTAATTTTTAATTTGTCTTCTCGTGCATTCTTCACATGGTCTGATATAGTAGGGGGTTGATGAAATTTCATTTTATATACTATTATTATACTTATATATATTTATGAGTAGTTTTGACCCCAAAATATCAGGCTATCCCTATTCCCTTTGTGTTCATTTCTATTTTTCTCTTTCCTTATTTTTCTCTCTTCTTTGCTTGATTTGTCCCTCTCATGTGTGATAATGCCACTTCTATGACACTTTAATTATTAGAAAATGCTTTCGTTGTTAACGAATATTTTCTTAAGAATCTTCACAAAATTCTTTTCAAAGAATCACATTCTCTACTTGAAACCCTAATGGAACATGTTTCCTTCACCACGGGTTCGTAAAGAAAGAACTTGAGACCTTTTCTTCAAGGTGGGACCAACTTCAACCTTCCCCTCATGAGGGGGAATTTACTTCCTTTGAAATTCCTTGATGATGAATCAATTTGAGAAAGAAACATCTCTTCCTCACTTTCAAACAATGTATCCCTTGAGTGGACCCCTTTCTTCACATCAGGTTCCTAAGGGACCCCTTTGAAAGCTTTCCAATCTATCAATGGTTTGTGTGAATATCTGCTTACTTTCCTGTGTAGCCACCTTTAGACATGTTCTATCTATGGGTAAACACGTCACTTTGTAGGTGTAGCTATGAAGCCACTTCTTGACTCTACGAAGTCCCCTTCCTTTGGTTTCCTCCATGTGAGAGATCTTGGGGGTGGCTCCCCTATAGGTATACAAGTCTGTAGGGCACTTTCTTTGGGTTTCCTTCAGGTCAGAGATCTTGGAGGACACCTTCGCTATAGGTCAACGAGTCTATAGGGTGCTTTCTTAGGGTATCCTTCATGTGAGAGATCTTGGGGGATACCTCCCTATAGGTCTACGGGTCTGTAGGGCACCTTCTTTGGGTATCCTTCATGTGATATATCTTGGCGGACACATTCCCTAAAAGTCTATAGGTCTGTACAATGCTTTCTTTAGGTTTCCTTCATGTGAGAGATCTTGGAGGGCACCTTCCCTACAAGTCCGCGGGTCTATAAGGTGCTTTCTTCAGGTTTCCTTCATGTGAGAGATCTTGGAGGGAACCTTTCTTACAAGTCTATGGATTTTTAGGCACTTTCATAGCTTTGTCCATGTGAGAGATCTTGGGGGATGCTTCCTTGCAGGTTTGTGAGTCTGTAAGACACTTTTCTAGGTATCCTTCATGTGAGAGATCTTGGAGGACACCTTCCTTGCAGGTCTTCCGGCCTATGAGGTGCTTACTTCTTGGGGCTTCCTTCATGTGAGAGATCTTGGGGGTCACCTCATTGCAGGTCCATGGGCCTATAAGACACTTTCAGTCTATAGCTTCATAGTTCTATGGGGCTATGAAGTCCTTTGATTTTATTGTGCTCTCAAGTTTTCCATATCACATTCTGCTTCCTCAATAGTTCAGGTATAAATTCCTAACCCTATTCACTCTTTGATCTAATTTACCAAAGCACTCATCAGTATTCATGTTTTCTAACATGGGGGAAAAATGTATAGGAGCGAATTTACACCCCTTACACAAATTCCCCTTTTACACTTCCTCGCCTTAGAAAACCAAATCCGAAAGTGAAATTTCACATCAACCTACTTCCTTCATTCCACTTGGGGTCTATCTTTTGTGTCGATAGAAGAATATTTGTTGGGGATGCCCACACAGTGCACAGACATCCACGCAACACACTTATGTCCCTGATGGATTCCTACACTTGAAGTTGGAAGAGGCATTACACTTCTCATAGTGGTCAGCTTGTAACGTCCCTCTTCAACCAATTGACCCTGAAAATAGTAGTTTCTCTCATCCCACCTTCAAAAACACTCTTCTTTCATTCATTTCATCTTCTTCACATCCTCTAGCTATCTTCTACACAATCCTTCTTCCATTCTCAAGCATTCTTCCCTTCAAGCAACAATTTAGCACTCCATAGAAATAGCAACAACACCTAATCAACTCTATAAAGCAAGTGTGAAACTGTAACATCATGAAAACAAGAAAGATTAAAGCAACTCAAAGCGATAAAATCTAATGCAAACTAAAGCTAAACAACAAAGCACAAAGGAAAGCATAAATGAAAAGATCTCACCAAGCATCAATAATAGTTCCATGAATAACCTATGTTGTCCTTCTCCATTTCGTCATGATAGTATTCTTGCCCTCATATTTTCAGTATGTGTGCAAGTATAGCCTTGATATATGTGATAATAGTGAAGTGTCAAAGATTATAAAACAAGTGCTCCAAAAGTCATCATATTTTGGGAGGAGTAACAATGATGAAGGTCGGGTCAATTTATAGAAAACAGGGTTTTTGAATGATAGGCTCAGATTGAAAGATGGACAGATGATTTAGATTAAAAGATTCGACATGCATTGAGATGATTATCAGTAGTAACATGAGCATTAAAACCTAAAATATAGAGATTAAGATTAAATAAGGATTTAATCTTTAGTTGAAAGTATTCAAAAATTAGAAGAATAAAGATTGCATGTAAAAGATAAAGATAGAATAAAAGAAACAATTTGTTCAAATGCATAAATAGATAAACTAATTAAATAAAGTTATTTAAATAATAAATGTCTACATGCATAAGAATTAAAACTAGATAATTGAATTGTTAAGATAGAGAGTCTATTCATAGAGACAATCAGATATTAAATCAAGAGATGACTAATTGATTCAAATTCATCTCGACTTAAGTGATGAGTGAATAATCAGATAACTAAAGAAATTATCTAAATATAGAAGAATATGTCCAAAATAATTATTTTTATGAATTAAATGATTATTTAATTCAACATTCAATATTTGAAGATTAAATAAATTAAGGTTTATTTAGTTGATTGAAGAAAAGATTAATGAATAATTAAAGTATTAAAGTATTTATTTAATTATAGTCAAAGGTGTGATAAACATAAATTAAAAAATAATTTATTTAATTTCAGAAAGAGGATAAAGTTAATTAGTGACATAATTAAATAAAGAACATTTATTTAATTAATCAAGATTGAATAATGGTAAAATGAATTAATTAAATAATTAAAGTTATTTAATTAATAGAGGAATAAATGTTAAAATAAATTTATTAAATAATCAAGGTTATTTAATTAGTAGATGAGAAAGGACTTTAGAAAATAATTAAATAATTAACATTATTTAATCATGATAATGATGGTACGAATTAGAAGAAATTGAAGTCGTAGGCCTAGACCAAATTTCATTGTCTACATTTTGCCCCTCTTTGATACAATGTTGTTTATCGCATTGTGTGAAAGAAAAAGATAGAAAAAAAAGATATACCCCAATGAAAGTAGGATGAGGAAGAATGACGAGGAGGTAATGGTATGCCCCCTCAAGAGGACAAGCAGGTTCAAATAACATGAGTGTGCTATTGAAACTGATGGGAGGACTAGAAGATGAAGGACAAGAGAATAGGGGAAACTAGATAAGGGTGTTGAAGATGCAGAAAAGGACAAATGTTAGAGCAGAAAAGATGAAAATTAAAAGACATGGATGTTAGTATTAGCAATCTTCAATGTTTGAAATCTTCAATATTTCATTGAAACATAAGAGGCTTTGCACTAAATCATCATTGAGCTTTAAATGATACAGATAGAGAAAAACACCATGATATGAGATAGATCAAGGTGTGCAAGGTCATCCACCTGCTAAAAAAAGACAGTCGCAGACAAGGATTGTCCTAACTCATAATAAGGGCACAGATGCCCCACTCTTTTTGTCAAGACAAACCACAAACAACAAACAAAATAAAATACAGTTCATGAGATGTCATTGCTCCTCTAAATCCTTCATGGGACATCCTTGAGGAAACTAGTAACATGACTCAAAAATCAAAGCTAAAAGACAGTCGACAAACAACAGTCAAAGAAAAGAGAGTCCTAATACATCGTTGCTTCTCTAAATCCTTCATGGGACATCCTTGAGAAATCTAGAAACAAGACTCAAAGATCAAATCAAATAAAAAGATAAGATAAATAAGCCACAAAGTCAATAGCCTTTAAAAATATTTTCCAAAACTTGATCTGTTTGTTTAATTGTTTTGATTGATAAGATTATTGATTGATAGAGCCTGATTTTAGGAAGGACACATATTGTATAAGGCGTTGATTCTGGTTTCGATGTTATGACTATCTGTATAAGGCATTACAAAAGCTTGGTTTCAGAAAGACATGTATCGTATAAGATATTGAGTCTAATGTCATTGATGTGATAACCTATGTAAGGATATGTTGATTGTTTGACAATATCTATATTCAGGAAGGACTCATCCTATATAATACATAGGTTGATTGTTTTCATGATGTTGGTTTTTAGGAAGGACACATCATGTAGTAGACAAAAGTTGATTGTTTTGTTCATTGCTTTGGAAATTTGTTTGATTTGACTTGATGACATTGTTGACTTGTTCATCTTGTTGATGTGCAACTTGATGTGATGTACTAAAAATTGATTGTGTGTGATGACGAACACTAAAGGACTGACCTAGTATGATCTTGGGGGCTCATTGATTGATGGCCTTGCCTACATTATACACACAGAGACCTCGTAGTTTGACTAGAATTTGACTGACAAGACTAACTAAAAAAATATTTGATTGTTTTACAAATATGAGACGTGTGTGATAGTGAATGTGAGAAACCCTAATGGACTGACCTAGTGCAGCCCCAGGGGTTAATGGCCTTTCCTACATTATACATGTAGAGACCTCGTAGTTCGACATGACCAACGACTTTTTCTTATAGACAATGGATTGAGTCATGATTTTATATAGACAAACCTAAAAGATTGACCTAATGCCTCAGGGGCACATCGGCAGATGGCCTTGCCTACATCCAGTCGTAGAGGCAATGTAGTTTGACAAATGATAAGGACTGACAATTGTGATTGACTCTGACTCTATTTTTTTGGATTTTTGACATGTTTTGATTTTTTTGTCTTTTTGAAGTTTTTAGATGTTTGTGGAATTTTTTTAAGGACATTTTGTGATGTTTTTGTATTTTTTCAATGGTTTTATGTCCTCAGAACAACCTATATAAGAACCAAATGACGTAATTCAAGTGCCTACCCCCAGTCGGTTATAAGACCAATTTATTATGAATAGGAAGGAAAGGGGATACAAAGTACAATCGATGCCAATCGTTCCAAGTAATGGAAAGGAAAACCATTTATTATGAGTGGTATGTACAGGATGCTGTGGATAAGTGATGCATACAAGGAAGTCAGATTAGAATGATAGTAGACAAAGGAGTAGAGTCGACTACACATGGTGCATGTTTGCTAGGTTTTAACCATGGTACTTATCCAAAGTGCCACTGAAGTGGTTTTCACTATTGGACGACTTATGTCTCTTAACTATTTTCTTGATTTTTCAATTTTTTTGATGTTACCAAGGTGCCTATTTTCCAGGTATTGTCCTAGGTAATGATTTTTTAAATTTTTTTTGTATTTTTGATAATTAAGACAAGGTTCTCAGAAGTTATGCTAAGAATTTCTTTAGATGAAGAATGTTGATTGGTGATGATAATCGTTCTCCTTTAGGAGTAGAGAGTTGATATGCTCCTGACCCAAAGGCTTCTGTGACAATGTAAGGTCCTAACTAGTTTGGTTCAAAATTTCTTAGTTTTTCTCTTTCAGCTTGATTCGTTGGATTTTCCATTAAGACTAGGTCACCAATGTCAAAATTTATATTCAATACCTTCTTGTTGTAGCTGTGACAAAGATGATTTTGATATGCTTTGATCTAACGCCTTTTGTCTTTGTTCATCTAAGAACTCTAGCTCATGTAGTTTTGACACATAGTACTCTTCATCATCAATATGCCCTTTCAAAGATACCCTTAGGGAAGGAATCTCAACATCAATAGGTAAGATGGCTTCAACACCAAATACTAAGGAATATGGAGTGGTGCTAGTGGGAGTATAGATGCTTGTGCAGTAAACCCATAAGGCTAGGTTAAGCTATAAATGTCAATCACGACCAACATCATTGACAATCTTTTTGAGGATTCTGGTGATTGTTTTATTAGATGCCTCAGGTTGGCTATTACCTTGTGGGTAATATGGGGTGGAAAAATGGTGTTGGATATGGAATTTTTCACAGAGATGGTAGAATTCTTGGTTCTTAAATGGGTGGCCATTATCTATGATGATGGACTAAGGAACACCATACCGATAGATGATATAGTTCAGAATAAACTTGGAAATTTGTGTGTCGGTGATGTAGGTCATGGTAATAGCTTCGATCCACTTGCTAAAATACTCAGTGGTAGTAATAATGAACTTATGGCCATTGGATGATGTGGGATGTATCTTACCTATGAGATTGAGTTCCCATTGGGAAAAGGGCCATGATGACATTATGGGATGAAGCTCCTGTGCTGGTGCATATATCAAATCTCTCTGTACCTAAAATTGTCAACATTTCTTGACAAAGATATATGAGTCCTTTTCCATTGTAGGCCAATAATAACCTAGTCTCATAATCTTCTCAGCTAAGGTAGGACCACTAGAATGGGATCCACATATACCCTCATGTACCCCATGTAAGGTTTCTTGTGCTTCTTCAGTATTGAGACATCTCAATAGGGTATTGTCTAAGACATGTCTATAAAGGGTATCTCCAATGATGGTATACTTGGATGACTTGCCAAGAAATGTCCTATGTTGGTTATTGGAAAGGCCAGGGGGTATGATTTTGGCATGGAGGTAGTCATAGATGTCTTTATACCATGGGTAATTGGGACCAACAATTTCACACACCATCTCTGAATCTAGGATGTCATAAGCAGGGACCAAAAGTTGTTCTACCAAAAACTCAAATTTAGGCACGTTGCTAGGTATGTCCAAGAGTGAAGCAATTGTTGCCATGGCATCTATTTCCCTATTTAGAATGTGAGGTATTTGATGGAAGTCAATCTTGTTAAAGTACTCTTTGAAACTATCTGTCATTCATTTGAAGGGAGCCAACTTTTCATCTTTAGTTTCATAGTCATCATTCACTTGTTTGATTACCAGTTGAGAATCACCATAAATGTGTAGGTTCTTGATCTTCCATTTGATGGCCATGCATAATCCTATCACAAGAGCCTCATATTCTACTATGTTGTTTGTGCATGGGAATGTAATTATGAATGATTTAGGAATAGAGTCACCCTATGGTGTGATAAACAATATACCATCCCCTGAGTCATGATTTGTGTGGGACCCATGAAAGTATAACTTCCATGTTGTTCCCATATCAAGAGTGAAAATAAACTCATCAGGAAAATCTACAACTAAAGGATGATCTACTTATATAGGGGCATCAGCCAACTGGTCTACAATAACTTTTTCCTTTATGGCTTTTCCTTCGACATATTGGATATCATATTCACTAAGTATCATTACCCATTTAGCTAGTTGTCTTGTCAGTGTTGCTTTGCTTAGGAGATATTTTAGTGGATCAATCTTTGCGCCCAACATCATTTGGTGGTTAAGCATGTAGTGCCTAAATTTTTGAGTAGCAAATACTACTGCAAGACAAGCGCGTTCAATGATACTATAATTGAGTTCATAAACTACCAAGGTGTGGCTAATATAGTATACTGCCCTTTCATGACCCTCATTGTCATTTTGTGCTAGCAAGGCTCCTAGTAATGATTGAGTTGCTAAAATGTAGAGAATCAATGGTCATCCCTCAATAGGTGGCATTAAGATTGGTGGTTTGAGTAGGTAATCCTTGATCAATTGAAAAGCCTCTTGGCACTTATCTGTCCATACAAATGGTATCCCTTTTCTAAGTAGATGTTGGAAATGATGTGTTTTGTCAGCTAACTGCACTATGAATCTTCTAATAGACTATAGTCTCCCTTGGACTGTCCTTAGTTGACTGAGATTAACTGGTGGAGGCATGTCTTTTATAGCTTTCACTTTTATTGGGTCCACTTCAATGCCTTTTCTAGAAATGATGTACCCTAGAATTTTGTTTGATTTGACACCAAACACACATTTCTTTGGATTTAGCCTCACTTTTTACTCTACTAGCCTTTGAAGAATCTTGTGTAAGACTTGTAAATGATCATCCCTTGTCAATAATTTAGTGATGAAATCATCTACATAGTCCTCCATAAGAGTATGTATGAGGTCATGAAAAATAGTTGTCATAGAATGTTGATATATTGCTTCGGTATTTTTGAGTCAAAAGGCCATGACATTCCAGCAATAAGTTCCCCATGGACAAGTGAAAGTTGTCTTAGGTTGATCTTCAGTTGTGATCCTGATTTGATTATACCTTGAGAAACCATCCATAAGGGATAACATTTCATACCCTACTGTTAAATCCACAATCATGTCTATATTCGACAAAGGGAATTCATCTTTAGGACATGCCTTGTTTATATCTCTAAAGTTAGTACAAATGCAGATGCCCCCTGTTGGTTTTTTTATAGGTACCAAATTTGAAATCTAGTTTGGATAGTCAATTGATCAGATAAAACATACATCCAACAGTTTCTTTACTTCAACCTTGACTAGTAAAGCTATTTGTGGGTGCATTTTCCTTAACTTCTACTTCACGAGTTTAGTACCTAGTTGTAGTGGCAGACCATGTAATACAAGTTCAAGGTCTAGTCCAAGCATGTTAGCATATGACCATGAAAAGTTGATCTATCTTTGTGCAAAGGAAGTTGTGAAATTCAGGTTGCTATGTTTCTATCAAGGATGCTGCAAAGTAGACTAGTTGGGGATTCTCTCTAGTTCCTATGTTGATTTCCACTATTTCTTCAACTAGCATGGGTGACTTTTCCTTAGCAATGGCAAGAATGTTCAAACCTCCATCCTTGGGTACCTCAGAGATGTTTTCACCCTCGGACATGTCCTTTATTTTTTCTTTTTCATTGTCCAAAGACGCCTTTTGGTTTTCACCTAGGGACTCGTCACTTTTATTTTTGTCATTATTTTTCTTATTTTTGTGACTGGAGTGTTGGACAAATTCCCCAAAATATTCCATGTTATCAAAGTCTATAGTAAATCTAGCCTTATGATCACCACTAGGTATGCCTTCTCATAGTCCCAAGAACTTAGCTATTTCTTTATTATTCTCAAATATATCTAAGATGGGTGTGTCTGTTGATCCCAATTGATAAGTTGGGGATAGATTAAGGGCATGTGATCATCAGAGGTGTCAAAGTTCAAAAGGATATAAGGTAAAAGTTGAGTTGTTCATATAGTCACAAAAGTTTCTTACCAAGTCCTCTTTGCACTTTTGCTTGGGTCTAGGTGGATTCTGAGGTGGGCCTAATGCCAAGGTTTGGTTATCTGAAGTGGATTTGTCAGGTTCCCAAGAGGTAGGATCAAGAGATTTCCAATAGTAATGTTTAAACCATTCCTATTTTGTATGGTCATTTGTGGACATAAATTAGGTGTATTTTGCAAGGATTTTAGCATTAGGTCAAGTTCCCCAAATAGTTTATCAAGGTCCATGGCAAAGGTAGAGGATAGGGAATCCCACTCATATTCATTAGAGTTGGGGGAATCATAGTAAGGCTAGTTATATGGTTCATTGGATGTCTCAATAACTTCAAAAGAACTTACTTCCTCTTGTAAAGGTAATGTGGTACTAGAAACACCAATCTGGAGTGGTTTAAACCCAAGCCCTAGAGCTTTTAGCCATTTAGAAACAATGATAGGTTCAGTCCTCCCATTCTGATGCAAACCTAACCTGCTATGTCCATCATATCCGTTGCTTTGCATTATTGTGAAACCTTTCCCATATTGGTCTATAGGTATCTGAGTAGGTGGAGGAGATTCTTCAATGTCATCTTTATATAACCAAGAGGTCACATCTTCTTCATTTACAACTTCTTTACTTAGTTCCTCCCATTTTTTGAAAGTCAATGTGGGAGGGACATGTATAGTGACCACTAGTTGTCTCCTATCTTTTGTTGGTAAACCATATGACTTAGGAGGAACCAAATGACTAACACAATAGGATGTTTTCATATGATATTCTCCACAACCCTTGTCTTGGATCTCGACCTTAGGAGTGGAAGGTAATGACTAGGAAGGGGGTGCTTTGGAAAGAGTGGATGGATCCACATAGTGAGATGAATTGGGTGACGATGCTTCCTGGTTTATAGGAACCTGGTGTTGGGGTATCCCTCGTAGGTTAGTACATTATTGGAAAGGATCAAGGTCACCATCTATTGTGATCTTAGTGCCATTGTAGGGAAACTTAAAACATTGATGGTACATGGAAGGAACTTCCTTCATAGCATGAATCCATGGTCTTCCTAGAAAAAGGTTATATTGAAGGACGAGATCCAAGACTTGTAACTTTATATCCAAAATTGCAAGACCAATTCTGATAGGTAGTGTTATGACTCCCTTTGATTTCCACTCTTCATTGTCATATGCCTTAATGAAAATTCTTTTATTGGTGTCCACACATGCCTCTAAGAAGACTAAATCCTTAACCAACTTCAAGGTGCAGAGATTCAACCCTGCTCCTCCGTCTACCAAGACTGGTCTGAATTTCATTTTATGAACAAGGATTTCAAGGTGCAAAGGGTCATTATGGCTTTTCTTTTTGGTAGCATAGTCTTGCTCAGGGAAGGTAGCATGATGATTGTTGGTTAAGTAGCCTACCATCTCTTGGAAATGATTGACATCAAGGTCATTGGGAATAGTCATGCTTTTCAAAGCTTTGTCAATAATGGATCAGTGTTTGGGTGAGATACGTAATAGTTACATGATAGAGATCTAGGCTGGGGTCTTCCCCAACTAGTCAAGTAAGCTATATTGATGCTTGTACTATGGTCCTTACTATGATGGAGGGCCTTGGATGGTGATCTTGGTTCGGTGAATGCTAACAACACACTTGGGAGTCTTCTTTATGGTTATGGTGTTGACCTACTCATTGGTAGCTCGGATGTGATTTATGATTGGGACACTATAATCGTGTTTGACATTAGCATAATTGGTAGAAGTATTGGTCTTGTTTCCTGAACTGGAGGATTTTCCTTTCCCATGGTCATGCAATGGATCAGAAAAGACCTTGTGATCAGTGTTCGAAGATGTATGTTTATGTCCACCAACTTGGATATTTTTGTCCTCGACAAAATCATGTATGATGTTTTTCAGTTGTCAACAATTTTTTAGGCTATGTCCTTTAGTCTAATGGAACTCACAAAAAGAATTGTCATCCCACCAAAATGGTTTAAATTGTACAAGATCGTATTGTCTTGGCTCTTGAAGTTGGATGAGGTTATGTTGCAACAATTGTTTAAATACTAATTTGATTGATTCCCCTAGGGGAGTAAACTCATGTTTGGGAGACTTCTTTTGCTATTTGGTCATTGGGTGTTTTGTACTGTGTTGGGAGTTTGATTGACATTGTTGAGTGTGTTTGTAGAGGGGTTTTTTCCTCTAAATGTAATGACTGGTCCTGCTTGTAGGCTTTTAGCATCAACAACCCCATCATTGGTAACTTTTTTGTTTTGAGACCAAAACTTGTTTCTGTCATTAGGGGTGTTCTACACATTTTTATTTCTGTTAGGTGTCTTGAGTTCACCCTTGTCTATGAGAACTTTTTCTAGTATGAGACACTTTTCCACTAGTTCTGAAAATGAAGTACAACAGTGTACTCTTAAGTCACTTCTCAATTTAGAATTGAGGTTTTCAAGGAATATAGTGACCTTTTGTTTCTCAGGTATTTCTACAGGACATCGACTGGCTATACTTCTCCATCTCTAGAAGAAGGTAATAAAATTTTCTCCTTCATGTTGTGTAGTGTGGCACAAGGTTTCTATGGTATTTTTGTTGTCGATATTAAAGGAGAAATGTTCAATGAATTTTTTAGCTAGTTCACCCCATGATTTTATGCCATATTGAAGCCTTGAAAACTACTCAAGTGCAATTCCAATAAGACTTCTCGGAAACAATCTCATAAGATAGGTGGTGTCGTATGCAACATCTATGCACATTGTAGAAAATTCCCTTATATGTTCGATTGGATTACACTTTCCGTTATACTTGGGAAGATTTGGTATAACATACCCATGTGGGAAAGGTGTCATGTATAATGATTTGTCGAAGGCAAATGGGAATAAGTCCTTAGATGAAAAGTTCTCTTGTTAGATATGGCCATGTTATCCATCTGTGTTTGAAGGGCTTTCATTTGTGTCTACAGCACGTCAACTTGAGTCAATCATGTGTTAGTTGGATTGTTTGGGTCTATGTATGTGTTTTCGAATCAAACGTTCTGTGATGGGTTTTGGTTAAGTGTTGGTATATAAGGTGGATTTTGATTTGAAATGTTAGTGAATGGGTTTTGACTTGGAATCTATGAGAATGGATTGTGACTTGATGTTGGTTGATTAGGAATGGGGATGTTTTGTGAAGGGATAGGT
This sequence comes from Sequoia sempervirens, assembly GCA_007258455.2. Taxonomy (NCBI): domain Eukaryota; kingdom Viridiplantae; phylum Streptophyta; class Pinopsida; order Cupressales; family Cupressaceae; genus Sequoia; species Sequoia sempervirens. Next base: position 154,340,724 of record VDFB02000363.1, on the reverse strand, counting down.
CGACTTCCATATTGAAAGGAGGGTATGTTTTATGTCTGTGAGGCCCCACTCTGTGGTATAGTACTAGCGACATTGATACTTGGTATAGCTATTGTTTGTGGTATAGTATTAGTGATATTGACACTTGGTATAGGGGATGTTTTAAATCTTTTGTTCCCAACAAGAGGACTGAAGGGATTGGACAATGATGTTCCTATGGTGAAATTTAGACCCTATTTCATGCTAGATGTCCCAAATGGAGATGTATGTATTATTGAGGCACTCTATGGGGGTATACCAAATGGTATGGCTACAGTTACCTGAGGTATAGCAGTACTAGTATTTATTGTGTTTGTCCCTTGGGTAGATTCAGTTTGTAGGGTATTCATGTCAAATCCAAGAGGTAACTTGGCACCTTCTGCTAGCAATATGGCTAAGTATCATTGAGGATCATTTGGTAGGTAGTCATCTACAAAGGAGGAAAACTTAGGGTCTTGTGTAGCAACATCTATGTCCTCCACTAAAATGTGCCCTTGTGATTCTCTAGTAATGAATTTGTCTAACAATGTTTTGTGAGGTCTCAATGAGCATGTCCTTGAAAATGGGTTTGATAACAAATTGATGAAATTGTTTTGGTTATCCATTTGTTCTCTTTCTTTCCTTTTAGATCTTGTTTCAACCATGTAAGATAAGCTCAAAGTGCAAGTGATGCAAAAAACTAAGTCTATGCATAGTATAAATATAGTCTATGTTTTTGGGATTTTCTGAATATAAGGAATGAATGCAACTATTTTTTTGGTATTTTCTTGCAAACAAGGAATGTCTAAGATGATGCTAACCTAGGATGAAAATTTCTAAGTATGCAAAAATCTAAGCAAACTTCTATGGTAATCAATTTTGGAAGACTCTAAAAGAGGTTACCAACCACCTATAGTTTAACCTAGGTTTCAGTTTAGTTTTGACAAGGAACCTTTGTAGGACTAAGATCAAAAGAAAAGGTGAGCTCCCAAACTAAATTGATGACCTGGAAGGACTCACGTGTAGGAAAAAAGATATAGTGACAAAAGATTAGGTTCAATGACAATGTTCGCTAAAGCATGGGTTTATCCAAAGCGTTGAAAGTTGACCTATTCTAAGATCTGTAAATGATGATTTTCCTAAAAGTTTGATCTAATCTGAAGGTAACAAAGACTTCAAAGATGAAACTAAAATTTTCAACTAGGATGCCTATCGCTATGACTAAATGATACGTAAAGGGTATAATCATGCAAAGTGTGAGAAAAATTTCTAGTTTCTATCCAGGGATCAATGAAAAAGGATAAATCAAAGACTGGTATGACTGTTTGGTTTTGGAATGTGATAGTGAATTCTAGTTTTTTGTTTATCAGAAAGATGCGTTGTAGGAGAATAGATGCGTCACAAAGTCTAACATACGCGATTTGTTTTGTTAGATGTAGTTGATTGGAAAATTAATTCTCTAGTCAATATCAGATGTGACTTTGTATATGGGTAGATGTGTCTCACTATATCATATGTGACTCAGAACTAATAGGTTGTGGTTTTCAGACTCAAACAGTGTACTGGTAGAATATAGCTCAGGTCTGTGACAAGGCATATGCGTCGTTCTAGACTATAAATGCCACTCACCTAATCAGATGTGTCATCGAGGGTTTCAATTGTAGTTTTTCAGTATCAAAGACAATTAACAAACTTGACATATATGATTTAGGATATCAAGTGTGTTATTCTAATAAGTAGATGTGACTCGGGCTGATAGTTTGGACTCACTGATAAGCATATGCATCTCTTTTTTTGGTAAATGAATGTTTGGACTCAATTTTGATAGATGCTACACACTAGTTGACATATGTGACTCTACCTAACAGATACATTTTTTTGGTGAACAAGTGCGACTCTATTTGATAATTGCAATTTTTTGGTGAACTGTTGTAGTTTTCTAGTGTATGACAATTTGGACTAACTTTGTTTGTGATAAAGTTTTGGAAAATAAAGACAATCAGAAAATAATGTATTTCAAGTTTGAAGAACATGAACTTGTATAATTCTAGAAAACAAGTACAATCCTAAGGCTAGCATTGACAATACTTGTTGAGTTGTCACTTGGGTTTCCCTAGCTACGCTTATTCAGAGTGAATGACTAGAAGCTTGATCCCACTAGCTCTCCCACTCGACACTCACTTCTCTAAGGTATCCAAGCTTCAGTACCCATGAAACTCCCATGGAATACTTTTCACCTCTACTAAGAACCGTAAGAATGTCAAATGACTTCAGACGTCCGACCTCTTGCACCAGCAAATAGAAGGTTTTTGGATAACTAAAAATAATTCACTTGTAGTACGAGCACCTATTTAGGTGGCTATGTGTGAGGAAAGATAAAAAATCTCGTCTATACAACAAATCTACACCTACAATCTTAGGCTTTCCCTTAATATTTACATTTATATATTGATCGGGAGTAGCTTGGATAAAAATATTCATTGGTAGTTTGAGTCATCTTGGGGTGAGTACTTTTTTCAACCAAGATAGGCCCAATTCTAGAGTTAGTAACAGTTTCTCTTACACCCAGGATTGCACGAATGCACAAGGTGAGAGGATACTTCTATTACTGAATCAGGTTCTAAACTAACAATTGTACAAACACACTAAACACAGGAGACAATAGTTAATTTTAAAACCCAAATGACAATTTTCTAATCTACCAAACAATTTGTTTCAAAATAGTCTTCGACACACATTCTGCAAAACAATTCATCAGTAGTTTAAAGTTGGTCTTCATCAATCATCCTACAAAAGGGTTTCGAAAACTTGTCTTCAATGCAACATCCTGCAAACACTATGTTAACTCCTCAAACACACACTACAAATTTGAAATTATTCATAATAAAAAGCATAATGAAAACTTCAAATTTGGAATTTGGACTTAGAAATTTTACCAGTCATATGCATCGTGCAAGGCAGTAGATGCATCTCGGGTTTTCTAGTAAATTGCATCGTGGGTTATTGGATGCATTACTCTACTCATCATATGCGGCTCGCAGTATCAGTTGTGTCATTTTGTGCGTCAAGTGCATCGTTCCATATGATACCTACAAAAACAAAAAAAAATTAAGGATTTGCGAAGAGCGTTTCTTCACGTTGGGTTCACCAATGTAACATCATGAAAACATTAAAGATTAAAGCAACTCAAAGTGATAAACTCTAATGTAAACTAAAGCTAAACAACAAAGCACAAAGGAAAGCATAAATGAAAAGATCTCACCAAGCATCAATAAAAGTTCCATGAATAACCTCTGTTGTCCTTCTCCATTTCACCGTGATAGTATTATTTCCCTCAGATTTTTAGTATGTGTGCAAGTATAGCCTTTATATATGTGATAATAGTGAAGCATCGAATATTATAAAACAAGTTCTCCAAAAGTCATCAAATTTCGGGAGGAGTAACAATGATGAAGGTCAGGTCAATTTATAGAAAATAGGGTTTTCAAATGACAGGCTCAAATTGAAAGATAGAAGGAAGATTCAGATTAAAAGATTCGACATGCATTGAGATGAGTGTCAATAGTAACGTGAGTGTTAAATCCTAAAATATAGAGAGTAAGATTAAATAAGGATTTAATCTTTAGTTCAAAGTATTTGAAAAATAGAAGAATAAAGATTGCATGTAAAAGATAAAGATAGAATTAAAGAAATGATATGTTTGAATGCATAAATAGATTAATTAATTAAACAAATTTATTTAATTAATAAATGTCTACATGCATAAGAATTAAAACTAGATAATTGATTGGTTAAGACAGGGAGTCTATTCGCAGAGACAATCAAATATTAAATTAGGAGATGACTAACTAATTCAAATAGATCTTGACTTAAGTGATAAGTGAATAATCAGATAACTAAAGCAATTATCTAAATATAAAAGAATATGCCCAAAATAATTCTTTAAATGAATTAAATGATTATTTAGTTCAACATTCAAAATTTGAAGATTAAATAAATTAAGATTTATTTAATTGACTGAAGAAAAGATTAATGAATAATTAAATAATTAAATTATTTATTTAATTATAGTCAAATGTGTGATAAAGATAAATTAAATAATACTTTATTTAATTTCAGAAAGAGGATAAAGTTAATTAGTGACATAATTAAATAAAGAACATTTATTTAATTAATCAGGATTGAATAATGGTAAAATTGATTAATTAAATAATTAAAGTTATTTAATTAATAGAGGAATAAATGTTAAAATGAATTAATTAAATAGTCAAGGTTATTTAATTAATAGATGAGAAAGGACTTAAGAAAATAATTAAATAATTAACTTTATTTAATCATGATAATGACGATACAAATTATGAAGAAATTGAAGTCACGGGCCTAGACCAAATTTTAGTGTCTACAAAAACAAGCCATTGTAGTAGGGGCTTGAGGTTTTGTAACACCTCCCTTTATCACAGTTGAGGCTGTGGTGATTGTTCAAGCCCTCTTTTCTCCCCCATTAGCTAGTGAGCTCTTGGTGGAGGTGGTAACATTTTTAGTCCTCTCCTTTATGATTTGGTTGAGTAGCTTAATACTATTTTGTAGTGTTACTTTCTTTTTCTCCTTCTCCACTTCTTCATCATACATTTTTATATCATTGCTATCTTGGTTATCCATGGAGGTGGAAAAACCAAAATGGGGGTCTGACTGAGGCAGGCCCCTTTACAGGCCCTAATAATTTTCCCTCTTTCTTGTGTGTAGGTGGATGTGCTATTTGGAGCTAGCTAGCAAACGAGCATCTTTGTGAGATTATCTGTCACCTTAGCCTTCATATACTTACTTTATCAAATCTATTTGTATTTTTCCTACTTTATAGTTTTGTTTTGTTCCCTTAGAAGTCACTAGCTAGGTCGTCCGCTCGTTTTCTAGCGGTTCATACTGTCCTTTTGGTCTTATGGTCATACAGATGCCAGCACACCTGAGAGATGCTAGTGCATCACACTGTCACCCTAAAACCATGCTTATGTCCTTGGGTAGAGAGCTACCTAAGGTACAATGTTGAACCCGAAAACTATATCGCCTTGACCCAATCCTAATTTTGGGTCTGCAGGGTGATCGAAGGGCTTTATAGTCCTCATCATTCTCATCCCTCATTTGAAACACCCCTTTAGAGTGAGGTAAGTTAGGATAGCCTTCTGCTCTTAGCTCTCTATGACTTGGGGTCTTGACATGGTTGGTCCCCCTCTCTTACAAGTTGAAAGGGGGAAAATATGTGTTAGCATTTAAATTCCTACTAAAAAGTTCACTATTTCAATGCAATAGAGGACATTCGTTATATTAGAGATAAACCTTGAAGCAACTTCATGAGGTAAGGCCATTGCACAAAAGTCAATCCAATCCCAACCCAAAACTGTTGAGATGGCATCTGGAACCTAGTTTTCCTCTAACATAAAATACCTTCTCAATTTCTCAGTTGTGAGAGGCAAGCTATCCCCGATTTCATGTATTCTAGTAGGTTCAAGAACCCTAAAAGAATCATCCATTATCACATCACCAAGTAAAGCCAGTTGTGTGTGAATAAAGCACTAGGAAACCCTATTAATAGAACTCAAATTGTTCTCATGAAGTAATGGGAAGAAATCACACATATTTGCATTTAAAACACTAGCTTTCTATTACCAAAAAGAGATGTAGAGGAAGATGGACATTAATGAAGAGCCTAAAAGAGTACCAAATAGTCGAGCAAGAAATTCCTGATGCCACCATTTTGGAAGGCCAATAGTAAAATTTCTTGTCACATAAAACATGGCATGGAATCAATGCCACAATAGCAGAGGCCACTATTTTAATCTTGACCAATGCCCATCAATGTGAGCCGGCCTCATGTGGGTGGAAAAAGGTGAAGAGATAGTTATAACCAATTTCCTACATTTCATAAGGAATGAAGACCAGATAGTACATATTTCCAAATTTTACCATCTAAAACAACATGTGCCAAAAGACTCCATACACATTACTAGATTTTTCAATAACTCATCATGCACCAAAATCTTTGTCATTAATTCCACAAATGTCTGTCGACGTGAAATGAATTCACATAGGTTGACAAAGGGTGGAGAGGGGAAAAGAAATAGGAGGTAATCTCTAGATGATAGCTTGATAGGTGGAGCACTAAAATATTGTCATAACAAGCTTCCGAGAAAACAATTGTGAAACAAAACATACATGTTAAAATAGTCGTTGCCATTCCAACCTGTTCTCACCAATATTTGGAGAGATAAAACATGTATGTGTAAATTTTCCCTTAAATGTCATTCAAGACCAACCAAATTTTTTGAAACTTGTGAACTCAACCAACAATAGCAATAAGAAGATATTCCAATGCAACATTAGTGATAACCATTACAAGTCAAGTGAAATGCATGAATTCCCTAGGCATGGAAAAAATAATAATGTAGACTAAAACCAAGAAGTGTGGGATGAAACAATGTTGTCCTAAGAATAACCTCATGCACTCAAACCCATTAAATGATTTGAATTCAATAGAATTTTAAATGGATTTGTTTGCCAAGGATTCCACAAATGAATTGGCTTCTCTATAACAATGCATGACCTAGGAGGAGAATTTTTCTAATTGTGATAAAATGGGAAATAGAAGATAGTTCAGATGCTAGGATTTAGTTTTCCTATTTTTTATTGTTGATATTACCTCCATAGAATCAGCTTCAATAATAATATGAGGAATGGATAATTTCAATGCCAAGTCTTAAAGCATTAAACTCAGCAGCATTATTAGTTCCATCCACAAGACTTTCACAAGCAGCCCCCAAAAAATTACCTTGTCAATCTCTTAGTACAAAAGGTACCCCAGATTTGCCAAGGTTGCCTCTTGAGGCCCCATTAAAGTTGATTTTTATGAAATACCAAGGTGGAGGAACCCAAATTACCATTTTTTTATTGGTTGGAGGTCTATTGTTATGAATAGATCCAACACTTGGGATTTTGATAAGAGGCCAATTTTCAGGATGAGAGAATCCCAAGAGGAGGAGATTCTAGAAGAACTCATACTTTTGAAAATGTAGGACATGGCTACTTCTAAAACAACAATTTCATTTTTTTGTAACACTTGAGACACATTCAAAGCCTTTTTCCTGAAAATTTTGTTATTCCTTTCAATCCAAATATTTCATGTAGCAATAGAGGGGAAAATCTCCCAAATATAGGAAAAGGAAGAATTGGGGAAGAGGAGAGGCCAACTGAGAAAGTGATTTAAGATTAAATTGTTAAGAGAACTTACCCAACCAAGTTTATTGAATAACAAAGTCCAACATTGATGGGAAAATTCATAAACAATGAGAATATGGTTAGTAGATTCATATGAATTGCCACATAAAACACAAGTAAAAAGAGGAGTGATTCACAACCTATCAAGACACAACCCTATTAATATTTTTCTTTCAAATAAATCCAAGTAAAATCACTTGCTTTGGGAAGAACATTTAGGTCCCAACATAGTTTAAAAGGCCAGGGCTTTGAGGGGTTAGGATTAGTTAAAGAGTTGTAACCATCCTTTACCTTATAATTACCATATTTAGGATTAGTTAAAGAGTTGTAACCATCCTTGACCTTATAATTACCATATTTTTCCTTTTTCTAAATAATAGCATCATGTTTATTGGACATAAAAATCAGTCTTCTCCTGAGCTTTGATTGAAAGCTTCATATGGGAGGGGACCAAAAGAAAATATAAATATTTCCAACTAATTAGGTGCTGATTGCTTGGGTCAATATACAAATAGTCTCTTACTTTGTCTCCCCATATGGCTTTAAGAGAAACCTCAATATGGAAAAAATCATCAAGAGTTCTAAGAGGTTTGTGTCCATTCCAAGCATCTACCCAAAAAAGTGCTTTTTCCCATTGTTTACTAACCAAGAAATATGTGGGAGTAGAACAAATCTGCAAGAAGAGATAAAATTCTAGATTTTTGAACCCTAAGGAAGATTTTTTTGAGTAAAAATTCTTTCATTATTAAGAGAATCAAGATATTTGAGATGCATGATTTGGCACCATTTGGCCTTAGGTTTAGCATAAATTTTCCAAACCAGTTTAGCCTCTAGTGCTTCATTTTACACAAAAAGATCTATCAAACTTGCCCCACCATAGGCCTTAAAGCAACATAAAGAGTCCCAGGCCACAAGGGGCAATTTATTTTTCGAGGTGACATTCTCAACCCAAAGGAAATCTCTAAATATCTTCTAGAGTGCCACACCTTTACCTTGAGGAAGTTTCAAAATAAACATCAGGTAGATTGGTAGAGAATGTAAAACCATTTTTAGCATAACCAATTTACCTGAAAAGGAAAGCCATTTGGATTTCCATAATAAGATTCTATTAGAAGTTAATGTCATTAACCTGTACCAGAAATCATGTTTTTCTTTCCTTGAGAAGAAAGGGATGCCAAGATACTTAAATGGAAAAAAAAATCACATTGGAAGCCCCATAATTTTTTAATTTTTGTTTCCACCATGGGATTGACATTTAGGAGAAATTTTTTTAGGATTTGTTAGAATTGAAAGACTGCCCCAAAAAAGTATAGTATTCAGAAATAACTTTTTAAACCATCTTAGCTTCTACCATGCATGCTTGAAAAAACAAAATAGTTTCATCCAAAAATAAAGAATGAGATATTGGTGTTGGGAAAGGCCTGAATTTTATGCCTTTCCAGAGGCCAACAAAACAAGCAATTATAATAGATTTTCTCAACCCCTCAGCCATTAAAATGAAAAGAAAAGGGGAGAGAGGATCTCCTTGTCTAACCCCTTGAGTGGGAGTAGAAAAACCAAATGAGGAACCATTTACAATTATGGATAATCTTGCACTTTTGAAGTAAGAGTGACTCCATTTGCATTAGCTAGGGAAAAATACAAACTTCTTTAGAACTACCATTAGGAAATATCAATCAACTCTATTGTAGGCTTTCATCATGTCAAGTTTCAAAACAACAACAGGAGATCTATTAAGTGTAATTGAATGCAAAACTTCATGTTCCAAAATAGCCCCTTCTAGGGTGTCCTTACCCAGTTAAAAACCCCCATGTGCTTCAGAGATGATAGAGGGGAGTAGTTTAGCAAGTCATGATGTGATTTATTTAGTGAAAATCTTGTACATAGTGTTGCATAATGCGATTGGATGAAAATATTTAAAGAACAAACGATCATAATTTTTCAGGATGAGAGAAACTAGGGAGGAATCTAATTATTTTAAAACATTTATATTCCTTCTCGATTTCTCCAAGTCAAGGAAAGCATCCTTACTAAAAAAATCCCAACATTTTTTGAAGAACATGGGGGTGTAGCCATCTAGTCTGGGAGCCTCTTCTATAGCCATGGAAAAAACTACATTCTTTACTTCATTCATTTTGAATTCTGACATTAAAAATTTATTTTGGTTCTTCGTAATCAGTAAAAGTATGTTGTTAATAATGTCATTATCATTCCAAGATTTGACTTGCTTCTTGGGGGCCAAGAGCTTTTTATAAAAGGTGACAACCTCCTCCCCGATTTCCTTATCCATCGAAAGCATATCACCTAAAGCAAAATGGATACATAAGATTCTATTTGCTTGACACCTTAATTTTGTAGAGGCATGGAAGAATTTTCAGTTTTTATCTCCTTCTTTTAACCATGTTTCTCTTGATTTTTCCCTGCAATAACTTTCTTCCATGGACAAGATTTTGTCAAGTTCTTCCTTAGGCATTTTCTCTGTGAAACAAGGAAGCATCCATTCCTTTATTGATAACAACTTCACATAACTTGGATAGTTCAAGCTCAACCCTTGTTTTTTCAAAAAATATATTCTTGAAATGTTTGAGATTCCAATCCTTGATTTTAATTTTCAGAAATTCAAGTTTTTTACAAAGTTGGAGCATTCTTGAACCTTGAATAAAAGGAAAATTTATCCACCAAGACTTAAGGGAGGGGATAAACTTTGTGTCCCTTAACCACATCTCTTCAAATTTAAAGGGGCTTTTAATTTGTGACCTATCTTAAAATATAGTGAGGGAGATGGGAAAGTGGTTTGATCCCACTAGAGAGTGAATAATAGATGAGAAGTCCCAAGAGGCATTAACTAGTTTTTAGATAGCAAGAATTGGTCCAGCTTTTCTACAATCTAACAGAAATCCTTGCATCTATTTGTCAAGGTGAAAAGACCATTTTTCAATGGACAATCATATCGTTTAGTTTGCATGATAAATCTATTGAAATCTCCCATTATAGCCGCATAAGAAATTATACCACCAGATTTTTCTAAGACAAGTCATATTGAATTAAAATCCCCATATATTTTGTAAACATTTTCAAAGGGGGAAGAGATTAAAGAAAGTTGCTTCCTGACCTGCCTTTTACCAAACAAAGAGTACAACCAATAAATATTTGAATTCAAGCATCTAACCGAGACACCAATCCATTTGGCTTTATTGTCCAATATCTCAATAAGTACATTACACTTGTTCCATAAAGTGATAAGGCCTCCAGAAGCTCCCAAAGAAGGGGAAACTAATAGACACCAATTTACCCATGAGCCAAAAATGTTAGAAGTAGATTGTAAAGATAATTTTGTCTCTTGAAGAAGAATGATATTATAAAAGGTTCCAAGAATTTGACACATAATTAAGAGTCTCTTGTTATACTTGAGATGGATTGGATTCATGCTCGAAGCATAATTTTCACTTTGAAGCAGATTGAGAGATAGGGAGGTTAGAGGAAGTATTTTCTAGATCAACCTCCCCCAAGACCTCATCTGCAATTTCCTCAATAAGTTCTTCCCCAACCTTAACCATAACATCATTAAAAATCTCCATCATTTTATCATCTTTTGAAGATCCATTAAGGAGTTCTTCAAAATGAGAAATATTGTTCACAAGATGGGTAATTTTTTTAGGATGTGTTAGGGTTTTTTCAACATTAACCACATGAATAGAACTCTCGATATCCCCCAAGCTTGAGATGTTGGTATCTTGATATTTAAGAGGTGGGGTGGAAGAGTGGTGAGAATAAGAGTTTCTAGAAGGACCATTTGTTCCCAACCCCCCAATGAGGGAATTAAAATCAACTGGGTCTACCCTAAAAAAAATATCTGAGTCCTCCAAGATGTTGGCCTCATTCTAGGAAGAAAAATCACATTTTATACTTTGAATCCATTCTCCTTTGTTAGAAACAAGCTTTACTGTCATAAGAATGAAGGAGGGGTTTTTTATAAGAGCCCAAACCCTAAGCGTGGGATTTTCGTTTGTTATGGAAATTTCACTTTTCAAAAAGTTGCCAAAATGGGAGACAATTTTCCTTACAAAAGTAGTTTCAAATAATTCAACAGGTAGGAATGGCATTGATATGCAAGTAGGGAGGGGAGAAATTTTGAGGCCATCTAATGAGAGGTTATCCCTCCAATCAAAAACCCCAAGAAAATTGTTCCCACACCAAAAGGGCCCTTTTCGAAAGATTCTACTTTTGATAGTTGAGTTCTTGAATAAAATAAAGAGTGAAAAAGTTGAAACAACTATTAAGTCAAAAAATTCATACCAATTTTCCTTTACCCAGGTGTGAATTTCAAAGAGAGGTTTGTCTTTACCCCATTATTGGAAAAATAAGCTATTTTTTTAAAGTTTGCATATTGGTTTTCCAAGAAAAGTGGTATCGATGAAGCCAACTGCCATTTAGGAGATTAGTGAGATGAAGACTCAGCTTGAGAGGTAGATCTTCCCTTTTCAAATTTATCAGAAACAGCGGCATGATTTTGTGAATAGAAGTTATTCCTCATTTGTTAAGACAATTTTTCTTCCTTCTAATGTTGTGATTTTGGGTGGTTAGGGCTCCCAAGATGTGAGGATTTAGAGCCCAAATTTTCCTTTCCCTAGGCTTAGGGATTCTCAACCTAGAACTTCTACTATGCGAAGAGAAAGAGTGGTTATCACGTGAGGTAGAAAATTTCCACATATGCACATTATGGTTTCTAGTTTTTCCATATGTAAAACCCTTTTGTCTAGAGTGTCTTGATCTTGATCAAGGAAGATCTCTATAATTTTGAGGATCAGTTGCATTGTGAGAAACACCATTCTGATAATGATTAGGGTTTCAAAAGCAACATCTCGAGGGGTTAGACTTATGGTAGTGGTTAATCACCCTTAGGGTTTTTAGAATACCACAGTCCTATTATGGGGCAAGATTCTTGTCTCTTGTGTTATCCAAAGAAGGTCTAAAATTTCTAGATGTAAGGGGGGCCATTCTTGGTCGTCCTCATCAAACCAACTAACTTGCTTATAATGAGTACGTGAAGAATATAGCACCATTGCTTCCAAAGATCCTGCTCATTATTTTGAATGTGAATTTTTTATTTATATTGGATAGTTAGAGAAAAACAAAGAAAGTGAAAATTGAAAATTAAAATAGAAAAATTAGAAAAGAGAAAATTCAAAAAGGGTTCAAAAAGCAAAAGAGTTGGTCATTTTTTTAGGATTATTCATTTTTGTGAAGAAAAATGCTCCAAAAACCTCTTTTGGGAAATTTGAAATTGCATAGATTTGGTAGGGAATGGATTGGGAGCTAGATGGATTGGGATAGGAAATGGATCTTACTTGTGTGTGTGTGATTTTTCCTTCTCCAAATTGGTAATTTTCAAGTTCTCATGTGTTTTGTGTGCTTTTGGATTTGAGGTAATCTTCTTCTCATGTCCATTGTTTGAGCTCTTTCTTGTTTTGGATACCATGCTCACCCTTAAGGGACTATAGGAATTCCTTTATATATTGCATTTTGAAGTTTTAGAGTAGGATTTAAATTTATTTGAAATTTTGAAAAAGGCCCAAATAGAGCCATGGTTATGGATTTTTTTTTCTAAAAAGTAGGAAATATGAAATTGACTTCAAAAGTGTATTTTTAGGATGCCTTGAGAAAAAGGGTATCTTTAGAATTTAGGAATATGATATTTAAAATTTCAAGCTTTTCTTTAATGGTGAATCTCAGTTTTCTATGGCTTTTTCTTTGTAATTCAATTTAGAAAATTTGAATTTGGGAGTGACTTGGGATAAATTTTAATGTGGTAAAGGAAGTATCCTTAATCATTTTTTTATTTAGAACTAAAGATTAATTTGGAAAATTTAAATTGAAATTAAAAAATTTGAAGCTTTCACCAATGGAGATTTTGGGAAATTTATTATTTTCCAATGCAAAATTAGATGAGATTTTTTTTTTTTGTGTTTTATGATGAATTTTAATGTTTTAATGAAAGTATCCTTCATGAATTATGGAAAGAATTCTTGTGGAAACTTGTTATAAATTTTTAATAAATTTGAATTTTGTGCATTGCTTTTTGTGCCACATTTGTTGGAGGATGTGATGAGATTAGGGTGTAGTTGATAGAGTTATGGGAATGGGTCTCAATGTGAACTTGCCCGAAAGTGACATGTAGGAAATCACAGTGTGGGAAATTTTAGATTAATAAGTGAAAACTAATTAAATATGGGTAATTAATTAGCTAAGATAATGGATATCCCTCTCATACCTTGAGTGCTCATATAGGCTAAGGATGATTGAGGAAGACAAGCTACTCAAGGAGTGTATGACTTGTATGATAAAGTACACTTATCTATATGAGAAGATACTTGTTTCCATGTTGAGTCCCATGTGATTTTCCATGATAAAATTCCCTCTCTTTCTCTCTAATCTCAAACCCTAGTGTAGGTTAGTAGAACCTGAAGGATGTGTTCCCTTCTATGTGCATGTAATTTTCTTATCATTGGCGAGTTTACCTAAGGATGATATTTGTATAGAATTGGTGATTTATCCAAATGTAGATTGTGATATGACACTAGTGGGCTTTCCCAATGTGGTTTATGTTATTCCTTTGTGATTGTACCATGTGATTACATGTATTAGATCCATCTTGAGTTTTTGATTAAGTGTTTTGATATGATGTAGATATTGATTTTATACTTCGTGTATGGTGTGTGTGTAAGCCATATCCCCATGCTTTTGGTGTGAGTGTTGTGATTGTCTCATGAGTGACCATCTCCTAGCATGGTGGGAGTGGATCCTTTTGATTCCATGTGTAGTGCCCCTCAATTTTCCTTTTTGTTTTCAATAGAGACTTGGTTGTGTTTGGAAATTATGATACTATTTGATGATACTTGGATATTATGATACTTTGACACACATTTATGATGACATTTGATGACACTTTTATCTCTGATGATTATGCTTATATAATGCTTAGAAGATCGGTTTAATTGATTATGTGGGTTATTACTGATATGAGTGTAATGTGATAATTAGATGTATGTTTCATCATGATTTGATACCTGATTATAGTGTGTGGATGTTTTAGTGAAGGGGAACAATGTCACATCACTCACTTGCGAGTGCCCTGTGACTACGATTTTTCCCTTCACAGTTTAGTTGTTCGTTTGTCTATGTACATGCTCGATAGAGTGGTTTTTTGTAGGTTGTAGGTACCAAGCATCGACTCCACCTGAATTTCCAAGTTTAAGTGTGACTTATACCCAATGGAGATAGTTGATTTGGAGATAGCATCAGGTCCCCCACGTTGAGCCATCATCCTTGAAAAGGATGAATATCCAGTTGGTCACCCCGTCAATGATGTCTGTCATTTTTGCTCAATTAGTTCCGTTTTGGTCTAGTTTATTTTTTGGCATTGCTATTGTTTTGTGGTGATTTAACTTAGATTTTCTTTTTATAAAATTTGATTAATTAATGAATTGAATAAATTGTTTCTTTGAAACATAATGATAATAGTTATAAATCTTGTTGTTTAAATTATTTAATTAAATTAATAATTTAAAATTAATGTGGTAACTAAATACAAACATAAATATATTTATTTGTGAGATGAATTATAATAAATTAAAAGTGACAAAATATTGTAATATAAAAAATAAAATATTCTATTTCAAGTTGCAACAAACAAATGGTCAAATAAAATAGTAATATAAATAAATAATAAAATGGGTTTTGTTGGAGCATTAAATGAGATTTCCATTTGGGGACTACTGATAACAATCCATTGACCATGCAGCTCCATGTAGCTTAAGTGGTCACAAGAAATTTAATTACTTGCCAAAAAATAAAAAAGGCAGGGAATCTTCTTTAGTTTTTTTCTTTTTGAAAATAGTTGCCTTTTAGTAGAATTTTCATGAATATTAATTGGGGGGAGTTTTAAAATGAAAAGGGAGTTTTTGTTTTGGATTTTCCTGTGAAAATTATGTTGGTTATGGAAACTTTCATCTTTGGGGAAATTTTTAATGGGATTTTCTTAAAATTATGGGGGATTTTGAATTGCATTTTTGGAAATAATTTTGGAGCTTTTGAAGAATTGGAGTTGCAAATCGAAGAGCTAGATCTTGGCATCGAGATCTTCAGTTGTGCTTTTTTCTAAACCAAGTTCCATTCTTTTAAATTACTTTCTCTATAAATTTGAAGCAAACAAAAAAGTTTGTATGGAAGGCTGAAAAGAAATCAAATGTTTCTTTGTTACTCCATTTGAGTTGAATACAGATTGAAAATTGTATTTTGTTTTCTGAAGGCGTCTTAGTCTCATTTTGGTAATCGTCTTGTGGATGCTTTATAAAATTTAACATTTCCCTTAGGCTACTCTTCTTATGGAAACTTTGTTTATTCCATTTTCTTTTACTTCTTCAATTTGTTTATTTTCTTGAAGGTTTGAGTCATTCAATCTGTATGTATATATATTTTGCAGCCATGCATTCGATATCCTTATGCTTAAACTTATCATATTATGTCGCTCCCCTATTTCTTTCCATTTAGCTTATCCTGGTAGGCATCATGCATTCTTTGACCCCTACTCTTAATATTCGCAGCTGATACTTGAATCGAGCTTCCACTGTGAAGAATGATAAGACAACCTATATAAGTCACCTTATAATCACCCTTTTCTCTCATGAGTTCAATGTTTTTTTTTTACATCTTTATTGCAGTTGTCACACATTTTACCTTCTTGTGTTGTAATGTTTTTAAAATGGAATCATGATCTTGGCGTCAAAACTTATGAATAAATCTTGTTGTTTTGAGCCTATTGAGAGGCATCGACCTTATCATATGCACCTATAATCTTATTTCTTGGATCTTTAATCTTCCTGAAGAAACTGTTCGATTCATTTTTGTTTAGGTTTTGTTATCCCCTGTTCTGCTTAATTTGCAGCATTCAGTGCCATGTTTTGTTTATACTTCTGACTTGTCAAATCTATTTCTCAGATTGTTCTCTTGACTTTATCAATATTTTCCTCTCAAGGTGTTGTCAATTTTTAAATGAGCTATAGGTGTGGAAATGGGCTGGAAGTAATTCTTTTGGCATCACTTATGTTCTCTACCTATATTCCTTTTGATTCGCTATTTATGATACACATTCCTCATACTTTACTTTCAACATATCTGGAAGGAGAAATTGGCATAGTTGGGATAATCTACTGTCATCATCATGTTGTGTGCATCGTTCCCTAAACATCCATTTCATTCCTTGGCTAGTGAATCTCATCGTATCCTATAGACTATCAGGCTCTTGAAGTTCTCCTTAGTTCAATGGAGTCGAATAGGCCTATACCATGTATTTAAATCAATGACTAATATTACTATGTATCTACACAAAACACTGGCTATTTTAATGAATTCGCACTGCAAACTCCAAGTTAGGGCTTGAGTGTGATTTGGTAATCAATTTTCACTACCATTGAGTAGAAGCAATCATCATGCATTGCCAGATTGAAATCTAATAGTCGCTGGTATGGAAACCAATGGAAATCAATTTAAATGCAATTTGTCTATTTAGACTCATATGATTATAGATTTAAGCTTATATATATATATATATATAGTGGAACTCTATATTGTTTGGTGGGAGGGGTAGCCGCCATAGTCTGTGGCAGATTTAAATGGTAAACAAAATTTTGTTTCTTAAAACAAGTTTTATACTATTTGAATGTGAAAAAGTATAAATATGCTTATTAAGTTATAAATATATATATATATGTGTGTGTATGAATATATATGTATATAAAATTATATAAAATTATGTTTTTATCAAGATCTGTATGTTAGTTTCTGAATTCTGTATTCTCTAAAATATAGCTTAAATAAATGAAATACCAGAAAATATAAATAAATAAATATATATAGAGAGAGAGTACATATATATATAAATATATAAATATATATATATATGTATATTTATTTTGAGTCCATTTAAGAGATTATTGTTGTCGCTATTATCATTTGATCATGGTTGTAAATGAATGAAATAGGAAAAAAAAACTAAAATAAATTAATTGATTTGGAAGATTGATATAATTAAATTTAAATAAATGAAAGTTAGTGTATTTTGAAAGATTTTACTATTGATTTGCATGATTAATTGGTAAACTTGAATGATTACTTGATTACTCACTTTAGACTTCATATTTTGTTATTGCTTTGAAACTGTTGAGTGAAGCAAGTGAATGTTTACTGAGTTGGTAATGTTACTGGGTTTTGTTTAATTGGTTATGTCTCCTTGTGAAGTGAATGTTAGGAGTCTTCCAAAGGCTAGGAAGGGGGGGGGGGAATTCTCTTTGATGGAATTTTGATAAACCTTGGTAATGGATGGATTTTCATTGAATGTGTAATGAAAGTCACTAGCCTTGCACAGTATATTCGCCTATGTGGTTTGAACTTGTGAGTGGGAAGGGCTATGCCTCGCCTTGTTGTTTATGTAATTGTGACTTTGTGAATGTGCAAGTTTTCTTGGCTCTTTTGATTCCTTTGGGTTTCCTAGTTACTAGTAGGGGAGTGGCTCTCAATGGGGGTTGACGCACAAAGTGGCGCCTAGGTAACCCATGTGGGAGTTTCGTAATTAAGTGATAACCTGAAATGAATTAGGGGATTGGGTATTAAACACACTAATCAAGATAAATAAATACCTTGGTCATGGCTCAAGTGCTTGTATAGACTTGAGATGAGTCGAGAAATCCTAGAATGGCAAGATCAACTAGCTCATCCTCACAAGAGGTACATTGATTTTGCATAGGTTTGCATGAGGGGCCAGAGATTGGTAGAGGCTACTAGGGTAACCCAGAATGGGTGTCAGGGCCTAGGAAGATCTACCTAGGTAACCCATGGTAAACTATATGATGGCACTCCTCCTACAACAACCTAGTATTACTTTGTTTCTATAATTTTTGTGCCTCTAGAACCGATGTTACTATCATTAATTTTGTACTTTACTTATTCATTGATGTCATGTTAGCCTTGTGTTGTCCTTTTCCTTTTATCTAATTGTGATGGTTAGACCCTTTGCTATCTCCTAGCATGGGGGGTGGACCTTTGGGTTCCACATGGCTGGGTGGAAAGTTCATTTTACTCCATTGGGTTCCCTCTCCTTGTTTGTGATTGTGGTGACTTCTCTTGGATTGAAGACCTCTGCATTGTACTAGCTTAAGTGGATTATTACTCTTGTTCCTGTATTGTATCATAATTTGATGTATCATGTATCATACTTGATGTACACTCCTCACATGTATATGAGGAGATATTGAGGATCAGATGTATAAATGTAATGATGTAACTAATGTTGACTCTATTATGTAATGAACTATGTAACAGATGTTATTGTATATGTAATTAAAAAAATTGATTCAAATGATCTTTGTTGAATAAATGATATGGATGTTTCATACTGATTAGTTAATTAAATGTGATGATTAAATGTAATTCCTTATTTAATGTAATGTTTATAGTTTCATGCTAGTTAGTATACAAGAATCATGTAGCATACTTGTGGACCTTAGAGGACTTAGGTTAGATTTGTGTAAATGTTTCATTTATAGTAGTGTGCTTAATGCACTTTCAAAAAAAAAATGTTTCCTTTTTTTTTTGGTGTTAGTGTGTTGTCATCTAGGGTCTCATGGTAGGGGTGTTACACATGGTATTAGAGCCCAATTTCAAACACTGTGTGCTCTGGGTATATACAAGATCTCACCAAGTTGTCTTAGTTGCATAGATTTTGAAGTTTATGTTTTCCCTCATTGACCTCGTCTAACACCTTGAATTTGTACTTGGTGGGGTCTATGTAGGATAATTCCTAGAGATTAGGGTCGAGGTCGAGGGCATGGTAGAGGTCATGGTTGTGGTCGCAGGGCTAATCATTGGGACTCACCTCCTCATAGTTCCCATGAGTCTGATCGTGTGAAACTGTAGGGTTCATAGAACAATCAGAGAGGTGGAGATCAAAATTTGGGTCAGCCAGGATTGGAGGGTGCTCAACTGTGTCACTTACTAGAGGAGGTTCTTGCCCATATTGGTCTGAGACATGAGGGTGAACAGATGGTGAATAGAGAGAGGAAGAGGTCTCCTAGGAGGAGAGAGATTGTAGTTGAGTAGGATGCTATATTAGCCAGTCATATGAGGGACCTTTTATGAGCACATCCTCCTACATTTGATGGGATTGATAGCGATTTAGAGGTAGAGACTTGGTTAATTGATCTGAATAGGTGTTTCGCTATGCATCCATATTGTAGAAATACCAAGGCTAGGTGCGCTATCATGCATCTCTGAGGTTTTTCTTCCACATGGTGGCACTTGGAGGAGTAGAAGCTCCATTTGGAGATAGATTCAATATCATGGGAGATGTTCTTAGAGAGATTCAGAGCTTGGTTCTTATTTGATCATTGGCGACAACATCATGCAAATGAGTTCCATGAGTTGAGCAAGATGGCGATGTCAGTCGAGTAGTATGAGTAGAGATTTATGAACTTAAGCAATATACTGACATATGAGATGATGAGGGTATGTTAGTACAACACTTTATCAGGGGCTTAAATGCCTATATCAGTGGTGGTGTTTGGGTGTTTGAGCTAAAAACCATGGAAGTAGTTATGGAGAAGGCATGGATAGTTGAGGAGAATTTGGCTATGGCTTTAAGCGGTTAGATGGGTGTACATATTGGTAGTGCACCTCTAGTGGGTTTTAGTTCTCATGGTGACTAGACTCAAGGAGCAGGTTCTTCTAGAAGCAACCATGCACCCACTCAGAGTGGTCAGTAGTAGTAACAGCAACAACAACATTCTCATTCCAAATGAAAGAACTCTTAGTCTCCTCATGGTTATAGGTTTCAATCTAGGAAAGACAGGAATTGGAGGTGAAACAAGTGTTATCGCTCTGATCAACTAGCCCATAGTTTTTAGTCTACAATTAATAAGGGTAGTGTTCAATAGTCTAGTGCACCTCCAAGTGGTAGAGGTTTTGGAAAAGGTATAGGGTGCATCTCTTGTGGTCAGTAGGGTCATATTGCTAGACAGTGTCCTCAAAAGGGCACAACCTAGATTTAGTCAAAGAGTGGCAGCTTTAGAGCTGATAGTAGGGGATGTTGGCAGAACACACAGAGTCTTTGCTGTGGTTGATATCCACCAGGCCAAGCATTAGGGTAAAATGGTTAATACTTTAGGTGAGTTACAGGGTGGTAGGGTATTTATTCTCTTTGATTCAGGTGCTTTAGATTCATTTGTTTCTCCTTCCATAGTAGCATGGTGTGGACTGGTGGCAGTGAAGCAGGATGATAGGTGGTGGGTTGAATTAGCCTCTGGTGCTAAGGTCACAGTTAAGTCTCTTGTTCATGGTTGTAGCTTTAGGATTGGGTTTCTTTACACCATAATAGACCTTCGTATTATTCCCCTTAGGTCTTATGATATTATTTTTGGCATGGATTGGTTAGAGGCTCATAGATAAGTCATAGATTGTCGATCTAAGTTAGTGCAGTGCATAGATGATTCTGGTAGTGAGGTTGAGGTAGTCGGTGTTCAGAGGCCTATTTCCTTGAGGATGATCTCAGCTATATAGTTGAGGATGTGTATGTGTTAGAGCTATTGGCTATTTGTGGTGATAGTTAGTGATTTTGAGTTAGGAGAGAGCCAAGAGGTGTCACTTGATAGTCATCCCATCCTTAGATAGTATGCAGATGTTTTTCTTAGTGAGATTCTAGGGATGCCACCTAAGTATGACATTGACTTTAAGATAGATATTGTAATTGGAGCTGAGCCCATTTCATGAGCTCCATACCAAATGACCACTCAGGAGCTTAAGGAGCTTTAGTTACAACTTGAGGAGTTGTTAGTGAAGGGCTTTATTCATCCTAGTGTCTCTCCTTGGGGAGCACCAGCTATTTTTGTGAAGGAGGGTTCCCTTCGATTGTACATTGATTACCGGTAGTTGAGCAAGGTGACCATGAGGAACAAGTATCCATTTTTGAGGATCTATGATCTATTTGATTAGATCAAGGGTGCTAGGGTATTTTCAAAGATTGATCTTAAGTCAGGATATCATCAATTGTGCATCTTTGAGGTAGATATCCATAAGACCACATTTTATACTCGTTACAGACACTACAAGTTCACAGTTGTGTTGTCTTGGTTAACGAATGTGTCATCTGTGTTCATGAGTTTAATGAATGGTGTGTTTCACACCTATCTCAACAAGTTTGTCCTGGTGCTTTTAGATGACATCTTGATCTATTCGAGGACCATGAAGGAACATGAGGAGCATGAGGCAGGTGTTCCAGTGTTTGAGGGAGAACGAGTTGTATGCTAATTTGGTGAAATGTGAGTTCTTTCAGATGGAGGTGAAATATCTGGGTCATGTTATTTTTGGTGAGGGCATTGCCACAAATCCTTCAAAGATCCAAGCTATCATTGATTGGCCTACACCCACTAATGTTGTAGAGGTTCATAGTTTCATGGGGTTAGCAGGTTACTACCAACAGTTTGTATAGGGTTTCTCGAGGATAGCCCACCCCATCACTTCTCTTTAGAGAAATTTATTTATTTGGTTAGAGCAATGCTAGGAAACTTTTTAGAATCTTAAGGAGAGATTCACTAATGCACCTATCTTAGAAATTCCTGACCCTACTAGGGATTTTTTGGTTTTTACAGATGCTTCCTTGGAGTGTTTAGAAGTTGTGTTGATGCAGGATGGTTGTGTGATTTCCTATGAGTCTCACAAACTCAAGGATCACGAGCTGAACTATCGTACACATGATTTAGAGTTAGCCATTGTGGTTCATACTTTGATGAGATGGAGGCACTTTATTTTGGGGCATCAGTTTGAGTTGCATAGTGATCACCGTAGTTTGCAATATATTTTCACACTGCCTTATTTGAATGCAAGGAAGAGACGATGGATGGATTTCCTGTGCGAGTATGATTTTGATGTGAAATTCATTCAAGGAAAGGAGAATTTGGTAGTAGATGCGCTTACTCACCAGAAACATGAGCTTTTGGCAGTGACTCTTGTAGTGGACTTGAGGAGTTAGATATTTTTAGCACTTCCTTTAGATAGTTGGTATCAGGAGGTGAGGTCTAAGGTGAAGTTAGGTAGATTTTTAAAGGGAAGATTTGCAGTATATTCCCTTGAGTCAAATGGAATTTTGAGACACTTGGGTCATATTTATGTTTCTTCCTCAGGAGATCTTCATACTTTGATCATATCAAAGGTGCACTGAGCACCTTATTCAACTCATCCTAGTGTAAAAAAGATGCACACAAACCTTCAAAAATTGTACTTTTGGGCTGGAATGAGGAGAGATATTGCTGATTTTGTGTCAAGATGTCTGGAGTGTTAGAGAGTGAAGGAAAAAAACCAACATCTTGCAGGTCTTTTACAACCTCATCTAATCCTAGAGTGGAAATGAGACATTATCTCATTGGACTTTATTGTTGGTTTTCTTGTTTCCTCCCATCGGCACACTTCTCTCTTGTTTGATCCTCATACAATGCTTCATCAGTGGCCAGAGTTTTCATGGAAGATATTGTCAGGTTGCATAGTATTCCTCGTAGGATTATATTAGATAGAGATCCAATGTTTACTTCAGCTCTTTCGATGTCCCTGCAGCATGTATTGGGAACTCAGTTGAACTTTAGTTCAGCTTATTATCTAGAGACTGATGGGAAGACCGAGAGGGTCAATCAAGTCCTCAAGGATATGCTTTGGATGTACATTGTGGATCAGTAGTCTCATTGGGAGGACTACCTATATTTGGTGGAGTTTGCATACAATAACAATTATCACACTTTTATTGGCATTCCTCCTTTTTAGGCATTATATGGTTGTCTGTGTCAGACCCCGTTGAGTTGGGATCATTTGGATGAAAAAATTATTCTTGGTTCAGTGATACTTTAGGAGATGGAGTAGTAGGTGATTTGCATTAGGGAGCATTTGGTGGTAGCCCAGGATAGACGAAAGAACTATGTTGATGCTCATAGGGTGGACCGTCAGTTTTCAGTTGGAGACCAGGTTTTCCTATGGGTACGTCTGCGAAAGAGTGATTTGTTATGGAAAAGGCTCTAAGCTTGCACCACACTTTTTTGGGCCTTTTGATATCTTGGAGAGGATTGGTCCTGTAGCATACCATCTTGCTTTTCCACCTAGTCTCTTGTGCATTCATGATGTGTGTCACATTTCAATTCTCTGACCTTATTATCGAGATATATCCCATGTCCTTAATTAGAATGCATTACAGGTAGAGGATAGGCAACTAGCTTTGGAGCCCATGGGTGTCATAGAACACAGGAGAATAACACTCAGGGGATGAGACATTGAGATGGTTAGGGTCTAGTGGGATTTGAATGATGAGTCTTCAGCTACCTGGGAGGACGCTTCCATGATGAGAGAGTTATACCCATATCTGTTTGCAGGCTTCCATGAGTAAGCCTGGTCCTAGGGGGGGATGTAGTGCCCCTTAGTTTGCCTTTTTTTTTATAGAGACTTGGTTGTGTTTGGACATTATGATATTGTTTGATGATACTTGGATATTATGATACTTTGATGCAAAATTATAATGACATTTGATGACATTTTTATCTCTAATGATTATGCTTATATCATGCTTAGTAGATCAGTTTAATTGATTATGTGGCTTACTACTGATATGAGTGTAATGTGATTATTAGATGTATGTTTTATCATGATTTGATACCTAATTATAGTGTGTGGATGTTTTGGTAAAGGGGGACAGTGTTGCATCTCTCTTGCGAGTGCCCTATGACTCTGTGATTTTTCCCTTCACAGTATGATTGTTCATTTGTCTATGTACATGCCTGATAGAGTAGTTTGCTATAGGTTGTAGGTACCAGGCATTGACTCCACCTGAATTTCCAAGTTTGAGATTGCCTTATATCCAATGAAGATAGTTTATTTAGAGATAGCATTGGGTCCCCCACATTGACCCATCATCCTTGAAAAGGATGAGTATCCAGTTGGTCACCCCGTCAACGTTTTCTGTCATTTTCGGCCAGTTAGTTCAATTTTGGTCTAGCTTATGTTTTGGTATTGTTATTGTTATGTGGTGATTTAACTTAGATTTTCTTGTTATAAGATTTGGTTAATTAATGAAGTAAATAAATTATTTCTTTGAAACATAAAGATAATAGTTATAAATCTTCATGTTTAAATTATTTAATTAAATTAATAATTTAAAAGTAATGTGGTAACTAAATACAAACATAAATATATTTATTTGAGAGATGAATTTTAATAAATTAAAAGTGACAAAATATTGTAATATGGAAATAAAATATTCTATTTCAAGCTGCAACAAACAAATGGTCAAATAAAATAGTAATATAAATAAATAATAAAATGGGTTTTGTTGGAGCATTAAATGAAATTTCCATTTGGGGACTACTGATAACAACCCATTGACCATGTAGCTCCATGCAACTTAAGTGGTCACAAGAAATTTATTTACTTGCCAAAAAAATAAAAAGGCGGGGAATCTTCTTCAATTTTTTTTGTTTTTGAAAATAGTTTCCTTTTCGTAGACTTTTCATGAATATTAATTGGGGAGTTTTAAAATGAAAAGGAAGTTTTTGTTTTGGATTTTTCCATGAAAATTTTGTTGGTTCTAGAAACTTTCATCTTTGGGGAAAATTTTGAATGGGTTTTTTTGAAAAATGTTCAGGATTTTGAATTGCATTTTCGGAAATATTGTTGGAGATTTTGAAGAATTGTAGCTGAAAATCAAAGAGTTGGATCTTGGCATCGAAATATTTAGCTGTGATTTTTTCTAAATCAAGTTCCATTCTTTTAAATTACTTTCTCTATAAATTTGAAGTAAAAAAAAAAGGTTTGTATAGAAGGCTGAAAAAAACCCAAATGTTTCTTTGTTACTCCATTTGAGTTGAATACATATCAAAAATTGTAATTTGTTTTCTAAAGGTGTCCTAGTCTCATTCTGGTAATCATCTTATGGATGCTCTGTAAAATTTAACACTATCCTTAGGCCACTCTTCTTCTGGAAACTTTGTTTATTCCATTTTCTTTTACTTCAATTTGTTTTTTTCCTAAAGGTTTCAATCATTTAATTTGTATGTATATTTATATAGTTTGCAGCCATTGCATTCGATATCCTTATGCTTAAAACTATCAAATTCCATTATCCCCTTTGTTTCTTTCCATTTATCTTATCCTGGTTGGTGCCATGAACTCTTTGACTCCTCTTAATATTCGTAGCCGATGCTTGAAACGAGCTTACGCTATGAAGAATGATAAGACAACCTATCTAAGTCACCTTATAATCACCCTTTTCTCTCATGAGTTTGATGGTTTTTTTTTACATATGTGTTGTAGCCGTTACACATATTACCTTCTTGTGTTGTAATTATTTTAAAACGGAATCCTGATCTTGGCATCAAAACTTATGAATAAATCTTTCTATTTTGCGCCTGTGAGAGGTATCAACCTTATCATATGTGCCTATAATCTTATTTCCTAGATCTTTAATCTTCCTGAAGAAACTAGTCAATTCATTTTTTTTAGGTTTTGTTATCCCCTTTTATGCTTAATTTGCAGCATTCAGTGCCCTGTTTTGTTTATACTTCTGACTTGTCAAATCTATTTCTTAGATTGTTCTCTTAACTTTATCAATATTTCCCTCTCAAGGTGTCATTGATTTTTAAATGAGCTATAGGTGTGGAAATGGGTTGGAAGTAATTCTTTTGGCATCACTTATGTTCTCTACCTATATTCCTTTTTGTTTGCTATTTTTGAGACACATTCCTCATACTTTACATTCAACATATTTGGAAGGAAAACTTGGCATAGTTGGGATAATCTATTATTGTCATCATGATGTGTGTGCAATTCCCTAAACTTCCATTCCATTCCTTGGCCAATGAATCTCATCGTATCTTGTAGACTCTCAAACTCTTGAAGTTATCCTTAGTTCAATGGAGTTGAATAGGCCTACACCATGTGTTTAAATCAATGACTAATATTACTATTTATCTACACCAAACACCATCTATTTTAATGAATTCGCACTGTAAACACCAAATTAGGGCTTCAGTGTGATTTGGTAATTTATTTGCACTACTATTGAGTAGAAGCAATCACCATGCATTTCCAGATTGAAATCTAATAGTCAGTGGTAAGAAAAGCAATGGATATTGATTTAAATGTAATTTGTCTATTTAGAAGCATATGATTATAGATTCAACTTTATATGTGTGTGTGTGTGTGTGGAACTCTATATTGTTTGGGGGGGCAACCATCATAGTCAGTGGTGGATTTAACTAGTAAACAAAAAACTATTTCTTAAAACAAGTTTTATAACATTCAAATGCGACAAGGTATAAATATTCTTATTAAGTTATATATATATATATATATATATATATACCTATTAATATATGTATATATATAAACATATATTATATAAAGTATTGTTTTTATCAATATTTGTATGTTAGTTTGTGAATTTTGTATTCTCTAAAATATAACTTAAATAAATGAAATACCAGAAAATATAAACAAATACATATATATATATATATAGAGAGAGAGAGAGTACTATATATATTATTCCATTTAAGAGATTATTGTTGTCCCTGTTATCATTTGATCATGGTTGTAAATAAATGAAACACAAAAAAAACAAAACAAAAATTAATTGATTTGGAAGATTGATATAATTAAATTTAAATAAATGAAAGTTAGCGTATTTTGAAAGAGTTTACTATTGATTTGGATGATTAATTGGTAAACTTGAATGATTACTTGATTACTCACTTTAGACTTCATATTTTGTTATTGCTTTGAAACAGTTGTGTGAAGCAAGCGAATGTTTACTGAGTTGGTAATGTTAGTGGGTTTTGTTTAATTGGTTATGTCTCCTTTTGAAGAGAATGTTAGGAGTCTTCCAGAGGCTAGGAAGGGGGGGGAATTCTCTTTGATGGAATTTTGATAAACCTTGGTAATGGATGGTTTTGCATTGAATTTTTTATGAAAGTCACTAGCCTTGCACAGTATATTCACCTATGTGGTTGGAACTTGTGAGCAAGAAGGGCTATGCCTCACCTTGTTGTTTAGGTAATTGTGACTTTGTGAATGTGCAAGTTGGTTTGGATCTTTTCATTCCTTTTGGTTTCCTAGTTGCTAGTAGGGGTGACAAGGGTGCAACCCGAGACACAAAATTCTACGCACAAGACCAGAGAATAATTTTATTATTTAAAAAATTAACTTCTTACATGCAGAGGATCACAAATCCTCAAGCTCTGCAATACATGCAAGCTACAGAAAATTATAGTCACTAAAGAGTTCCCCTTTCGCAACGTGTGAACTCTTTTTCCATAAAAACCTACAAAAATTAGAAAATCCCCCCTATAAATAGCTCCATTTTTTGATTTGGATCCAAAACAATATTTGAATTATCATATTTTGGCGGTTTGGCACCACAAATTACAATTTGAAATTTGAAATTAGCACATTTTGAAAGTGTACCAACTTCCAGGAGACATAACTTTTGATCCGTGAATCTATTTTTTGAACTGTTTGAAGCATCAGAAAGGTCTTAGAGTCAAGAACATGCTCAAAATCTACTATGCCAATTTTGGAAAGTTTTGGGGCTGTTTAGTGCATCAAACCTGATTTAGAAGGTTTTTCAGGTGCATTTCTGGGAGCCTAAAACTGCAATATCTTTCAAACCAAGAATGCTCTTGACCTGATTCTTTTTCCAATCTTCTTATTTTTCCGTTTTGAATCCTCCCATATAATTTTTGTCCCCAAACACCTTCAAATTCCAATACCTACTAAAAATAGTAGTTGACCAGAAAAAAAATAAGCAAAATTGAAAGTGGGGAATTACATTATGACAAAAAGGGTATCCAAAAATGCAAAGACATCTACAAAAAGCTAACCAAAGGAAACATATATGGAATGCATATTTTTGGGTGATGCAAGATTGCCCTTACACCACTAGATGGTCCTGCATCAAACACCCAAGGTAATTTGAGAAGTGACCATGTCACATCTCAGATGGTTGAGGAAAACCCAAATGGTCAACCTCTATGTTAGACAGCCAAGATGAGTCTTCCATAGGCCTTCCTCTTCACTTCACCAGATATTTTTCATACTACCTGTTTCTAGTACTCCTTCCCACATGGCTATCGAGGATTACTTCAATCTCTTTTTTCTCTGAAGTAGGTGTTGGAATGCCACACTATTCCATTGCTAGTACTTCCTCTACACAACCTTCATAATACTCTGTCAAATCTAAAATGTTGAACACAGGGGAAATGTTGACTCCATCCGGAAACTCTACCTCATATGCATTCCCTGAATCATGCTTCTTCAAAATTTTACAGGTACCGAACTTCTTCATCTTCAATTTTTTATAGGTTCCCATTGGAAACCTTTCTTTCCTCAAGTGGACCATCACTTCATCACCAACCTGAAACTCCTTATTCCTCCTCTTCTAATCTGCTTTAGCCTTATACTGCATATTCATCTTATTAATATGTTCTCTTACATCTTCATGTACATTCTTGATGTGCTTTGTAAAGTCTTCGGCTTTGGCGCTAGTCTTCTTCTCTTGGTCTATCTTCCTCAATTTTGGAGTGGTTTTGGGACTACCTCCATACACAATTTTGAATGGTGATATTCCCATGCTCTGGTTGACAGAATTGTTGTAAGAAAATTCTACCTAGGGTAAGATCAGGTCCCATCCCTTGGATTTATCTCCTACCAAACATCTCAGTAGGTTACCCAGACTTCTATTCACAACCTCATTCTACCCATCAGTCTATGGATGGTGTGTAGAATTGAACTTCAACTTTTTCCACAAGGTCCTCCAAAAGTATCCAAAAAACTTGGTATCACAATCAAAGACTATACTCTTTGGCAGACCATGTAGCCTCACCACCTCTCTGAAGAACAAATCAGCAATGTGGACTGCATCATGGGTCTTCTGGCATGGAATGAAATGCACCATCTTTGAAAATTTGTCAACTACCACAAACACTGAATCATTTCCTCTCTGTGTCCTTGGCAAACCAAGAATAAATTCCATACTTATATCTTCCCAAGGCCTCTCAGGTACAGGTAAGGGATGACACAACCCTGTATTCTGGCTCACTCCCTTAGCCATCTGACACTCCCTGCAACCCTGCACAAACTTCCTCAAATCCTATGACAACTGAGGCCAATAATAATGCTCACTGATAATGGTAATAGTCTTATCCCAACCAAAATATCTTGCCATTCCTCCACTATGCTTCTCCTCTATTAGGTTCTCCCTCATGGAACTCCTTGAAATACACAATTGGCTTCCTTTAAACAACATGCCATCCTAGATTATGAAATCCATCCACCTTGTCCTATCAACTGTAACAAGCTCCTTGCAAGCTTTCCAAGCCTCTGAAAATCAAGATCCTCAAGGTACAATGTATTGAGTTCATTGAACCCAACCACTTCAATCTGCATCTCATTCAACAATTTTTTCCTCCTACTTAAGGCATCTGCAACCTTATTTGACCTCCCACTCCTATGTTTTAAAAAAAAGGTATAACTCTACAAAAATTCTACCCTTTTCATATGCCTCTAATTTAATTTTCCCTGACTATTCAGGTACTGTAATGCTTGATGATCAGTAAACAAAACAAACTCCTTCGATAATAGATAATGTCTCCATTTCTTTAATGCTTGAACTATCACATAAAATTCTTGATCATATACAAAGTAGTTTCTCTTTGCATTATTTAACTTTTCGCTGAAATAGGAAATGGGCTTACCTTCTTGGCTCAACACTGCTCCAATGGCACAACCACTGGCATCACAATCCACCTGTTACACCTTATTGAAATCTGGGAGGGATAAAACTAATTGCTCTATCACTTTCTGCTTCAACAAATCAAAACTCTTCACTACTCTAGTGCTCCACTTGAACTCTTTTCTATCCCCTCTCATTGTTTCAATCAGGGGTGCACAAATACTACTAAAGTTTCTAATGAATTTTTTGTAAAAACTGGCTGAACGATGGAAATATCTCACCTCAATAGCAGTTCTTGGGGTAGGCCATTCCAAAATAGCCTTCACCTTCTCTGGGTCCATCTTGAGATCTTCTGTCGAGACAACAAACCCCAAGCACACTAACTCCTTCACAAAACTACACTTCTTCAAATTAATCAACAATTTCTCTTCTCTCAGCTTTTCAAAGACTATGAATATGCATCAAATGCTCAACTAGGGACTTATTGAATATCAAAATATCATCTAAGTACACAATAACAAAATTCCCCAGAAACTCTTTCAATACCTCATTCATGAGCCACATGAATGTGCTCGGTGCATTGGTTAGCCCAAAGGGCATGACTAACCATGTGTACAGGCCCTCTTTGGTCTTGAAGGAGGTCTTCATTTCATCTCCCTCCTGAATCTAGATCTAGTGATATCTGCTCTTCAAGTTAATCTTTGTAAAGTATTGCACTCCACTCAAACAATCCATCAAGTCATCCATCCTTGGCAGGGGAAATCTGTACTTGATTGTTATCTTGTTTATGGCTTGAGATTCTGTGCACATTCTCCACTCCCCATCCTTCTTCAGTGCTAGTACTATAGGTACTGCACATGGACTCGGACTCTCTCGAATCAAACCCTTTCTTAACAACTCCTAAAAGTGTCTGTTCAACTCCTCATTTTTTATAGGAGTCATTATGTGAGCTAACTTATTTGGAAAACTGGCTCTAGGGATCAAGTCAATCTGATGACTAATCTTCCTCACTAGTGGCAAACCCTCAAGTACATTATTAGAAACAATCTTCTGAAACTCACCCAATAACCTAAAAACTTCTACTGGCACATTCTCACTATCCTCTTTATCCATTCTAGGAATCAATGCATAACATAGACACTCATGCATCATGCCTTCTAAAAATTTCCTTCCATCAACATAACAAACCCTAGCACTACTACATACTTTTTCTTCAGCCTCCTTCAGGGGTTTCAACTTATGGTGGAATCCATCCTTCATCAAGGAATAAGTTTTTGCATGGCCATCATGTATAGCTCACCTGTCGAACTGCCACGGCCTCCCCAATAACATGTGACATGCATCCATGGGGATGATATCAAAGAGTACCTCATCATGATAGCTCCCAATTTTGAACTTCACCAGGCACTGCTCATTGACTAGAACTTTGTGATCTTCCTTTAGACAGGAAATCTGATACGGATGTGGATTCCTTTCCCTCTTCAACTTCAACTTTGCAACCATCTCTTCTGACACCAGATTATTGTTGCTCCCACTATCAATAATGACATCATAACATTTTCCTTCACATTTGCACCTTATGCGAAATAGATTCTTCCTCTGTTCTAGCTCCTTCTCTTCAGTCACCAGGGCTCTTCTCACCACTAGGGATTCTCCCCTTTCAGCATCATCTGAATGCTGAGATTGAGCCTCCTCATCTGCATGTGCAACCCTTCCACAAACTTTTGTCCTTCTATCTGTCCTTCCTTGGTGTTGAGGGTATTCATAGGCTTGATGCCCTTCTTCACCACACTGAAAACAAGTACCTCTAAAACCACCTCTTTTGGATCCTTGTCCAGATCTACCTCATCCTCTACCTCTTCATACTTGAAATACTCCTCTAGCTTATTGATCCACTCGATCAACTCTTTTGGGTCCAGACTTCTAGAATAATTAAGGACTTCTATTCTAGGTCTTTTTCCGATCTTCAAAATGGCCCTAATCAGCTGCATTTGATCTTGATCAATCACTTCTTCTTCCTCTTCTACATTTGAATCTTCCACCTCTTTTTCATCCTCACTTTATTCTCTCCTTCTCGAGTTTAACCCTCTTCTCATTTGTTCCTGTAACCTATTAATTTGTCTCTGTAGGGCTCTGAAACCCTCAGCCACTAATGGATCTCTTCCACCAACAATTTTGCCACCTCTACCACCTCTGGCACCACTGCGCCTACTAGGCATCACTCTTGGAGGCATCTTGAATATCTCAAACCCACAACCACGGTCCTAGTGTGAATTGCCTCACAATCGGTGATCTTTCCACATGCTCAAGAAAACCTCACTCTTATACCATCTTATGAGGGTACAACCTGAGACACATAAATTTACACACAAAACCAGAGAATAATTTTATTATTCAGAAAATTAACTTCTTACATGCAGAGGATCACAAATCCTCAAGCTCTACATTACCTGTGAGCTATAGAAAATTACAGTCACTACAGAGTTCCCCTTTCTCAGCATGTGAACTCTTTTTCCCCAAAAAGCTACAAAAATTAGAAAATGCCTCCCATAAATAGCTCCCTTTTTTGATTTGGAGCCAAACAATATTTGAATTATCATATTTTGGTGGTTTGGCGCCACAAATTACAATTTGAAATTCAAAATTTAAATCATCATTCAAAATTAGCACATTTTGAAAGTGTGCCAACTTCTGGGAGCCATAAATTTTGATCTGGGACTTCATTTTTTGAACCTTCAGAAAGGTCTCAGAGTCAAGAACGTGCTCAAAATCCATTATGCTGATTTGGGCAAGTTTTTGGGCCATTTAGTGCCTCAAACCTGATCTGGAAGGTTTTCAGGTGCATTTCTAGGAGACTAAAACTGCAATATCTTTCAAACCGGGAATGCTCTCAGCCTAATTCTTTAGCCAATCTTTTTATTTTTTCATTATGAATCCTCCCATATATTTTTTGTCCCTAAACACCTCCAAATTCCAATACTTGCTAAAAATAGCAGTTGACCAGAAAAAGCAGAAAAACAAAACTGAAAGTGGGGAATTACACTATGACAAAAAGGGTATCCAGAAATGCAAAGACATCTAAAAAAATCTAACCAAAGGAAACATAAATGGAATTCATATTTTTGGGTGATGCAAGATTGCCCTTACACCACTGGATGCTCTTGCATCAAGGGGAGTGGCTCTCAATGGGGGGCGATGCACAAAATGGTGCCTGGGTAACCCATGTGGGAGTTTCATAATTAAGTGATAACCTAAAATGAATTAGGGGGTTGGGTAGTAAACACACTAATCAAGATAAGTAAATGCCTCGCTCATGGCTCAAGTGCTTGTATAGAATTGAGATGAGTTAAGAAGGCTTGGAATTACAAGTTCAAATGCCTTTTCCTCATGAGAGGTACATTGCTTTCTCATAGGTTTGCATGAGGGGCCAAAGATCGATAGAGGCTACCAGGGTAACCCAGGATGGGGGTTGGGGCCTAGGAAGATCTACCTAGGTAACCCATGACAAACTAAGTGATGACACTCCTCCTACGGTAACCTAGTATTCCCTTGTCTATGGTTTTTGTGTGCCTCTGGAAGTGATGTTACTGTCGTTAATGTTGTACTTTACTTGTTCATTGATGTCATGTTAGCCTTGTGTTATCCTTTTCCTTTTGTTTGATTGTGATGGTGGGACCCTTTGCTATCTCCTAGCATAGGGGGTGGACCTTTGGGTTCCACATGGTTGGGTGGAAAGTGTATTTTACTCCATTGGGTTCCCTCTCCTTTTTCGTGATTGTGGTGACTTTTCTTAGATTAAAGACCTCTGCATTGTACTAGCTCAAGTGGATTGTTACTCTTGAACTTGTATTGTACCATAATTTGATGTATCATGTATCATACTTGATGTACACTCATCACATGTATCTAAGGAGATATTGAGGATCATATGAATAAATGTAATGATGTAATTGATGTTGACTCTATTATGTAATGAACTATGTAACAGATGATATTATATATGTAATAAAATAAATTGATTTAAATGAGCTCTATTGAATAAATGATATAGATGCTTCATAATGATTACTTGATTAAATGTGATGATTAGATGTAATTCCTTAATGATCTTAGCATTTATTTATTGTAATGTTTTATAGTTTCATGCTAGTTAGTTGATGGGAATCATGTAGCGTATTCATGGACCTTAGAGGACTTAGGTTAGATTTGTGTCAATGTTTCATTTACAATACTATGCTTAATGGACTTTCAAAAAAAAAAAATCTATTTTTTTTGGTGTTAGTGTGTTGTCCTCTAGGGTCTTATGGCAGGGGCGTTACACCATGAGGTCGGGTGGCATGATAACCACCATAGTGATTGGAGGATCAAGGATCAGGCTTGTTTATAGTATCATGTTGTAATAAATTTACTTTACACTATTAGTACTTCATTGAAATGTAAAATTTAATTGGAAATTATGTTTGAGTTCTAATTGATGTAAATTGCAACCTTCAATTTTGGAGTAAGTGCAATGGCTTGTTTATGTGTCTCGGTATTGGTGTTGAGCATGATTTATTTATAAATTTATATATCATGATGTACAATGGCTAAAATAAAATTTTAAATTTCATTTGGTCCTTAACATGAATTTAAGAGTCAAAATTCATAGTTGGGTGGCTTGGTCTTGTTTCGAGATGGTCCTACCTTGCTCAAAATTTACCTAGGTTGACCAAAAATTAGCTAATTCTAGTTGGTCGACCTAGTAGTATGTTTAAGAAACCTAGTAGTATGTGATGCGACCTAGTATTATATTGAGGTAGCTTGGTATTCAAGAGCATCTTGGTCTTATATGCTGAAAAACTCTTTTTTTTCCTAAGTGTATTGGGGCGGCCTAGTATTATGCCTAGGTGTCCTCATCCCCATAAGAAATATAGAATGTAAAACTTCTTAACCCCTAATATATAGAAGTTTTCTAAGCCTTATGCCACTATAAATATTTTATATTCCTTATAATTTTTTTATTTCACTTATTTCAATTGTCAGAACCCTTCAAAAACCTAGTCAAGTTTCCTTGTTTCAAGACTTGATCTTTCTTCTTATTTTGAGGCATCCTATCAGAAAAACATGTAAATTGAAGTTTTTTATCATGGTCCCAGGGTTCTATTGGTGTAGTTTTCTTTTCCTTTTGTGTTTAATTGAGAACTTGTGGCTTCTCTTTTCTCATTTTGTGTGCTTTCTTTCAAAGTTGTATGATTGTCATACCTAGGGTTAGGAAGATTATGTGCCTAATCTTGTGAAGTACTGGGAAGGTTGTAATCTTTCTTAGTTTTCCTATTGGTTTCAGCAACATTCCTCGTAGTTCATGGGGTGTTGGCGAGTAGTATTCTTCCCTTTTGTGATGTCACATTGTGATAAAATGTCTTGGGAAGTGTGTGGTTGTCTAGAAGTGACTCATCATCATTCTTGTTTGTGGTAGGGATAACTTTAAGAACCCCCCCTTAGCAAAGATGTAAAATCTTGGTGAATCTTGTATACTTACCAAAAAATATTAATTTAATTGGCAATTTTTTTTCATTTTTTGGGAAAAAAATCTCAATTGGCGAATCTTTTGTAATCCCTAGAAGTATGTGGAAAATCCTAGCATATTGTAACATTTTTAAAACCAATAAAATATTTCCTTTGGCGATTAAAACCTATTTTCAAACCAATAAAATATTTTCATTGGAAAATTAAACCTATTTTCAAACCAATAAAATATTTCTATGAGTGAATCAAACCCGTACTTAAAAAATAAAAATAAAAATTGGAGATTAAAACATGTTTTCAAACCAAAAAAATATTTTCATTGGTGAATTAAACCTATTTTCAAACAAATAAAAAAAACGTTGGTGAATTAAACATAATTTTAAACCAATTAAAAAATTCATTGGTGAAATAAAGTGGTATGCTAATAAAAAATCATAGTGTAGGTGGTGAAAATATAAAATGCTACATATTGTTCTATTTTGGGACAAATTTTTCACACATCCAAATTCCTTCATAAAGTGTCCAGAATGGGGACAAGTGTAAACATATTTATTATGTCTGATGCCAAATGTCAACGCAAATTAATATAACCGATGACTATTCGATGAATTTTTGATGGATGGTTGTAGTTACATTCTGGAAGAAAATGTCTGAATCACTATGTAGTGCCCCTATGTCTGTGATGTCCTTGTGTTGCCTCTGACTTGCTTGTAAAGTTAGTATTGATTGGCATGATTTGAATTGATTCAATTTATTCGGGTTGTGTTTTGAGGTATTAAATAAAATAAAAGTTATAATACTTCTGTGTTTTTGTCAAATAAAATATTATTAATGTTTAAAATGAATTAAATAAATCAAACTTGAATATTATAATTAAATGAAAATAAATAAATGATTGTGGAAGTAATGAATAATAGTATAATAAACAAAATTAAATGCAATATTATGTCAGTTTCACATAAAGATCTAATTATAGAATTTCGCATGTAAGGTTTTGTAACTGCTTAGCATAAATGTAGTTCTTAATTAAAGCCTCTTCGTAACTGAAACTTGTTTAAAGAAACTACACCTATAGAGCATTTGGAAGTCGAAGAGAACTGTAGAATATGCAAAATAAACAATAACTATATTTAGCTTATGGAAGGGGTAGAATTCAGGGGGAGATACCAAGAGGTTAGGAATTCGTTCTTGATTTGTAACTGACCAAGAAAGAAAATAAGGGGGAAAATGATGCATCCTTCACAGGGAGGCTTACATGAAGAAGATTAGAATCCCACGAGTAGTCAAGCGTAGATTCAAGCTTGAATGGTGAGTCTTTCTTATTTTAATTTGTAATTATATCGTAGTCTCTAGCAATGCCTAGCAATATCTCAAAATTCATCCTTCATCTAATCTGCCTGTTGGGTCTTCTTGAATATCTAAGGGTTTCGTTAGATTTCAATATAAATATTTTTTGCAAACTCTACCATTTAGTTCTGACATCCTGTGCACACGACACAATATATTCAAGATCTTGAGTTGTCATCGCATTGATATCATTATACCTATGAGTTGATAATAGGAATTGCAAAAGGATAAATACTAAGAAGTGAATACCTTAAGCTTTATGCTATGTTCTGGTTAAAATCGGTTGTCATCTTTTCTGCCAGAACCTTATCCTTGTTCTCAATCCTCTTAGCTGTAAATTATAATTATTCTTTAAATGGTAATTTTTATCCTTTCATTTTCTTTATCTCCTTGAATTTCTAATGGCCTTGTACAATTGGCTCTAGCTTTGCATGCAACTATATCAGATCTATTCGGCTTCTATCGACATGCATTCTACTTGTGAATAGGTTGTTGAAAAAATTGGCATCTCTTTTTATCCTTCACCTATTTCGGCTAGCATTGGTGTTGACTTAAATCATGTTTTTTTTTTTTGTTTTGGATTTTGGTTTGGCACCTGCAAATTGCAATCGTAGAAAGTTTCATGTGCCTTAAGGAAGTTCATTTGCAACACACATTCTATTATGCAAGCCTATTCTTTAGATTGTTTCAATTCTCATCACCAATATTCTTCTCTGAAATATCAAATCTTTAAATTGATGGAAATGGTTCACATCTCTCAAAACAATTTCTCTTGCAACAAACTTGGAGAGGAGTATAGCGGTGGTTTACATTTGATAGTTCTATGGTATCCCATACTTGGATTTTCAATTCATTCGCTAGCTATTCTTTCTATTTATATTCGAATTTTTCCTTGATCATTTCGCTGCCTTACCATTAGATTAGGGGTTGCTATAAGGTCATGGCTTTACATGTTGAAAATTTGATTTGAATGCTCCCATTATCTCCATTGTAATCAACCATTTGTGTCTAGGGTTGGCTATGCGTACACTGTATTTGGAGTATTTGTTTGTTTGTGATTTTTAATGGTAGCATACCTACATGTTGCATTCGATTGGAAAGTTTCCTATAGAATTCGATGCCTTCATTGCTCCTGGCATTGCTCTTCTTGGAGTTGCGAATATTGTTTTCTTAGAGATGCCTTTGTCATGCTATTTGCTTGGAATTTGGTGTTGATTGAAGGTTAAGTTGAGGACAAAATAACATTAAAATAAATCTTCAAAGATCTCCACCGTATGCTTTTAGGCGTGATGTTATTTGACTTAGGTAAGGAATCTTACTAATTGCTTGTTTATAATTTAGAAAACCGTTATTACTTTCCTTTCCTAAACAAAAAAAAAAAACATAGGGAAGACAAATTTAGCATAATAAGAGCTTTCTTTTAGGGGCCACGTATATTCCCCATGAAAAGGCACTCTAATACTTAAAAATACCTTTTAATTAACATACTTCTTATGATTAAGAGAGGGGAATATATTCCTATAAGAAAGATTAGGGTATAGATATTGTAATATTAGGGATTCTTAGAAAAGACCTATTCTCTTTTTACATTCCCTCCTCAAAAAGAATTAAAATATATAAATATGTAGTGGTTTTAAAATGTATTTATGTGTGTAAATTTATTTAGATAGATTTAAGATTTTAAGGTGGTAAGTTTTAATATGTAGTTTAAGTATTTAGAGTATTGTTATTATTATCATTTTAAAGTATAAACAATTGGTCTTAAGTGGTTTTCACAATTAATTTAAATAGTGGAAGTGAGTGCTAAGTTAGTATGATGAAAGGAAAGTGGAAATAATGTCCACCAAAACCTTACTCCATATTGTCTATTCTTCAATGCTACTAAACCCTTATGTATCTCTTCTAAAAATTAAGTAGTAAAATCATACAAGGTGTTAATTTTGGGGTGTTTAAGATTGGAAACCATATACATTAATGCAATTGGCATGTTTGAAGTTGGATCATACCCTAGAATCTAACATAGGGAATCAAATATTTTCTAAAAGTAGAGAAGAAAATACTTAATTGGAAAGGGCTCCTTATTAGATGGCCCAAGTATAATTCTATTTTCTCCCTTTCCTACTGAGGCCAAGAAGTAATCCAACACTAAGACCTTATGTAGGTCTCACCTTTTCATATTCTTCCCTTATTCTCTTATCATCAATCTCTCCCATGGATCTACTCCATTTGTTTATTTTGAAAACTTCTACAATTTCCTCCTTTGTAACCCAAACCATCTCCTGCCAAGAATGAGTTCTAACTACCCTAACAATAGGGTCATGGTTAGATGCTATGGATTTTATGAGGTCAATGTCCACCTACAAGTTAGGGAGAACCAATTTGTCCATGTCTAATCTACATGGGTTGCATATTGGAATGTGGGAATGCCTATTACCAAACCAACCCTAGAAGGGTGACCACTCAGTGTACAATAGTGTAGCATCCTTGATGGTACATTTTCTATTGAACACACCATCTTTAACTCTAGGGCCATAAAACATATTTTTCCCTATACGTTTCTCACTTGTTGAAGGTGGAAATTGATCAAGCAAATCTTGGACCAACAGTCTCTCTTTTGGTTTAGAAATAGGGATTGGTGACTTATCGAATGAGTATTTTTGACCTAGGGATTAACTAGTTAAGACTAGGGATTTTAGGTTTTAGGTGATGACTTGATGCAAAACTAACCAAATTCTTAAAATTTCAGCAATCTCAATGAGTGCCAAACCTTAAAAGAAACCCAAAAACCTAATTCAAACGATAACAATAGAAATTGAATGAAAAAAAAGGGAAAATTTAGGTCAAGAGGTACAGTTTAAACTTACTGGTTTATCAACATAAAAAACCCTAGTTTGAAGGTTCCAAGAACTCAAAATGCACTGCAACAATTTTTGAATGCTTTAGAAATGCTTTTGTGATCAACAACAAAATTTAAATGCAACTTTTATGGAAAAAAATCCCTCAATTCGATAGAAAAACATCAACTCTGCCATTACTACTCACTTGCATGAACCAAAATGGCTCCATGATTTTTGTTTAGTAACTTTGAATTTTTTGCATTGATCTCATGGTGATCTAGATTGGCATGTGGCTCAGATGGAGTCAAATAATTTTGAATGTTTTACTTTTCACTAACTCAAAATCCACTATGACGAATTCCCTCCATGTGTACACCTTCATCATTGGCCTCATTTCCCCACCACACTTTACAACCACAAGAGAGTCGACATGGAAGCCGCTCACTAGCCCTCTAGAATCTACAAGCATTTGATCTAGCATCACAAGTTAGTGGGAAATGGCCTAGATCATCCCAACGACCCTCAATGTGTGCATCCTTTAATCTCCAATCCTAACGCTCAAACAATTATCCTCCCTTTTTATTGAATGATTGAGATTAAAAAATCTCATGGAGGTTTTATGCACATGCTTTAAAATCCATTTAGTAGCATACTTGTTACCATGTCCATAGCCACTGTGAAATATTTCATCCAATATTTTATGCCTTGTAAAGTCTCTCAAATGGTGACAATGGTGCCATGTGGCATTCGCTGCTTGTCATGCTGAGAGTTGAGATCCAACAGTGGGTCCCCCATGGGCTAGCGAGGAAGGATGAAAATTCATCCTTAATATTTCATCATATCCATTGATTTCAATTCATTTTACCACCAGTGCCTTTGAAGAATGGTAGGACCCACCACATGGATGGAAAAGTGTCAACCGTCC
Organism: Sequoia sempervirens; assembly: GCA_007258455.2. NCBI lineage: Eukaryota > Viridiplantae > Streptophyta > Pinopsida > Cupressales > Cupressaceae > Sequoia > Sequoia sempervirens. Next base: position 154,300,040 of record VDFB02000363.1, on the reverse strand, counting down.
ACTGCTCCATTGGTTCTTTTATCCAATTATTTTATTGTTGCAGGCTAGGAGGTGATTAATGGAATAACTTTGGTGGGACTTGATGACCATTGCTTAAAGGTTTTTAAAGGTGTCTACATCTAATGATGACTTAAAAGGGGTCATTAATTAGGTTAACAAGGTAAAATACTTTAGGCATAAGATGGATTTAGACTTAGGATAAAATAGCAAATATTTAAGATTATTTTCAAACCCGCTTAACATTTGGCATGATTTAAAAGATTCCATGAGTAGTGACCAACAAGCTAGGTAATAGGGGGAAATAGATAAATGAATTTGATGGCTTAAGTTGTAACTTGGGGTACTGGGAATGGGATAGCAACAATTAACTACAAATTAGAATGAATGTAGAGGGTTGGAAACACTTAGGATTTTTACATGGGTTTAGGGCATAAAAAAACCATAGAACACAGGTAAAACAAATGCTAAGGTATGAAACACCATTTTAGAATTGATGAAAAACCAAATATGGATTTTAGACCCAGTGGAACACAACAAATTTAGGGGTTCCACCAGTGGCTCCAGTTGAGAATGTATGTTCTTCTAGAATAGAGGGAGATCTCAAAATCTCAAGGTTGAGTAGACCAAACCCAAAGAACAAAATCTAGGGATAGCCTAGACAAGGTAGACCAAACAAGCCAAAGAAGAAGCACCAAGCCTATGTACAAAATATACATAATATTAAAATGTACACGGAAAAAAAACATACCTCAAGAGAAGTATGCTTTCAAGAATTATTCATGTACTATAATTTCAAGAAACTCTCTAGTTAAACTTCGTAGATAGTAGGAATCTTCACCATGTGTATTTGACATTAGATAAGGACCCAACCACAATGCATCAAATTTTTCATGTTTTCCCTTATCTTGAGCTCTAGCATTCCACATCATCACCATGTTTCCTACTTCAAACTTTCTTGGGGAAGCATTTTTTTCATACAAATGTTTGACTTGCAATTTCACTTTAGAATTTTAATTCTGAGCTTCTCTCCTTGTTTCATCCAACTCTATTAGAGAATCCACCTTGTGCTACATTTCATCACAAATATCTTCATCATACTTTTGAAAAAAATTGTACATTTTCAGCAAGTTGTTCTAAGGTAGTCTTGCATCCAAACCATATACCAAACCAGTTGGAGAATGTCTAGTATCCTTTTTGAGAGTAACCCTATCTGCCCAAAGTGCAAGCTTTAGTTTTGAATCCCATGATTTCTTATTTTTCTCAATCACTCTTTTGATAATTTTCATCAAACTCTTATTACTTGATTCTAATTGACCATTTCCTTGTGGATGATAAGGAGAAGAATAAGATATTTGGATTCCATGCTTATCACAAAAATCTATAAACTCATCTGATCTGAAGCACATGGTGTTGTCAGAAATAATCTTTTTTGGGACTCCAAACCTAATCAAAATATTGTTCATTAGAAAATCAACCTCAACTTTTCTTGTTTCTTTCTTTCTGGGGATTTCTTCTACCAACTTTGTAAAATAATCAATGGCAACAAGAATCCAAGAGTGTCCCTGAGTGGACTTCTCCAAAATTTCACCAATGAAATCAATACCCCACTATTGAAAATGGGCTTGGATTGAAATTGGTCTAAGTGGAAAATTTCTTGAAAATTTTAGCTTTCCTAAGAACCTTTGGTAAGCATCACAAGTTTTTACAAACTTATGGGAATCTTTGAACAATAAGGGCCATCAAAATCCTACTCTCAAAATTTTGTAGGTAGTTGTATTTACCATGTAATGGCCTCCACATAATTCACTCCACATCTATGTTAGGAGTTCCAATGCTTTCTTACCATCAACACACTTAGGTAGCACATCTTCTAGAATCCTCCACAAAATCTCATTTTCAATGGTTACATATTTAATAGCTTGCAATTTTAGGGTTCTTCTTTCATTATCTATCATACCCTCAAGGAATTGCATAGTTTGCAGATATTGGACATACACATGTTCCAACCACATATTTGCATATCACATATAGGTGCAACATCTACATTATGTCTGATTGGTTTGGTTGGCTTCCATGTTTTTTTTAGCTATCATCTTAGCTAAACCATGTCCTCTCACTAACTTGGTGATTTGGACATCTATATTGAACTCTTGGATTCTATTAATCCACCTACACCTTCTACTTGTAACATCTAATTGAGTGAAAATATCCTTTACTGTAGCACTTGGGACATAAGTAATTATTGTAGCTCCCATTAAATAGGTTTTGAAATTATTTACTGCTTTGACCAATGCATAAGTATGTTTCTCTGTCATATCATATTTGAGTTTTGTAGCCTACAAGGTTTTGCTAAAAAATGCAATAGGCTACTCAAAACCTTCTTCATCTTTCTGCAACAATACAACAACAATTGTGTGAAATGATGCAAAGGAAAAAAAATTCATAGGCTTGGAGAAATCTAGAGACTTCAATACTGGGGCCTCCTTTACAGTTTGTTTGATACTTTTGAATTCCCTACTAGGATCTTCACTCCAAGTTACCTTTTCTCCTTTCTTCAACATTTTAGATATTGGACGAGTAATCTCTACAAAGTTTGTCACAAATTTCCTTAAAAAAATGATCTATCGAAAGAATGATTGGATGCCTTTGACATTCTTTAGCTATGGGATTTTATCTATTACAACCACTCTTTTAGGATCAATTTTTATTCCTTCTTTTGACACAATATCACCAAGAAACTTTCATTCTTTCACGCCAAACACACATTTATTAGGATTCAAGGATATTCCATATTCAATTTCCTTGGAAAATACCTTCTCCAGGTGCATACAATGGTCTTCTTCTTTCTTGTTGTATGTTGTCAAATCATCTTGATAAATTCCTAAGAATATATCAATAAAGTTAGAAAAGACCACATCCATAGCCCTTTGAAAAGTAGCACCTACTTTTTTTAGGACAAAAGGAATCCTAACATAAACATAAGTTCCCCAAAGAGTAGTAAATGTAGTCTTTTATTGGTCAGACTCCTTAACCACCACTTGATTGTACCCAGAAAAATCATCCATCATTGATAGAAGCTCATAGCCAGTCACCTTTTGTATAATAGCTTCCATGTTGGCCAATGGATAGTTGTCCTTCAATGATGACATATTAAGATTCCTAAAATCCACACAAATCCTTACCTCACCATTCTTATTTCTTACTGGCACTAAGTTAGACACCCATGTAGAATTCCTAATTGGTTTAATAATACCTACATCTCTTAACTTGACAAATTCTTCTTGCATCTTAGGTCCCAATGTAGGATTGATTGGCATTTGCTTTTTCCTAAAAGGCTTAGCATCAAGCTTGAATAGAATCTCATGTTGAAAAAATTCTTCCCTATTGTACTTTAGATCATAATAAGACTAGTCAAACACATGCTTGTATCTTCTTAACAAAGCAATCAACATTTCTTTGACTTGAGGTTTCATTTTCTTTCCAATGTAGAATTTCTTCGGATCATTTTATGTGTCAAGGTTGACCTCTTCTAGATCCTCCTTATGAGTGGATGTTTATTTAGCATTACTCCTGTTAGGGCCATTAAAGACCCTCTCCAAAGCAACTAACCCATTTGGGATTTTGTTAGTTTTCAACTAAATGATTTCATTGCTAAACACTATTTCTTTTCCATCCACCTCTTCCACAAAAGCTCCAAAGTCAATTTCTTGACCTTCACACTCATCTACACACTGCAAGAATCTTAAAATTTCCTCATCATCATTAAAAAGCTTCTAGTTATGTATGTTATTGGGAACTGAAGGTCTGATCTACACTTCAACTTTTGAAATTCCTGCAAAGGTAATGTCATCTGGTCAAAGTGCAATATTGGCAAGTAAATTTGCTACCTGATTCTTACTCCTATCCAACTAGTCAATACCAAAAGCATCAAATTATTCTATTGAGTCCCAAATAGCATTCATATACTGTCTCAACCTATTATTCTTTGATACATACCTTGACCTAACCTGATAAACAACAAGCTCTAAATCTCCAATAACTCTTAACTATTCCATGTTTCTTAGCTAGTCTTAATCCTAGTAGTAGAGATTCATATTCAACTACACTATTTTTACATGCATATAGCAATGAAAATGAAAACTTAAAATTTCTACTATTAGGGAAATGAGTATCACCTCTTTACCCACTCCTTTTGAGCAAGCACCATCAAAATGCATGATCCATAATTCATCATTGTTTTCTTGCTACAATATTTTCTTTTCAAGGGGTGTAGATTGTCTATCCTCTTCTTCCTACAACTCTTCAACTCTGAAGTTGTCAATATCGGTATCAAAAAAGTGAATTTTTTCCTCTTGATCCACAAATTCAATCATGTGTGGGGCTATTGGCTCCGTCACAAGATTATTTTTTTCCCCTCAATTGGAAATGTGGCAAAAGACATATCACCCTAAATGCTACCTCCCATGGAGGAACTCCAATTTCTTGACAATAGCTTACCATAAATGGGTGGAATATCCACTACAACTATGCTCATAACAAACTCCTTGTCTAGAAAAGCAGCCAGTTTGTAAAGGACATATTTAATCACTCCTATGACTTGGATTTCTCTTGAATCCATGGAATAGAATTTACCATGGGCACAATGAATCTTCAAACCCATCTCTTTCATAATCTCTATCAGCATGATGTTAGATGAAGCTCCTAAATCAATCATACAATTTTTAAGAAGCTCACCATCAACAATGAGAGTCACATAGAAGGATCAATATTACTTGGGCAAGCTATGATAGTAGTGCCCAATTAAATTTGAGATATTTCACTAATGTCTCCTTTTGCGTCTTCTTCAATCGCTTTAATTCCACTCACTTTAGGTTGAGTAGACACCCTTTTATCATCATAGGCCTTAGTAGCACCATTAATAAGGGCCACTATCTTTTTTTTATGTTCTTCAATTCTCATCATCTCCATTAGTGGAACTATCACCTTGACTTGGGAAATAAATTGAAACATGTCAATAGGATTATACTTAGGTAATTCATAAGGCACTAGATCTGTTTCCTCAATCTTGACCTTCTATTATTCACATTTCTTTTCAACCTCCTTTTCTTATTTCTTTTCTCACCCTACATATGACTTTTGAGTCTTTGCTTTTACAATAGGAGAATGGCATTGTCATTTTTCTTGGTTGTATTTGTAGTAATAGAACAAGTATCCTTTTCCCTTACTTGGTTTGGATAATTAACATTAAAATTGAACTAATGGTGTCATGGAGTAGTGTTGTAATGTATTGTACACATTCACATCATTCTAGGACCTTTATTTGGTTAAAACATGCTTTAATTGATCCTTGGCAAGGGTGTTGTGAAGTGTTGTAAGACATTTTCATGCTTTTCTAGGACTTATTTACTTAATTAAGTTTAATGGGCCCTTTCTTAATAAAATGCATTTAAAGTTGTACCTTATTTAGGTGTTATAAAGTGTTATAAAGAACTTTCACATTTATCTAGGGCGGTCTTAATTAATTGTGGTTAATTGGAGTAATTGACCCCCCTTTAATTCAAATTAAAACCTTATTTATGACACCTCTCGAAGATCTATCCCTACACCCATGATTTAAATAATATAACACTTAATTGGGAAAAATTAGGTCTTGGAAAATGGTGCTAGGACCCATTCTCCCTAGGTGGCGAATGAGTCCTCCCTTAACAAGGCACCCTTTTTTTAGTTGATCTAGAATGGGTTTTTAATGTTCTTTCCATCCCTTAGGGTTAGGTCCTAGTAAACTGAGCCAAGACCCATTCACCCTAGGTGGAAAATGGGTCCTCCCTTAATGAGGACCCCCTTTTCAAATTTAATTCTAGAGGGACTTTAATAAAGTTTGCTTCTAGATCTGGTGTTGGCCATAATTGTTTGAATTTTAGGGTTAATATCCTAATTTAGTATTAGTAAGGAGTTAATTCACATTGTTTCTCCTAGCAATTCATTCTAATCCTTCAAGCATTAAATTTATCAATCATTAGAGCATTTCAAGAGAATTCATAAGGTGTTTCAAGGTAGATTTCAAGATTTTATTGCAAGAATTCAAGATCATATCATCATGTCAAGGGTTTGATGCATGCACTCATGTTGTTAAGCTAAATAAGTGGATGTAGCATTGAAGATCTACTTATAATATTTTTTCATATCATATTCAAGGATCAAGATCTACATTCTTTATGGCCACTACATGTTAGTTTGCTGATTTGTTTCACAAGACATCATCCAAGGTGACATCAATTTAAATATTTCAAGTTTCATGCTTCATTCATTTATTTCATCATTTCATTTAATTACCTACAAGGGTTTTGACTGAGGCGAACCCCCATTCACTAATAATCAACAATTTTTTCTTCCCTTGAATGTGTGTTGTATATTTACAGGTTAAAGATCAAGTGGAGCAAGTTTGGAGAAAAATTGTCAAAGTGGTCAAGTTGCAAAAGTTGTCATTCAAAGTACAAAATCAAGGAATTGAAGCTACATAACTAACTACAGACTTCCAAAACTTGATAACTGGGATTTTGAGAGTGAAAAAATCAAGGAACACAACCCTGATATTAGTTTCAAAAACCCTAACAAGGACTCATTCACCACTGAAGGAAAATTTGTCTTTTGTAGCTTAAAAATAAGTTTTTGACAAGGTACACAACTTTTTATTCTCTAAAAAATTCCCTCATAGTTGCTTTAATAGTTAGGTAGCATTTCTGATTATTATTTGCATCTTTTGGCTCTCATAATTACATATTTTTGTAGTGATTTTGGTCTAAAAACCTAGTGGTACATCCTCTTGCTCATGCATTTGGACCCTAACCCATTTTTCACATCACCAGTATTATCTTTTTTAGCCCAAATCTTAGGGCCTTTATTTTCCCTGGCTTTGATTTCACCCTTTCTACCATTTGCCTTAGCTCCCTACTTTTCTGCATTTTTCTCTTTGATGAAAATGTTGCTCAGCTTGACTTGGTCACACAATTCTATTGCTCAAACTATGAGTCTTTATAGATTGTGAAACCAATGCTACTATCATCCTTTGATATTCCTCATCAGAGGGTCTTCTTAGAGACACATTCATTTCATCTATTTGCAAAGCAGAAACATTATGTGTGACATTTTCATCTTCATCCAGAAACATATACTGATGATAAACATCTAATGTCTTCCTTTGATTGTCAACATCCACCTCATGTGATTCTTCATCTAAAGAGCATTCTTCTTCAACAAAATATGATTTGTGCATGAGCTCATGTATTTCCTCATTATTTTCCTAAAGTGTCTCATAATCATCAGGCTCATTTTTTTCTTCTTAATTTTTTTTTCCATTGAACATTTTTTAGAAGGATGTGGCAATTGGAAAACAATACACAAGGGTGTTTCATTAGCAAAATTTACAAAGTTCTTCTATAATCGATCAAAGGGAACTTTGCTTTGTGTATTCTTTTGATTATTCTCAGTTGGCTTTCAATTATGCCAATTTATATTATAAGGATGATCTTGTATCCTAGGAGGTCTTTCATTTCTTTGGAAATTAGGCTTGTCATTTGTTAGTCCCTTTTCTTTCCTGGAAATTCTATAACTAATCTCCTTCATGGAACTTGCAACTTTATCTAATTTGTCCTCAAGTGAACATCCTTTCTATCCAAATTTATTTTCTCCCTTCTTTGGGTTCTTTAAGATCTTGACATCATCTCTCCTCCCTATGTTTCTTGATACTCTCAAGGTTTTGGGATTCTTTTCTCATGGTAGATAACTCACTTTTGAATCAAAGGCATTGTAATAATTACCAAACACACATTATCATTCAGCCTCAAGTCAACAGGTAATTGTATACACCTAAAATCGGCCAGGATAATTAATTAATTAAATACAAGGTATTTAATTAGTGAACCTCTTATTTCCTCTACTTATAAAAAAATTCTAAATTTATTTATATAGTTCACACTTTCTAAATTCTTCCATCTTAAATCACATTCTTCTAATTTTAATTAAATAAACAAATTCCAATAGTTTGTTTTATTTAAATATATATCTTCTTACTAAATTTGAATAATTCCAAATTTAAATCTAGTCACATGTCTACAACTTTTCCTCTTGCCACCTCATCAAGTGTCTCATGAATTTAAATATCCTTAATATTTAAATTGGAATTATCTTCAACAAATTTTAGAACAAACTTAAGACACATGGCTCCTTTACTCCATTTATTCTTCTAAACACTTGGAAAAGTGTTCTATTAAAGGGATCACTCTCCATGATTCCCTCTAACTTCTTCATCCTCCATCGTTCATCTCTCCAGCTGAAATCCTGACCATTGGTTGTTGCCACATCACAATATTCCTTGGAAATCCTATAAATACAACATCATTCTCCAACATTTCATATCCCATCTTTGAGAAAACTTACTCTACAGAATTCATATCAGCATTTGTGAGTGAAGGTATCTGTGACACACATTCAAGTGGACTAACTTTAGCTAAGAAAATCCTACACTTGGTGTATTACTGGCTGAATATGGAGAAGGATTCTTTTCAATTTTTCAAGAAGTTCCAAAAATGTCAAATCCATGGAAACCTGATTCATGAACCAAAATAGGAATTGCAACCATTTTCATCAACATGGCCTGTTAGTTAGTGGGGACTTGACCTTGTAGGTAAGATTCATCTGTCATCTTCTAATGGGCACAAGTTCATCATCACAACTATAGATTATTTTACAAAGTGGATTGAAGTTGTTTCCCTAACCACAATCACTAGAAAACAAATTGCATCCTTCATCTTAAATTACATTATGTGTCAATATGGCATTCCTTAGTCCATTTTCACTGAAAATGGTAGACCTTTCAAGAATCAGGATGTCCAAGAACTTTGTGAAAGGTTTCATATCTAGCATTGATTTTCCACACCTTACTATCCTCAAGGAAATGGCCAGGCAGAGGCCTCAAACAAAACCATTTTGAAAATATTAAAGAAAATTGTCAAAGATGCTAGACATAATTAGCACATTCTGCTTTATGGGCATATCGAACCAATATCTACACCCCGACAAGAGCTACACCCTATGTCTTATTATATGGATCATAATCCATTCTACCTATTGAGGTTGAGCTACCATCCTTATGGGTATCTTTGAAAGGAATTATCTTAGAAGAAGATTATAGAGTATCCAGGTTACAAGAGTTGGAACTACTGGATGAGCATCTTCAGCATGCAGTGGATCATTTGAAAGCCTATCAACAAAGGATGTCCAAAAGCTATAATAACATAGTAAAACCAAAAAAATTTTAGGTTGGTGACTTGGTCTTAAAAGAGAATCCCCGTAATCAATAGGATCGAGAAAAGAAGGGGATGTTTGAACCAAACAGGCTAGGTTCTTTTGTTGTCATATCAGTTTATGGATCTAGAGCCTATTAGTTGTCTACACCTAAAGGAGAATTGTTCGAGGAACCCATCAATAGTATTCATCTCAAGAAATTCTACACTTAACTCATCTAATGCACGGTAAAAGTCCTAAAAAAAAATACAAAATACAAAAAAAATCAGAAAATTTCAAAAATCCAAAATAATTTCAAAAAATCAGAAAAAGTCAAAAAAAGTGAAAAAGGGAAAAATACAAAAAAAAAGTGAAAAGTAAAAAAAATCGTTACCTTGGTGAAAACCTAGCAAATAGGCATCTTGGTAACAACAAAAAGATCATAAAATCATAAAAAGTGCAATGAAAACAAGTAGTGAAAACCTGGAAATAGGCACTATTTGTGATAGATTAGCTTTTCCATCTATTTGAGCATGTGTCGACCACTCACTTTTTCCATCATTATGCTTATCAGCATAAAACCTCATGTACATATCTTGGCATCATGATCGTGTCTCACCCTTGACTAGGGAAAAATCCTAAACTCACTGGGGGCAATAAACTATAAGCTTAAACCAACATACAAACAAAAATAGTTACACAATACAACAAACACAACGATCATAGTGCAACTTAACATTGAACATCAATCATCAAATTTTACACATCAACCATCCATATCAAACAACTAAATCAATCAATCAAAACAAATCTAAATGGATGATTTTCCTTCTAAATCATGGCTTTATCACTTTGATAGGAATGTTCAATTGTTGTACTTTGATTTTTTTATCATATCTCTAGAGCACCTTGATGATGTCTTGAACTAGAGGATCTAGGAAGGAGTATGATTTTTCTTTGTCTAATGTATGTGAGTTAATCATTACTACTGTGCAAATTATTACGAGATGTGTTCTACAAAGTATCACTAATGACATTCTGAATTTGCATAGGAAAATGATTAACTCTTGTCTGTTTATGCAAGAAATGCTCAGGTCATCTCGGTTTAATTATACCTAGATGCTTGTGTTAAGTTGCAATATCAAAATCATGGAAGTAGTACTTAGGTCATCATGGTCTAATTATACCATCGATGTTTGTACTCACTTTCAACATTTTAAATGCTCAATGATGATAAAAAGCACAAAAAATTGACTGATAAAATGATAGCTTTGCATATTTAGATCTGCATGGTTAGATTAGATTGCATCCATATTATTTTTGCATCTGTATTTATAGATTTTCCAAGGCAGCACCAATTTTTAAAATGATGTTATCTCTATCATTAATGGATTGAGTATATTTGACATTAACAAAAACAAGATCATTCTCATGTAGTTGCATAATCATTTGCATATCATACTTACATTAGAAAGAATTATTGCATCATTCATCCATCCATGCATTACATCATAATATTTGCATTAGAAAACACAAAAAGAAGTGCATTGCATCTCACTTGCATAATCCAATTCATCCCATATAGTATAGAAGTATCATACATTTGCACTAAGAAAATACAAAAACATAAGCGACATCAAATTGCTTTTACATCCATCTCATATAGCATAAAAACATCATCCATAAAACATATAGAATCATAACATAATCATAGTGAACATCATATAGCATATAGAACAGGAAATTAAATGTATCCATCATAGGCATCCATCATAAAATAATATAAGCACATATAGATCAAAAATGGTATCCACTACATATCATATAATCTCAAAATCATAATGTCAGAGTACAATGATGTACAAATATGTAAAGAGATACATCATCAAAAAGGTGGTAGTAAATCAATGCCTCAATTGAATCAAGGTGTACATCAAATGTCTCAAATACAACAAATATCAACATAGGAGATATGTGGTGCTCCCCCCAGATGGTGCTGGCATAGCTGACCCTCCTACTACACCACCCGATGGCCCTACACATGGATCCCTATGAGACGACCCTGTCACACCTCTATTAGTGGTCCGAGAGTGGCTCCTCCCATTAGATGACTATGCATAACTCTCCCAATGTTCTGGAGGAATTGTCTCATGATACCTAAACATGTAGTACTCAGCCTCCCTGGCAGAGCACCATACCTCTCTTAGGTAATCTACTATCGATGTTCCCTCGACCACCCTTTGTAGTCTATCTGATATTACCTTTGCCTACTCGCATCGCTGCCTCAGGGTATCTCTCTCGGTTGTAAGAGTGGCAATCTATGTCTGTGCCTACGTTTGTGCCTATGCTTGTACCTATAGCTATCCCTACACCTATGCTAACTATCCTTGTAATGTCTAAACCTAGGCCTATAAGGCAGCTATCTGAGCCTTTTTTTGCTATGAGGGAAACTGAATCTGAATGTGCTACTAATCCACATCCACCAATGATCGCCTCCTCTTGGGTACTATGAAGTCCCACACATCCAACGCTGGGTCACCTCTACCATCACCTCCATCTCCTCCATCACCATCTTCACCACCTCCACCATCTCCATCTTCGTCTCCATCATCACTACTCTCTCCCTCCATTCCCTCATCACCTCCTCCACCCCTCTTCCATCTCAGTGTTGGATCATCATCTAACAAAGGTACCAACTCATCTAGACTAGATATCCTCAAGAATGGATGAGAGAAGAAATAGTGTGCATATAGCTATGACACTGCAACCTATATAATCTATGGGTGATACTCCCATATCAATTCCTGTAAGCCTTGATACTCCTCAACTGATGCACCCTATGATAACATAGGCCCCCACTCTTGTAGATGCACCCATCTCTGCACATAAAGAGCCACTCCCTAGGGAATGCCTTGTACTTTGTCATACTATCACAACACTCTCCCAAACAAGAATCTCTTAATCATAAACGGAGTCCTCCCAATCAAGTATCTAGCTATGCATACATAGGGCATCTCGGTGTCATCCTCCAACCACTCATAGCCAAGATATGGCCTCCGCATAACTATATCAAGGTCATCCAATATCCTCCTCCAGTACTCCAATTTTCCTAGCTTATGCTGGACAACTGGACCAGTGTATCTATGAACATATGGCCTCCCTACTAGCCGTTGTCTATCTGCAATAGGACGAGTGATAGCTATATGCTCCCATGCCCATATCTATAGAAATGTAACTCTAGTTGTTAAACTGGATGCTCTAAGGTACACAACCTGATGAAGATCGTGGTACAAATGTGCAAGCATACAAGATCCCCATGCATATTTGGTTTGTTGCATGATCATGCTCTCCAAAATCCAACCCCAACCAACAAAAAGTCTCTTTGACCTATGGTCAAGACATAGAAATCCTCCAATAAATCCAGCAAGAACACATGGTAATGTTGTGTATTCATCAACCATCTCTCGCCATGGAATCTCATAGCTGCAAATTTGATCATCCTCGAAGACTCTCTACAAGGTGTTTGTACCTCCCTACTCAGTGGAATCATACACAACCAACTCTTCAACAACAAGAATCCAGTAAACATCCTCTGGTGTCACTGTCATCTCACCAGTGGGTAAGTGGAAGGTGTTATGGTCATTGTGCCACCTCTCTATAAAAGCGGTTAGAAGTCCCCTGTTAATCCTATGCTGGGGCATATCTATCAATGAAGTCAACCTACATCATCCAATCACATTTAGATCAGTTTGATCTAGATGTGGAATCAAATCCTAGGTCCTCGAGAAATTCTCTAGTGAGATGAGGATTGTCGAAGGCTCCTATCATCATAACATATCGTAAATCATCTATCTTATCAATTAATCAAACATCAGTCAATCTATCAATCTACTCAGCTCTAATGAGATTTTGATTACATCTTGTGAGTGTCTATCATTGATCCTCACCTATCATGAGGTAAATCATCATTATACTATCATTGATCCTCGCCTATCATGAGGTCAATCATCATCATTCTATCATTGAATCTTGCCTATCATGAGATCAACATCATCAAACATCATAAAATCAAAGGCTAACATGATCAATAATCATCAAAATTAAGGAGTTTAATGAAAATTTTATCATTTTGGTGTCAATGCGCTAAAACAGTGTCTTTATGTGCCAAAAACATTGATGCTTTAGAGAATTCTACCAATGCACTCGAACAAGGTCTCTATGCGCTAAATTACCATATGTGCCATTAAATTTCATCAATGCGCTATTTCCCTCTATCAAAGCGCTAAATGATTCTATGTGCTACAAAAACCTAATGTGCTAGAACATTTATCATATGTACTAAAAAAATGCATACATGTGCTATCTTACTGTATGCGCTACAACTTTGCATGGATGCGCTAAAAATCTAACCCTATGTGCTAAAAGATCCTATGTGCCATGACAGTGATCTAATGCGCTACATCGGGTACCCTATGCGGTAAAATGCAAAAATTAAATTTCAAACATGAAAACTGAGGGGAAAACATGATTCAAAATTAACGACGAGGTTTTGTGGGGTATGTACTAAAGGTCCCTATGTTGCAGGGCAGTTGTTACGTTGCACGCGCTTGAATCGGTTGGTCTAGATTGGAATCACCATCTTGCTCAATTTGCACTAGGTTGCTCTAATCACTCAATTTTTCAAAATGAAAATGCACAAATCAACTTCAAATCACATCTTTTAGCATTTTAAAGGGTGATTAAGTGGAATTTTAATGGGATTGACTTATTTTATTTTTCAAAGGGGTCTTAATTAATCAATTAATCACTTGGCAGGTTCAATATCATTTTTTGGGAGATAAATCATTGAGATATCATAAAATTTGAAAATAATCATCAAACCATCATCAAATCATCAAAAAATCATCAAAAATTTCCAAAAATTCAAAAAGTCGTCGATTTATCTCCCGAGGGGGCATATATCCATCATCACTCAAAAATCAACATCTAGGGCATATTGATTTTTTGTCAACAAATTTCAAAATTTTCTTTGAAGAAATTTGTAAACACATCACTTCAAAGAGGGCCAAAAGGAATACACCTAAAATAGGTCTGGATAATTAATTAATTAAATACAAGGTATTTAATTAGTGAAACTCTGATGCAGGAGCATGATGACAAACTTGTGATTCCATGAAGATATTTTGAAAGGATGATAAATTTTGTTGTTTCAACATAGTTCAAGGACCATATAAGTAATTTTACATGTATTATAGTCATTAGAAGGTCATTTGAAGTTATTTGGGTCCAATTTTACAAAAAAAGTAAAAGTTGTCAAACAAATTGCACAAAAAGATGTAAAATTGCACAAAGAGGAAAACTTTAGAAGGTGAAAGGTCATTTTGTTGTAGGTCATTAAAAAGGTAGTTAGAAGTTGAAAATAAAAGTTTGGATGCATTCAAAATTCCTTGTAACCAATAGAGAAGGTGTGGGTGATTGTAGTTTGGAAATTGAATAATGAAAGCATTGTTTTTCTGGAATTTCCCACAGAAATTCATTGTTTTCTACTATTGTACGGCCCTGTATAGGTAGGAAATCATTTCTAAGTGGTTTTATTTGTAAGTTCCAACAATAAACTTCCATTTGGTTTTTGTTTCATGCAGATTGGTCTAGTTTTGAATCAGATATTGTTAGTTTTATAAAAATAGTTAAACCCTTTGTTAGGGTAAGTAGTGGCTAAAGAAAATTATGTTTCTCAATTTCTAGCTGGTGAAATCTCCTAAAAATTGGTGAAGAGGGAGTTTAAGATATGTTCTACAAGATTCCAGAGTTGTAGGTTTGTAATGCTTGGATTTGGGTTGATATAATGAATCCCTAAGACTATAATTTATGAAAAATCTAGAAAATTACTTGTGTACAGTCAATATTTTGAGGTTTAATGATGTAAAAGTTTTCCTTTTGAGAAAATTTGATTGGGAAAGGTTGTTAAATGCATTTTTGATTCATTTTAGATTGGGTTTGGAGATTTTATGTGCTTAAAGTCATTGTTTTATTAACTTTCCTGATAATATAGTGAATTGTGAGTAATGTGGAAGCCTAGTAACAAGGGTTTGTAAAAATACTTGTGTAAGAAAATTTTAAGAGTCTGGTTAGCATAAAAAAACCCTATTTGAGGTGTTCCAAGTGTTGTTTAGGAGAAATAAAGTCAGGAGATAGGAGAACCAATAAGACCCTAGTGTTCTTAAGCCTAATTAGGCCTATTTTGGAACCGTACAGTCATGGTTTGAGCATTTCTTTCCAAAGCAACATATCCTAGTTTTTGGGCATGATTTAAAACACTTTTGTGGGTGCTCAAAGGTCTAAACATAGTCAAAAGGTATGGTCTGAAACAAATGTTATGTTTGACAGTTACTTAAGGGTTGGCTACTAGAAGTTTAGGACAGTCATGAAAGAATGGTGAATTCAAGGAGACAGTCTTTGTAAAGGTTTGTTCTATTTGTGTTGAAGCTTCTAATGAAATTGAAGAAGATAATTAAACTTGTTTGGGTTAGAAGGGGTGAAAAATTAGTTTTGTGCCTTTGTATAATTCATGGATTTGAGTAGATTTCTTGTGAACTTGAAGGAGTAGAAGGTATTGATTCCATAATTGTGAAAATTGTATTCAGGTGTGGTTGTTTCTTCCTCTAACATTGCATCAAAGTGGTATCAAAGCTCAACAAAAGGTCTGGGCTAGAGAAATTTTGTGGTTTTGTGGTTGTGTGTTTTGTTGTGTAGGTTAAGAAGAACCTAGTTGATGCCAAGAGAAGGTAGAGAAAGTTGAGAGAAGTTGAAGCAAGGAGAGACTTTCTTGAGAAGAGGAAAAGATGGAAGTGTTAAGAAGGCATTTGCAGGCAGAGGAAGAAAGATAAACGAGAAAGAGGCAAGAAAAATTTGACAAAGAGATAGCTGAGTTGAAGCAAGAGATGAGAAGATTGGATACAGAGTTTAGTAATTTTTATGCAAAGTCCATGATGAAGATGGAACAGTTGTATAAACAAGCATTTAGTTGTCACTTGACCATGAAGAGGAAAGTGGTATGGCCCATTCAAAAGATAGCAAAAAGAAGAAGGAAAATGAAGGTAAAAGAGAAAGAAGAAGAAGCATTTGAAGATGTAGAAGAAGGATTCATGAATGATGAAGACAGAGATGTTGCAGCCATTCCCAAGCAAGAAGATGAAGAAGAGATGGAGAACCTAATTTCAGTGGAAGGAGATATTGAGTTGGTGTCAAGATTGGATGAAGAAATGATCAAAGATGAATTGATCTTGGAGATTTGCAAAGAGTTGAAGGAAGATGGATGTATTGTGATGGAATTAATATATCATTTCTTTGTTGTACTAATGTTTTGGAACAATTTTCAGATCAAGATGTAGCATATAGGGGAATGGCAAGGTGTTGAGATGAAAATTGTGAAGTAGCAAAGTGTTGACAAGTAAGATAGGAAGCTGATTTGCATGGAAAAAATGAAACCTAAGGTGAAGATGAAGATCAATGAGAATAAATTTTAAGGTGGACCAGAAGTAGAGCATACAAGGGATGGAGATTTGTTGACAACTTCAAATTCAAGAGGACTTGAATTTTATTTGGCCGAGAGAATGATCCAAGAGCATCATGACATACTTGTGATTCCATGAAGATATTTTGAAAGGATGATAAATTTTGTTGTTTCAACATAGTTTAAGGGCCATATAAGTCATTTTACATGTATTAGAGTCATTAGGAGGTCATTTGAAGCTATTTGGGTCTAATTTTGCAAAAAATGTAAAAGTTGTCAAACAAATTGCAAAAAAAGATGTAAAATTGCACAAAGAGGCAAACTTTGGAAGGTGAAAGGTCATTTTGTTGTAGGTCATTCAAAAGGTAGTTAGAAGTTGAAAAGAAAAGTTTGGATGCCTTTAAAAGGACTTTTAACCAATAGAGAAGGTCTGGGTGATTGTAGTTTGGAAATTTAATAATGAAAGCATTATTTTTTTGGCATTTCCCACATAAATTCATTGTTTTCTGCTATTGTATGGCCCTGCATGGGAATTAACTCATTTCTAAGTGGTTGTATTTGTAAGTTACATCAATCACCTTCCATTTGGTTTTTTTTTTCATGTAGATTGGTCTAGTTTTGAATCAAATATTGTTATTTCTTCAAAAAATAGTCAAACCCTATGTTAGGGTAAGCAATGGCTAAATAAAATTGTGTTTCTCAATTTCTAGTTGGTGAAATCTCCTCAAAATTGGTGTAGAGGGAGTTTAAGATGTGTTATACAAGATTCCAGAGTTGCAAGTCTGTAATGCTTGGATTTGGGTCGATACGATGAAGCCCTAAGATTGTAATTTATGAAAAATATAGAAAATTACTTGTGTATAGTCAATATTTTGAGGTTTAATGATGTAAAAGTTTTCCTTTTGAGCAAAGCTGATTGGGACAGTTTTTTAAATACATTTTTTATTCATTTTGAGATTGGTTTTAGAGATTTTATGTGCTCAAAGTCATTGTTTTATGACTATCCTAATAATATAGTGAATTGTGAGTAATGTGGAAGCCTAGTAATAAGGGTTTGTAAAAATACTTGTGTAAAAAAACTTTTGAGAGTCTAGTTAGCATAAACATACCCTATTTGAGGTGTTACAAGTGTTGGTTAGGAGAAATCAAGTCAAGAGATAGGAGAACCAATAAGACCCTAGTGTTCCTAAGTCTAATTAGGCCTATTTTGGAACGGTACAGTCATGGTTTGAGAATTTCTTTCCAAAGCAACATATACTGGTTTTTGGACATGATTTAAAACACTTTTTTGGGTGCTCAAAAGGGTAAACATAGTCAGAAGGTATGGTCTAAAACAAATTTTATGTTTGATAGTTACTTAAGGGTTGGCTACTCGAAGTTTAGGATAGTCATGAAAGAATGGTGAATTCAAGAAGGGGACAGTCTTTGTAAAGGTTTGTTCTATTTGTGTTGAAGATTCTAATGAGATTGAAGAAGATAATTAAACTTGTTTGGGTCTGAAGGGGTGAAAAATTAGTTTTCTGCCTTTGTAGAATTCATGGCTTTGAGTAGATTTCTTGTGAACTTGAAGGAGTAGAAGGGATTGAGTCCCTAATTGTGAAAATTGTATTTAGGTGTGATTGTTTCTTCCTCTAGTATTGCATCAACCTCTTATTTCATCTACTTATAAATAAATTCTAAACTTATTCATATAGTTCACACTTTCTAAATTCTTCCATATTAAATCAAATTCTTCTAATTTTAATTAAATAAGCAAATTCAAATAGTTTTTTTTATTTAATTATATATCTTCTTACTAAATTTGAATAATTCTGAATTTAAATTTAGTCACGTGTACAACTTTTCCTCTTGTAACCTCATCAAGTGTCTCATGAATTTAAATATCCTTAATATTTAAATTGGAATTATCTTCAACAAATTTTGGACAAACTTAAGACACATGGCTCCTTTCCTCCATTTATTCTTCTAAACACTTGGAAAAGTGTTCTATTAAAGGGAACACTCTTCATGATTTCCTCTAATTTCTTCATCCTCCATCGTTCATCTCTCTAGCTGAAATCTTGACCAATGGTTGCTACCACATAACAATATGCCTTGGAAATCCTATAAATACAACATTATTCTCCAGCATTTCATATCCCATCTTTGATCAAACTTACTCTATAGAATTCATATCAACATTTGTGAGCTTAGCATATCATTTTAGTTTAGCATTTTTCATTTAGCTTTAAGTAATGTTACCATGGCAATTTAATTTCTAGAATCCTAATTATTGCATTAGTTGTATTGTATTTCCATACAACATTTTAATTATTCTTGAATTTCATCATAGCATCATCTTAACATCATATCATTATCATACAGTTTATCAATCATGTAGGAATAGAGTTCTTGCATTCTTCAGCATTCCATTCTCTAGGTTGTCATTCTAAAGGTCATAGTCCAAACAATCTAAGAGCCATTATGATTTCATGAATCCTTAGAGATAGGAAACAATGGAATGATTTTAGGGAATTTGTTGTATTTCAATTAAATTCATTTTTTGATTCAATTCTCTAATATATTAAATTTCATTGATTGTGTGGTTTTATTACTCTTTTACATTTTACACAATTCTACACAATACAATAACCTATTCATAGATTTTTGAAATATGGTATTAAAATTAGCAACCATTTCATTGGAGCTTTTAGAGATATTATTAAACTCACTTGGATACTGATCAAGCTCCACACCAAACAATATCCCACTTGGAGAATGATCCTGGATGACACCGTTGCACTTGTAGCTCCAATTGGATTACAAGTCTAGTTGTTTTCTTATCCACCATTATAAGTCATAAAGGCCAATAGAAATTGATGAGGAAATCAGTTTCTCCTGTGTAACTTCCTTTTTGAACATATCTATAGGATTCTCGTGTGTGTGAAATTTCTCCAACTTCCACTATCCATCCTCCAAAACTGACCGGATGAAGTGGTATCTGAACTATATGTGCTTAGTTTTTTAATGCAGAGCTGAATTGTTAGCAAGATGAATGGAACTCTAGCTATTAGTGTACATTTTCTATCTTCTTGTTGTTGTCCCAATTCCTCCAAAAAATGTTGTAACCAAATCATCTCCTTGCTAGCTTCCATAGCAGCAACATACTCAACTTCAGTGGTTGAAATCACAACAACCATTTGTAGCCTTGAAATCCAACTGACTATAGTACCTCCTATAGTAAAAAATACCCTGTAGTACTCCTCCTGCTATCAATATCACCCGCTAGATCATAGTCAACATATCCTTTTAGAGATTTTTTTTCCTCCAAAATATAGTTTCTTTGAAGTAGTACCTCTAAATATCAGAGAATCCAT
>VDFB02000363.1:154229043-154279789 GCA_007258455.2 Sequoia sempervirens | reverse complement strand
GGAAAGGATAAAACCCCTAATAATATTTTGTATATTCCAAGTTTTATGAGAAATTTACTTTTTGTATCCAAGTTAAATGATTCTAGAGTGCATGTAACATTTGGTAAGTCTAATTGCAAGTTGGTAAGAAGGAAATTAGTTATTACTGAAAGATCTTAGATCAAGAACTTGTTTGGGCTTCATGCCTCCACTTTTTATATTTTTTTCAATAAAATTAAAACTCAAAATGTATTTATGTTATAGCACCAATGTTCAGTGGTTTCATGAGTGAAAAAGGTCTTAATACCATTATTAATAAAAACTTGGTTGACAACTATTTTTATTAGTTTATTAGTAAAAATAATTTATGTAAACATTGTGTTTGAAATTTAAAATAGATCTTTATTTCATGTTAGAAGCAATAGAGATAAGAGATTATCATAAATCACGCATTCAAATGTGTTCGGTCCAATGGATGTTGGTCATATGAGTAAATATTGTTATTATGTTGCATGCATTGATGTTGTCTCTAGATATACTTAAATTTATTTTACACATTCATATAATTATTTTACTAAGTTTAAATAATGTAAAGCCTTGGTTGAAAAGAAAAAGGTGTTGAGATCTAACAATGATGGACAATATTATTCTATGGAATTTGATGATTTTTTAAGCATGTAGGTATTGTTCAACATAATACTACTATTAGGGTTCAAGTATATTGTAGCAATAAACATTAACAATTATATGCAGATTAAATAACACAGAAATAACAATGAAGAATAACACAAAAGAGATCAACACAAAATTTTAACATGGTTCACCCAATATGGGCTACATCCATAGAAACTCAGCCACCCATTGATTTTATTATCCATTGCAAAATATATTACAATCTCACAAATCACACACATCACCACTTACATCCCAACTACTTATAACAAGCTTTTTGGAAGCTTCTAGAATTAGGGTTTTACAAAGTCATTTTTTCATTTAATGTGTCAATAGGAAAACCTTGACGTGTTAGCGGGAAAAATTGGGGGTTGCGCCCTTGAACCCTGGCAAGGATATGTTATGAGTGTACAGTATTTGTTGGATGTTGTGGGTGTGTTGCTGGTATGTGGTTATCATTGATGTCAACACTATTAGCATTTGGTGTATTAAAGGTTGTATATGTCGAGGATATTGAGAAAATTGTGAAAGGAAGTGTTACAAAGTTTCCTGTTGCTAGTGGAATTGTGAAGGTCATGAAGGTTGTCATGTTATGTACATTGGAGATAAATAGTTGTGAACTAAAGGGTTTATTTTTTAGAGTATGTAGATCATCTATGAAAGTTTTAGAGGTCCGCATGAAGATTTGATCATGTTGTGGTCTAATAGTGTTTATGTGGTCTATGTCAGTGTTCTTGATAAAAGTTGGTATAATTCTGGTAATTATAGTTGTTGTGGATGTTTCTCTGTTGCTTCTTGGTTTTCTTGGATGTTTCTATATCGTGATCTATCTTTGTGGTATGTCCACATTGATCGGTGTGCTCGTGGTCGAATATTTTTCTTGTGCATGTTCGGGTTTTCATGTTCTTGGCAGACATGATGGTGGTAATGTGTTGTGGATCCTTGAAAAGTAAAATTTGAATGTTTGGCGCGCTCATGAGTATTGTTTTGGGTCGCATCATTGTATTGGCCAATGATGTTTAGATCCACATTGAAAATTTAATTGTAGATTTGGTGACATTGTAAATATGTTTTATTTTTATGGCTGACTAAGTTGTTGATGTAATATCTTGTTGAGATATATAAGAGTGATTGTTTCATCGGTGTAAAGTGTGCTCGGTGTGCTCCCATGTGTGTATGTGCAAATATCATTCGATTGTAGAGTAGAGTGTGAAAAAGACTAATCAAAGTGTGAAGAAGTTTGAGCAAAGAGTGAAGAAGTTTTTTTCTGCTTAACTAGAACTGTAATCAAGCTTGTGCATAAGCTATTTTTTTCGGTTCATACCCTCTAGATTTAGTCCTATTCTGTATTGTTTGGTAGTGAGCCCCTTTTGTATTTGAGCAGTGAGTTCTAGGCAGTGTGCCTGAATGCATGTGCATTCCCATTATTTATGATTATACTCTTAACAGGGTATAATATTGTGGACTAACATCCATTGTGGTTTTTCCCCTAACGGGGTTTCCATGTAAAAAATCTTGGTGCTCTATGTCTCTCTGATGTGTTAATTGTTTATGGTTAATTGCTTATTCATCAGATCTGAGATTAAGTTAAATTTGAAAAGTTTATTATTTTGTGACAATTGATTCACCCCCCCTCTTAGTTGTATGTCCTTGTTTTTCCAATAATTGGTATCAAAGCAGGTTCCTCCGAAGAAGTCTAAATGCTTGAGGTGATCTGAAATGGCATCATACAAGAAGGACAATCCTAGATTTGATGGAACTAACAACTCACTATGGAAAGTCAGTATGGAATGTCACCTAAGGTGTATTGGTGAAGCTTTCTGGAAAATTACAAAAGATCCATATGTTATTCCTTAGAATGGTCCCTCCATTGCTAATGAGATCAAAGAAGTTGAAAATAATATCAAGGCTATTGAAGCTTTGGTGAGTGCTCTGACAGATTCAAAGATGGAAAATGTGACAAGTCTGCAGATAGCTCATGAGATTTGGATGAAGCTGGAAACTTTGTATGAAGGAGATGCACAGGTGAAGATGGCTAAGCTATAGAGTTTGAATGGAAAGTATGATAATTTGAAGATGGGTGAAGATGAAAATATCACTTCTTTTATACAAAGAGTAAATGAAATAGTGATGGGTATTAGATGTGTTGGCGGTTCCCTAGATGAGGATGAAATTGTGGCTAAGATACTCAGATCCTTGCCTCCCTCCTACAAAGTGAAGGCACATGCTATTGAAGAGCTCATATCAGTAACGAAGATGACAAGAGATATGTTGGTTGGTAAGCTTCCTGCTTTTGAATTAAGTGAATTTGGTGAATCTGCATTCAAGGCTACTGTATCTAGAAGTAACAAGCAAAGATATGGTATGGGATAATGTTCCAGAAATATATCCAAGTATGATGAAGAACTAAAACAGCTTGAAGATAAAGTAGACATCAAAAATATACATATTGATATCACACTCTAATCTACTAATATCGTTTCTTCCTAAATCATCCATCGGTCTAACTGTTTAATCAAATTCCCTTATTTGATTAAATTCATCAATATTCATCTCTTAATTAAATAAATTATTTTGTCTAATTAAGTCACTTTCCCTTGTTAATTAAATCAATTCATCTGATCTAATTATCCCTATTTAATTAAATAATCAATTTATTTGATTAAATTCTATCTCATAAATTAAATAAATTAAAACTTTATTTGATTTAATCTAACACCATCCCTTTTAATAAATAAATCAAAATCTTTATTTAATTAGCCTCTTATCATATTCCTCTCTTTTTGATTTAAATTAATCCAAAAATCTAAATCAAATTGTCAAATCAGTTGAATATCCCTTAAATTAATCAAATCTTGATTAATTTAATCTTAATCCATCAAATCCTCTAGATTTTGCAACTTGCACATGAAAATAGACTTATTTGATTTATTAAATTTCTATTTTCCTTCAACAAGGCATCTTTTAAGGAATATTCCCCTAATTTGAATTCAAAATCCAAGAGGAATAAGTCCTTCCAACAAAGCATTTAAAGCTCTTACATTGTCTCTTACATGTCTCCCACTTGGCATTTAACTCATTTTTCATCCCCCTAAACATGTCATCTCATCAAATTCAAATTTCAAACTTGCACATGGATCAAAACTTGCTCAACCTTCATCCTCTCACATGTTGACAAGTGGCATTATATCATTGGTTGAATCTTTGTCCCACATTGATCAAATTTGGACATCTCTTCAACTTATCAATCTATAAATAAAGAGCTTATATCCTTATTTCATCATCCACATCTCAAGCAAAGTTACCATGCTAAAATACTTAGCAATTCTCATCCATCTCATTGAATCATAGCTAGGTTTTTTGCAGATTTTAGCTTGGAGCATACATTCAAAGTCTTCATCAAGTGGATCAATCATCTTCAATCAACATTTGCATTCAAGGAGTTGGGAAAGGGAAAATCTCCACACACCTATTTGCACCAACTCCCTCAAGAGATCAAGAGTTTGCTTGCATTAGATAGGATTTAATTGTTTCATTTGTGTTCTTCATTTTCATTTCTTATCTTTTGCAAATTTCAAATGGATTTCTTGAGGAATCATTTGTTTCTAACCTTGTGTTTGATCTAATTGTTTGCATGTTTATTGTGTTTGTGCAAGGTCTAGATTCAAATGGTTCACATAAAGAAAGAGAGGTAGAAAAATTGGAAGCACCGCCAGAAGAAAGAAGGCAAAGGAAAGGTAAGTATGAAGGAGTGTTTCCTATTAAATGTTTTTCTTACAGAATAGGTCATTTTGCATCAAGATCTCCGAAGAGTTCCTAGATCTAAGCCTAACAAGTCTAGATTCCAAAAGAAATGTTACTTTGTTGAAGGAGTGAGTGGTGATGAGTCCGATAAAAGATAAGGGAAATGAAGATGAATGGGTTTTCATTGCTACCATTGAGAATAGTCTTGTTGCTACTGAATCTGGTAAAGATGAGAAAGCTCTTGCAGCCCGAGTTGAAGAAAAGGATGAGTGGGTTATTGACAGTGGATGCTCACATCATATGACTAGTGATAAAAGAAAATTTGTAAGTCTAGAGAAGTATGATGGTGGGGTTGTAAGGTTTGGAGATAACAATGCTAGTGTGATTCGTGGAAGAGGTTCTATTTGTCTTGGTGGTAAGTATAACATTGATGATGTTCTTTATGTTGAAGGCCTGAAGCACAATCTTTTGAGTGTTGGACAGATGGTGGAAAAAGGCTATGATCTACAATTCAAAGATGGGAGATGCAGGATACATGGAAGTTCTGGAAATATGATTGCTATAGGTAAACAAACAAAAGGTAATATTTTTCACCTAAATACTGCTAGTGAGAGTTGTTTAATTGCTCAAGTAGATGAAATCCGGTTATGGCATAGGAGGTTGTGTCATGTGAATTTTGATAACATTTTCAAGGTAAGTTCCACCCAAGCAGTGAGAGATCTACCTAAGTTAGTTAATCTTGCTAACACAATTTGTAAGGAGTGTCAGATGGGTAAATAGACTAGAGTCTCTTTCTGGAGCAAACAGTTTCATTCAAATGATTTATTGGAGTTGCTACATACTAATCTCTATGGTCCCTCTAGAGTCAAAATTATTCATGGAGAAAGGTACTTTATGTTGATTATTGATGATTATTCTAGAATGATATGGGTTTCTTTCCTAAACTAAAAATGTGAAGCACTAGAAAAGTTCAAAATTTTAAGGGCTATGGCAAAGAATGAGAAAAGTATAAAAATCAAATGTCTGGGATCTGACAGAGGTGGTGAGTTCACCTCCAAGGATTTCAACTCTTTTTGTGAAGAACATGGAATCAATAGACAGTTATCTACTCCCTAAACCCCTCAATAGAATGGAGTTGCAAAGAGAAATAATAGAACAATTATGGATGTTCCTAGAACAATGATGATAGAAGGAAATGTGCCCCAGATAAATTGGAGTGAGGTTGTAAGCACTATTGTGTATACTTTAAATCAGGTAAATGTTAATGGTTATTTTGGTAAGACCCCTTTTGAGCTATGGTTTGGTTATAAGCCTACTGTTAAATATTTCAAGATCTTTGGAAGCAAATACTACATCAAGAGAGATGATGATATAGGAAAGTTTGATGCAAGAAGTGATGAAGGAATCTTTCTAGGTTACTCTATTAGAAGCAAGGCCTACCGGTGCTATAATAGAAGACTAAGGAAAATGGTTAAGAGTGCAAATGTCATAGTTGATGAGGATTCTGCTAAATCATCCAGATATTATGGTTATGATTCAAATGAAGACAATACAAGCCAAGGGAAGAATTCTCAAACAAATAACCAACTTCAGATTATTCCATATGTTCAGATAAAGCAACCTCAATTCACTTTGGTAAATCAAGTAGGTCGGGAAGAATAAACAAGTGCAAGTGCAAAAGAAAGATCAAAAGGACCAGAAGCTCGAGAAAGTCCTAAAGTTCCAAGGAATGTAAAGCTAAATCATTCTAAAAATCAAATTATAGGAGATAAGAGTAAAGGTGTGCAAACTAGAAGAAAGATTGCATAAGAGTATTGCCTAATTTCCAAGATTGAACCTAAAGATTTCACTGAAGCCTACCAAGATGAACACTGGATGGAAGCTATGAAGGAAGAATTGACACGGATTGAAAAGAACGACACATGGACACTGGTTCCCAAACCCAAAGACAAAAATGTGATTGGTACTAAATGGGTGTTTCGGAACAAGCTGAATGAGCAAGGTGAAGTGGTCCAGAATAAAGAAAGACTGGTATGTAAAGGGTATTCTCAAATGGAAGGTGTTTATTTTGAAGAAACTTTTGCCCATGTTTCCAAAATTGAAGCTATTAGATTATTTCTTGCTTATGTTGCATATAAGAACTATAAAGTCTATCAAATGGATGTGAAGCCAGCATTTCTGAATGGAGAACTGGAAGAGGAAGTATACATTGACCAGTCGGATGGATTTCAACTAACTGACAAGGAATATATGGTTTGTCACTTGAAGAAAGCTCTATATGGAATTAAGCAAGCCCCCAGAGCTCGGTATGCTAGATTAGACAAATATTTATTGAAGCTTGGATTTAATAAAGGTATTGTTGACAACTTATATTTCAAACTGGATCATGATAAAGATTTAATTATAGAAGTTTTTGTTGATGACATCATTTTTGGAGGAGACGAAAATCTATGTATGAAGTTTTCTAATGAGATGAAGGGCGAATTTGAGATGAGTATGATTGGAGAGATGAAGTCCTTTCTGGGATTGCAAGTTACCCAGATAGACAAGGAAATTTTCATATCTCAGTCCAAATATGTGAGAGAGCTACTGAAGAAATTTGGGATGGAAGAATCAAAGCTTTTTAGTACTCCCATGGTGACCAAATGCAAGCTAACACAAAATGATGATTCTCCTAAAGCAAATCAAACTAGATACAGGTCAATGATCAGTGGATTGCTCTATTTAAACCATACTAGACTAGATATTATGAATGTTGTATGTATGGTTGCTAGATTTTAGGCTAATCCAAAAGAATCAAATGTGACTATTGTTAAGAGAATCTTCAGTTATTTGAAAGGAATAGTTGAATTTGGAATTTGGTATCCAAAGGATGATGATCTCACTTTGAGTGCATATACTAATGCAGATTGGGTTGGAGATGTAGATGACAGGAAAAGTACTAGTGGTAGTGCTTTCTTCCTAGGGAAGAAGCTAGTGTCCTGGTTGAGCAAAAAGTAGAATTCCATTTCTCTATCTACTATTGAAGCAGAATATATTGTTGCTTCCAATAATTGTACTCAAGTGATATGGATGAAACAGATGTTGAAAGATATTAGGGTGGTATATGAAGAACCTATTTCCATATACTGTGACAATTCAAGTGCAATAAATATTTTGAGGAATATGGTACTACACTCTAAGAATAAACATATATCAATCAAGTTTCACTTCTTGAGGGAGAAAGTGAATGAGAAAGAAGTCAGATTGGAGTATGTGCCTACCAAAGAACAGATTGTAGACATCTTCACTAAGTCATTTCCAAAGAATAATTTTGATATCTCAGAGGAATGTTAGGGGTGATTACCACTCCTGATAAGAACTAAAAGATGCCTTTACTTGCATCAATATGTGAGCTTCATTGCTATATTCTGATCCAAATTGGTGTCTATGTGGCTAGTACTCAGGGGGAGTAGTCAGATGTGTAGATATGTAGTTCAGAGAATGTATATGAAAAGGTCATGGTTACCTTTTCCATTGATGTCAAAGGGGGAGAAGTGCAATGTGAAAAATCTTCTGAGGAGAGGAGCCTTATGGGAGAAGAGTAGTTGAGAAGAAGAGTCAGAATCTAAGGAGAAGTAAGTGTGTTGGGTTGATGTTATTTTTCACATCATGTGTTGCCATCAATGCCAAAGGGGGAGATTGTTGGATGTTGTGGGTGTTTTTCTCATAGGTGGTTGTCATTGATGTCAACACTATTAGAATTTGGTGTATTGAAGGTTGTATATGTCGAGGATATTGAGAAAATTGTGAAAGGAAGTGTTACAGAGTTGCATGTTGCTAGTGGAATTGTGAAGGTCATGAAGGTGTCATATTTTGTATGTTGGAGATAAATTGTTGTGGACTAAAGGGTTTATTTTTTAGATTATCTAGATAATCTATTGGAAGTTTTAGAGGTCTGTGTGAAGATTTGATCATGTTGTGATCTGACAGTTTTTTTGTGGTCTTTGTCAATGTTCTTGATTAAAGTTTGTATAATTTTGGTAATTTTAGTTGTTTTGGATGTTTCTCTGTTGTTTATTGGTGTTCTTGGATGTTTCTATATCATGCTCTATCTTTGTGGTACATCCACATTGATTGGTGTGCTCGTGGTCAAATATTTTTCTTGTGCATGTTTGGGTTTTCATGTTCCTAGCCGACATAATGGTGGTAACATGTTGTGGTTCCTTGAAAAGTAAAATTTGAATGTTTTGCGCGCTTGTGAGTATTTTTTTGGGTCACATCATTGTATTGGCCGATGGTGTTTAGATCCACATTGAAATTTTAATTGTAAATTTGGGCCAACATTGTAAATATGTTTTATTTTTCTAGTCGACTAAGTTGGTACACAAAAATAAATCCAATTCAGTTAGTTAGTTGGAGTAGTATATAACTAGATTGATAGTCAAGGGCTATTATTAGAGAGAGGCATTTGATTTAAAATAAAAATTATCTCCTATTTCTAAGTTATCTTCTATTAGATATATTTTATCTATTGTTGCAACTTATGATTTTGAGATTGAGAATGTGGATATTACAACTAATT
Source organism: Sequoia sempervirens (assembly GCA_007258455.2). Taxonomy (NCBI): domain Eukaryota; kingdom Viridiplantae; phylum Streptophyta; class Pinopsida; order Cupressales; family Cupressaceae; genus Sequoia; species Sequoia sempervirens. Next base: position 154,270,830 of record VDFB02000363.1, on the reverse strand, counting down.
TCTTCTATAGGGATATTGAGGAGGATATTTATATGTGATAGCCATATGGTTTTGTTGTAAAAAAAAAGGAACAATTGATTTGCAAGTTGAAATAGTCATTGTATGGTCTAAAATAGTCACCCAAGATGTGGTACTAGAAGTTTGATGTCTTTGCATTGAAATTAAGTTTTGTTAGGAATGAGACATATCATTGTGTTTATATTAAGATTATTGATGATCATATACTAATTATTATCTTTTTTATGAAGGATATGTTGTTTAATGGTAACAACAATGCAATGATTAGGGAGCTCAAAAGTAAACTTCTTGGCAAATTGAACATGAGGGACTTGGGGGTTGTGAAATATACTATTGGGATGGATAAAAAAAGGATTGAGTACACAAAAATATTTGGTTGAATCATAGTAAGTATATAGATACCATTTTGTCACACTTTAATATGCATAACTATAAGCCAATGATTTATTTTTTTTGGTACTAAGCTTATTTTAGGTGTGTCCTAAATATGATGATTATTGTGATGGGATGTCTAGTGTACCTTATGCTAGTGGTGATGGTAGTTTATTGTATGCAATGGTTATTGAAATGGTGGCAAGGGAGAGTCAAAGGCTTAAACTTTTAAATTCATCATTCATGAACAACACTTTGATTATTACATTCAATGGCTTTATAAAACCTTATAACTTCTAACCACCAAACAACTAACTAATAAATAACTAAAAACTAACATAATAAATTTAAATTAACATGTTGAGTTATTATTTATTTCATTAGTCTATCATGCACTATATAATTCCTAACATCCCCCCTTTAGTGCTAACATAGAGAACTTTATTTTGGTGTAGTAATATGAACAATTGGACTACCTCAAATTTTCCCCCCTTCAATGAAACATTTTCTTTGGATGTCAGTTTTTATTGATAATTCATCCAATTGAAATGTGCAAATATAAAATCTATTACACCCTTGTGACTAAAAAATCTCAATACAAAGTAAAAAAGATAAATTAAATTGGAAGTAACTATTTAAAACCTTTGTCTTTTGCATTGAAGTTTGAATTAAATATTGATTTTTTTCTCAAATGATTTATGGGTTTTGTGATCCTTTTCAACATCTTTCTATAATATTTTGAATTTCTAGATTTTGATAATAACTAAGAAATATATTATATTTTAGTGAGACTTTGTTAAAATGTCATTTAAAATCAGAATAATGTACCAAAAATTGAATGGTATCTAATGAGAACATGATTCCTCCTTTGCATAAATTTAATATCCATCAAAGAGAAGAATAATAAATCCAACCAGTATTCAAATAATTAAATTTTTATAACTAAAAGATAAAAAACTTCTTCTATATCACCTTAACCTCCTACATTTTTCTACAACGCCTTATATCTTTGCAACTTTTTTCATATGAACACCATAAATATAATGAAGGAAAAAATATGGAAAGAATGTACACAACGGAAGAGAAAGTATATGCACATGAATGGTGGATGTCAACAAGTTTGTTGTAAGGTCTATGGTGCCCACTAGTACCACTAACAAATATGCAAGAAGAGTGGACACTATAAACTCTAGATTTTGTTGTGAGGTCCATGGTATTGACTAGTCCTTTGTTTGCAATGCTTGAATTTAAAAAAACTTAATGAGCACAAAAAAAGGTATAGGTTCTTGGAGGCATGTGGTATCTACTAACCCATTTCCTTAATCAACATGGCAAACAAAGTATGAGTAGGTGAAAATTTAAAGAGGCATCTTTTGAAACCTACTCTAATACCATATTGAGATGGTGAGAAGGGAGAGCCAATGGCTCAAAATTATAAATTATTCATTTATCAACATAACTTTCATGATTATATTCAATAGATTTATAAAGCCTTCTAGCTTCTAACTACCCAACAACTAAATAACAACTAACTAATAAATAAATAACAACTAACTATAATGACGAAAAAATTTAGCCCTCTACATTTTCGCATTTGTTTGGGCCCTCCTTGTCAAATTGAGCTTAATGTTGCCTTGATTTAGTGTTGTAATGTGTTTAACACATTCACATTAGATCTTGGGCCCTTGTGAACTAAGTGGACCTAATTGTACCTTATTTAAGGTGTTGTAAAGTGTTGTACCACACTTTCACACTAATATAGGGTTTTCATTATTAATTGGGCGTCTTTATGCCTTAATTAGCCTTATTTTACATCCACAAGCCTTAACTAATGCATTTGTCTGAGGATAATCCCGACATAAACCAACCTCCAATCATAATTCAGATTTTTTTGGATTGTATGGCCCAAATTCAGTGATCTAGGACTCATACGCCACCTTGGGCATATGGGTCCCACCTAAGTTTTGGGGGCCTGATCCTGATTTCACATGAATCTAAGCTTTTCTTGAAAATTGTGTCCCATAGCCTAGCCTAATGCAACTCATACACCACTTCTAGTGTATGAGTCTAATGTGGCTTAAACTTAAATTGAATTCAAATTCTTGGTGGGATTTTATTCTCCTAGATCTAATGTCGGCTTGTAGTGTTATAATTTCAAGAAATTTGGCATAAACATGTATAAATACAAGGTCTTTTCACATATTTTCTCCTAAGATTTCAAGCATTCATGCATTATAGAAAATTCGAGATCATAAGAGCATTCAAGAGTCTTCAAGAGTTGCTTATCAAGTATTTTGGAGCATTATTCAAGTATCAAGCATCATGTCAAAGTCATCATGCATCATGTTTGTTTTTGAGCTAACAATTGTGATGTAGGGTTTCATGATTCAAGCAAGCTTTCAATTCAAGATCCCTATCATTCAAGCAAGAGTCAAGATCTACATCCATTGGAGTCATTTCATACATGTTTGTAGCACTTTATTGCTAGGGTTTCGTGAGTTGCAACATATCATTTTTTTCATTCATCATTCCTCCTTTTCATTTGTTTTTATTATTGTGAACCCCCAATCTATGTACCTACAAAATGAAGAGATTAAACACCCTAAGTTAGATATTACAAGTATAAACAATGATTCCCCATGGAATCCATTTACAATTCAAACTAGGAATGGAAATATGCAAGAATACAATAAAAAATGATAAAACAAAGATGAAATCCTAATTTAAATAGCAAACTCTTGATCCCATGGGGGAATTGGTGCCAATTTGATGTGGAAATTTGGCCCTTTCCCAATTCCTATGATTGCAAACTTCGATATGTAAACTTGATGAAATTTAATCCACTTTTGATGATGAATGATGAAGACTCCAAGCCAAATCTGCAAAAGAACCTAGCTATGAACTCAATGGTGTGAAACTTGATAGATATTTGAGCATGGTAACTTTACTCAAATCGTGGATGATGAAATGTGGAGAGGAGCTCTTCATTTATAGGATTTCAAGATGGATGAAAGCCCAAATTTGAGCAATGTGGGACTAACTTTCATCCAAAGATATGGTGCCACTTGTCAAGCTATGAATGGATGATGGTTGTGCAAGATTTGGGGTTTGTGCCAATAAATGCCAATATTTGAAATTCAAATTTGTTGAAATGACATGTAAGAGGGAAGAGAAAATGCAATAAATGCCACTTGGCTCAAGGCAAAGGACATGTAAGAGATTTAAATGCCTTGTTGGATGTACATGTTGACTTGAAATTTTTAATTCAAATTGAGAGAATATTCCAAAAGATGCCATGTGAGGGAAAATAGGAATTTAATAAATGAATTAAATCTATTTTCATGTGCAACTTGCATTATCTAGAGGATGTGACATGAGATCGGTTAAATTAATCAAGGGTTAATTAATTTAACAGGAGATTAGATGATGTGACTTATTTGACTCAAATTTATGGATTTATTTAAATTAGATAAGAGAGGAATATGATAAGAGGCTAATTAAATAAATATTTTGATTTATTTAATAAAAGGATGGTGTTAGATTAAATCAAATAAGGTTTTAATTTATTTAATTTAATGGATAGACTTTAGAGATTTAATCAAATAAATTGATTATTTAATTAAATAGGGATAATTAGATCAGATGGATTGATTTAATTAACAAGAGAAAGTGACTTAATTAGACAAAATGATTTATTTAATTAAGAGATGAATATTGATGAATTTAATCAGCTAGGGGAATTTTGTTAAATGGCTAGACCGAGGGATGATTTAGGAAGAAATGATGTTAGTAAGTCAGGATCAGATGCATAATGTCAATCAGTATATTTTTTATGTCTACAATTACAAGGTTTGACCAAGGAAAACCCCTTTCTACTAACAAAACAACATTTTTCCCTCTCTTTAGTGTGTGATTTGAAAATCTAGGTTGAAGACATATTGAAGAGCAAGATTGGAAAGAAGTTGTCAAGTGTGCAAAGTTTTCCAAGTTGTCACCTTGTTTAGAAGATCATTGGAGGACACCTGCAGAGCAAAATTTAGCATTTTAGACCTGAAAATCAAGTTAAGAAGACAAAGCAAAGATTGAAGAGCATATTCAAACCCTGATCCTCTAGAAAATCCAAATTGGCCTGATATGCCACTTCTGGCATATGAGTCCTAGTACAGTCAATGTTTTAGATTTCAAGAGTTTTAGACTTGTCTTTGCTAGATTTTGTTCTTTCCCAGAAACCCTAACCTGAGACTAAATCACCCAGCCTGACGTATGAGTCCCATTCTGCATTAATTTTTTAAGATTTGTTGATGAACTCAAGCACCCAGAATCACCTACAAAACTGAGATTAACCTTCTACATGAAAGCAGCAAGAGGATGAAATGCTAGAATATGGTGCAATAACATAATGATGATATTATCACACTCGAAATGATACAATATGCATCAACACTCCCTTGAACTGACCGAGTTGATATGAGCTCATCTAGACTAGATAGGAGGGAGAGGTGAGTGTTGAATATATAGTAGAATGTGGGCACATAATTCCAAGAGGGGTAATAACTCCCAAATAACCAAATCAGGTGGGAGTTATGCCTATTTGGAAAATGCCAAATAGGTGGCATAACCTACTCAGAAAGAGACAAGAGAGTGGTTTTGTGAGGTGGCATGAAAGGCCAAAACAGAGTGTGAGACTCAACCACCCAAGTGTGGGTGAGAGCGACACATGTAATTGATGGATTATGCCACGTGTCCTCACATGAACAATGTCTCATATAACCTAAGCGTGCTTAATAATGTGTAGGAAAAATAAATATTAAAAAACCTACACTAACACCCCCCTTAAGCATAGCTTAAGTGGGTGAAAGGATGAAACAATGCAAAGATGGGTCTCAGCTACAAGGCCATGTTAGGTACCCATATACAATGATGAAACCTCTCAAAATATGAGAAAGAGAAAACCTGTAGGAAAAAACTCCCCCCAATAGAGAAGAAGGACCATACAATCCCCTAATGTAGAATCTCCTGCATTGTTGGGGAATGCTCGACACAAGAAGCTAAAGATGATCCAAGATTGTTGAACAACATTCCTCCCCTTAAGAAGAAAGAAAATCAAGGATGTATGTAGGATATATTCCCATTCTTGAAAGGAATATGAAGGAAGAATGATGAAAATGTATGATGTCTTTGAACTCTACTCAGGTGTCCCCATGTCGATGTCAAAAGTTGTCACCATCAAACTAGGTGTTCTAGGCCATACTGCAGAAGATGACAATCTAGAACCTAGTGGAGATGGATATAGAAAAAAATCCGAAGACAAAGATATCTTCTCTGAAGACAAAGGTGTCTCCTCCAAATGATGTCCAAAAGTATCCACAGTCATGTCAAACTGCAAGGAATGATCATGTAGAGATTGAACAAGAGGTTCAAGGTGTTCCCTCGCAACAACTAAAGAAGGATCACCTTCATCAAAGAGAAGATGAACGTCATCAATAATGTCCCCCAAATCTACAATATGAGACTCCACAAACAAGTCTGAAATACCTATCAAGAAGCCATCCAAAGTAGTCAAATCTGGAAGACTCTGAGTATCCTGTTGCACTGAATCACAAGGACCCAAAACTATGGAATCACAAGCATCTGCAGGTACAACAGTAGATGATTATGCCAATGTTGGATTACAAGAGTCCCCAGCATCAAGATGTTGACTCATAGATGAAGAAGATGAACCCTCTAAATATGGATTAGAAGCCATAGAAACTAAAGTCTCAATAGATGTCTTTGTAGGAGGAGAAGGTTTTGTGTCATCAAAACTACCATACATTTCCTAATCATAAAGTGTTTCAGTTGTTTTATCATAAATAGGTCAAAACTCTGCAAGTGGAACAAGACAATCCACAACAAGATCATTTGGGAATGGAGTTCATTCAAGTCTCCATACATCTCCCAAAGTTTGGTCATAAGGTCATAAGGGATCTCAATACCATCAATGACCATTTTTGTATCAATATCACAACTACAACCAATTACTCCCAGGATATGTTATTTTTTTAATGTCCCACACAACTCTTCCATTTTGATGAAGGTTTAGGAACTAGTCCATAGATATATGGAAAAATATTAAGCCATCTACAATGTGTTAGGATTCCATCTCGCCAAGACTTAAAGTTCCATCGAATTAACCTTATTACAGTAGGATGTGTTTAGATTCCCATATTAAACTCCTCCACTTTAATCACACAATAGACCAATCAAGACACATAAGCTGACAAAGGTAAATGATTACCCCCCAAAATCACTCAATCAATGATCCCGCCCAAAAAAATATAATGGTGGCACTTTATAATTAGTGTGTTTACAATTCTGGAGTTGTTACCAGAGTTTTACAATGTCCAAAATTGGACCCAAATATTGAAAGTATAAGATAATATTAGAATCAGAACCTAAAAATAGCAACAATGTGTAGTTCTCAGAAAAATATCAACTTTCAAAAAAATAATCGCCTTGATTTGAGGTCGTATGTGAAAGTTACAACCATTTGAAGTTAAAAAAACAAGAATTGTCCTTCAAATCTACTGAGAAAATTGGATTTCTGGAAAATCTGGATCACTTGAGGATAAATGAATCAACCACTGCAAAGCCTATGAAATTCTACCCCAAATCAAAAAATAATTCTCACAAAACGGAGCTTAGGTAACTGAGAACGGGCCTTGTGAAGTTTGACTATGAAATTAAAAATGCAAATGGAGCAGGGGGTGAAAAATCTTAAAAAGCTGCTAACATCATCAGATAGCCCAATTAAATTTGACAGCCAACTGGCCGTCACTAGTTGGCACGGGTCCCTTGGTCGATGGAATCTGTGAAAAAATATTTGTTGGAATATTCACTCGGAATATTCTTTTACAGAATTTTCTAGCAAAACATTCTCTGGTTCGAAGAATCTTTTAACCATGCCAGATTTTTCAAATGGAATGTTGCTAGTTGAATTTTGATTTGAACATCGGTTAAGAAAATTTCACCGGCTTTTATGAATTTTACCAGTCGATTATTGGAAGTGATCGCTAGAATGGAAGATAATCGCCAGCTTTTAAAAGCCTATCCATTGGATTATGAGTCAATCAGCTGGTGTTTTTAAGTGGACCACCTTTTAAAAAAAATGAACGCTGGTTTGATAAATCCGGTCGGTGCTGGTATTGGGTGGGTCGTCGGTTGTAGGGTGTGGGGTTTGTGAGTACCTTTGTAGGTATTGTACCTTGCGCTAGTACAAGTCTATAGAAAATGCAAACTTTCTTCCCTTTGATTTTTTATTTTGATTTTTTGTTTTTGAATTTTTGAATTTTTTTCTGCTTTTTTTTTATTTGTAAAAAATATATAATGAAAAACTTGCCCAAAACTATGAATTTTTATTTTGAAATTTTACAAAAAAAACTAAACTTGCATAAAAATATATATTTTTTATTTAAAAATGCAGAAACAGAAAAATAAAAAAATAAAAAAAATCACCTTGATATGTGCGCAAGGGGTCTCCGAGCAAAAAAAATTGCCCCAAATTCATTTTTTTCCAAATTGGACAAATTATATATGAAAATGGGGGTTTTTGAGCCTTTTGGACTCGATGGCATAGTTTGTTTTGGCTCAAAATGCTTCTAGCAAAAGCTCAATGCTAAATTCTCCCAAATTTGAGGAGCTTGCAGATATGATGTTTTGATACCATGTAAGAGTTGTTGATGAACTCAAACACCCAGGATCACTTGCAAAACTGAGATTAACCTTCTACATGAGAGCAGTAAGAGGATGAAATTTTGGAATATGTTGCAATAACAAAATGATGATATTATCACACTCGAAAGGATACAATATGCATCAACACTCCCTTGAATTGACCGAGTTGATATGAGCTCATCTGGACTAGATAGGAGGGAGAGGTGAGTGTTGAATATATAGTAGAATGTGGGAAAATAATTCCAAGAGGGGTAATAACTCCCAAATAACCAAATTAGGTGGGAGTAATGCCTACTTGGAAAATGACAAATAGGTGGCATAACCTACTCAGAAAGAGACAAGAGAGTGGTTTTGTGAGGTGGCATAAAAGGCCAAAGAGGGTGTTGATGAACCTAGTTTTTGGTCTAGTTTGGGTAAAATCTATAGTCTATTTTCTCATTGATGTCATGGATTTTGATGCTTAAGTGTTGGTATTGGCATAATGTTTCCCTCAAACCATTGACATTTGACATTACCCTATCTCTGCAGGCTTTAATGATATTTGGCATAGCATGTGGGGCATCTATGTTGATTTGCATGTGGTTAATGAGTGTTTCTTAGAGTGATTATTGATGTGTATTTATTGTGCGTACTAACCTTGGACTGCAGACTTAATACATTGAGTTATGGAGGACACCGCCAGCTGAGCATGCACCATAACGTCCAGCTAAGAAGCCGCTCTAGGTCAAATGCAGTCGGCAGCAAAGATTCTTCATGCAATTGAATGTAACCGCCTTGTAGTGGCCCTTAATGATTGAGCATGCATGGGTGTTACTATTGTGTTGAATCTGTGCATTGACTTGCGTGTCTGGTGGGGTTCCATGCATGTGTAATTTTTGCCGCTCCACTTTTCCCTGCTTTCCCTAAATGGTGTCCTCCTAGTCATGGAGTTGACTGACTTGTTAGTTGTAGTATAAATAATGATTTGATGCTCCTTCTTTAGGAGGTTGCATGATTCTACATTGTACTTGCATTTCAGTGATACAGATACATCACTCTTTGTATGCACAATTTACAATGAATGAAAATAAAGTTATGAGTTTGAACATCTGAGTTGTTGTTAGTGTAGAGGAAATTCATCCAAGGGGGCCCACTTGGTGACTAATCCATTCTCTTAATTTAGCAGTAGCTTAGTATTACTTGTCGTTTGATACTTAGTTTGAAATTTGGCATTGACTATTCCTGCAGCCATTAGAAGTCCATTCTATGTTTGTCCCTGCAGCCAAAGTATACAGAGTAGTTCTTGTTTGTTGCTTAGATCTTTCATTCTTGCTTTGCATTTCAATTCAACATAGGTGTTGGTTGATGCTTAGTATTTGCTTTACTTCCTTTTCAATGATTTACTTTTAGCATTGTGTTTCTTAGCTGTAGGATGCAATGACTACTTGAGCCCCTAGTGCACATACAGTGTCGACCCATTTCAAGTTCACGTCCCTGGGTTGACAATTTAAAGGCACCTTCATAGTGGTTGAATGACTATTTAGGTTAGATGTCCAATCTCTGAATTATGGTCGTAGAAGCCCAATTATGAAATCATTATAGAAGGCCAACATTTTTGGCGCCATTGTCGGGGATGGTGTCAAGCTAGGAAGTTTTTGGAGTCATTGGTAGTTTTGTTGTAGTATCTTTGGAAGATTTTCTTAGCATAATCTCGTAAAGGAAGAAATGACCCTCCTGATTCTTTACCAATTTTTTTGTGTGAGTTGACTGATAGTGAGTGATACCGCATGCATAGAGGAAGGAAAAGGGATGCTTATGGGATATTTCTTCCTAACAATCCTCGTCCATTCTAGTTAGTTGAGTACCAAAACTTATCAAAATAAGAAGATGATCCACACCCCTTTGCAAACACATATCTTGATTTTACTAGTTCTGAAGTCTCCTAAGAAGATCAAAATCGGCTTGAGAACCCCTTTGTCCTTGAACCACATCAAGCAGGCATGGGTGATGTAAATGGGAATAGACAAAACCAACTGGCTTTTCCCTTTCCCATTTTCCATCAGAATGAAGTTGAAAACATTAAGAACACTCCTACCTCAGCACTCCCCAAGTTCTATGGACTTGTGATAGAAGATCTTGATACCTTCTTATTTGAATTTGACATACTCTGCAAGATTTATGATTATACTACTGATGCCCATAGGCTTAAGTTATTTCCCACCACTTTGAAAGAGGTTGCATTCAGATGGTTCATGAGCCTAGGTAGAAATACTATGGGAACTTGGGAAGACATGAAGAGAAAATTCCTCGAGAAGTAGAAGGAATATTGTAGGGGTAGTGACATGAGAGGAGGAGACATTTTCAGATTGCACCAAAAGGAAGATGAGAGCCTGGAAGACTACATTACAAGATTTTTGTTTTGCCTACAAAAATATCCACACCATGCACTTAATGAGGACTCACAAAAGTTACTTTTCCTATGAGGAATCAATTATGGTTGCACGGATGCTTTGGACCTCATGGCAGGAGGAGACATCTCCCAAGTTCCTTGGGAAGATATCAAGAAGATATGCTAGAATTACTCCAGAGCAGCCTCAAAGAAAGGGAGAGCTTATCAATCATCCATGGGTAAGTCAACTATCGATGGATTTTCAAGAATGGAGATCACTAATTTGTTGGAAGAGTTCAAGAAAGATATTATTAACAATCTAGCTACTCAACTAGACACACTTTAGGCCAAAAAGATGCAAGATGAGGCAGAAATGATGTTGACAGAGTACTATCCTCATTGCAGACAAAAGAAGAGGGACTGCAGATGTAAGATGGTCGCTGATCTGGAAAGTAAGAAGATCCCACCAGAGTTCAATCCAATTCATATTGAAGAAGACCAAGTCTACTATGTTGCACAGATGAAGTCTTGGGCTCCAAGACAAGGTATGCCACCAGATCCACTATCCTATGTTGGACCATAGTTTAACTCTTATTCATCTGGCAACTAATGGCAGCCCCCATATCCACCTAGTTATGGAGGATATCCACCACAGCCTTGGAGTAACCCTCCAAACGCTTGGCCTAGCCATCAGAGTCCTCCACCTCAGTGGCAACAACCTCAAGCGAATTGGCAGCAATTTCAAGGGCACTGGCAACCACCTCCAGTAAATTGGCAACAAACAAACCAATGGAGAGGAGGGCAGCAATGGCCTACCTGAAATATCACTTACATGCATCCACCTTCTTAGTCCCAACAACCTACTATAATGCCTCCACCTGCTAACCCAAATCCTAATGCACCTAAACCAACTCAGCTACCAGCTCAGCCCACACCCAATCCTAATAATAAACCACAGTAGCAGCCCATATATTTTGCTGATTCAAACCAATTTCCTGCATATGTTGTGAATGTAAGTAATATCCATTTGTGTTCAGGAACCAAGTTACCAGCCCCTTCCAAGCCCATCATTACTGAGCTTCCGCTGGAAGAGGAGGAGGAGCCTTTGAATGATCCTATTCAGCCAAATGTACCTAAAAGTCCTGAACCAGTCCAAGCCAAACGAATCGAGCAAGAACCACCATTCCCTCAGAGACTGGAAGTTACTAAGAAGAAGGAAGAGAAGGGGGATACTACTTTTGAAATCCTAGATCAACTAAAGCATATATGTGTTCAAATACCCCTATTCCATGCTATAAAATATGTTCCCATCTATGACAAAGCCATTAAGGAAGCTTGTCTTAAGAAGCTAGGAAGAAAGAAGAAAGACCTAACTACAGTTCATGTGGTGGGCCAGCTAGCTGATATCATGTTGGGAAAAGTGACTATTCCCAAGTATAATGACCCAAGAAATCTTGTGGTAGCAGTTGTCATAAATGGGATTCAAGTGAAGAATGCTCTAATTGATTTAGGGGCAACAATCAATGTAATGACCAAAGAAATTCTACAACAACTAAATATTGCAAGCATGATATCTACTCCTATTGTCCTACAGCTTGCAGACAGCTCTATTGTTAAGCTCGATGGTGTAGTGGAGGATCTTGTGGTAATGCTAGACTCCTGGGAATGTTTGGTAGACTTTATGATTCTTTCTCTTAAGGCCACACTAGGTGGGTATCCCATTATCCTTGGAAGACCTTGGTTGGAGACCGCAAACACCTACATTGGATGTTGGTCAGGTGACATGACCATTTCGGATGGAAGGAGTACTAAAAAAATTTCTTTATCCACCTGCTTAGCCATCTCATGATGAAGAAGATTGTGTATGGCCACAAGTTGGTGAAGAGGCCGAAGAAGTTAATTTTGTGGTGCGGCTTATGATGCTAGACAAAAGCTCTTTTATGTAGCTCCAAGACGAGGATGAGGTGTTGGTTAATATAATTCAGAATCATTATGGAGTGGAGGACACATCATCTTCTACTTCAGTTAGCACACTTTTTCCTGTTCTTCCTGCAACCACTGTTCCTACAAATTTTTTTCCTACAGATGTTCTTCCTACAGCCACTATTCATGCAGACGTTTTTCCTGCAGATGTTCTTCCTGCAGTCGTTGTTCCTACATATAGACTTCCTACAGCAACAGGTGTGTTCCATTTATTTTTTTCGTGTGAACTAAAGGTACCATGTGTTAATGAAGCAACCATGGTAGAATTAACTACACAAATATAGGTGCCAGAAGGAAGATATATGAATGTTAATAATAAATTGAGTGAAACACAACAACTATTTTTGGCAAATCTATTAAGAGCCCATCAGCATGCATTTGCATGGGATTACAATGACATGAAGGGACTGGATCCTAAACTTTGTACCCATAGAATTTATATCAAAAATGATTGCACTCTAGTAAGATAGCCACAAAGGAGGATTAACCCTACACTAAGAGAAATTGTGAAAAGAGAACTGCAGAAATTGCTAGATGCAGGATTTATCTGTCCTATTTCAGATAGTCAGTGGGTGTCTCCGTTGGTGATTGTGCCCAAGAAAGGAGGGAAGTGGCGAGTCTATGTTGATTACAGAGAACTTAATGCTGCCACCAAGAAAGATCACTTTTCTTTACCATTCATTGATCAAGTCTTAGATACACTTGCAGGAAAGCAATACTTCTCTTTTCTAGATGGATTTAGTGGCTACAACTAGATCCAAATTGCACTAGAAGACTAGGAGAAGACCACATTCACCTGTCCATGGGAGACCTATGCCTACTTGATACTCCCATTCGACTTGTGCAATGCATCTGCAACGTTCCGAAGGGTAGTCATTGGTATATTTTCAGAAATTTCTCATGATTGCATGGAGATTTATATGGATGACTTTACCACTTATGGTGTTGACTTTGATCAAGCATTGGAGAATCTCAAAAGGGTCCTACAAAGATGTGAGGATCAAAACTTGTCCTTAAATAGTGAAAAATGCTTTATGATTTTGCAGGAGTTTGATATAACTATTGTAGATAAGCCAAGGAAGAGCTAATGTTGTTGCATATTTTCTTTCAAGGCTGACTACATCTAGAAGACAACCAGCCCATAGATGACTCTTTTCCTGATGAGCATCTATTATCTCTCAGTGTACAAATACCCTTCTCTTGGATTGTTGGATGTTTGTTTTACTCGGACTGACCATTTCATAGAAGATGTGGGAAAGATGAGACTTATGAAATTTTACATGCATGTCATAATGAGCCATGTGGAGGACACTTTGCAGCCAAAAGGATAGCAATGAAGATCTTGAACACATGGTACTAGTGGCCAACACTCCATAGAGATGCAGGGAGATATACTAGAAAATGTGATAGATGTCAAAGAATGGGCAGACCAACTAGATCTAATGAGATGCCATTGTTCCCTCAGATAGTGATCACTCCTTTTGAAAAATGGGGATTAGATTTTGTGGGACCAATTGACCCTCCATCAAATGGTCAGTCTTATATATTGGTATGCACTGATTATGTAACAAATTGGGTAGAAGTCAAGGCCATGAAGCATGAAAAGGATAAAAAAGTTGTAGAATTTCTTTATGAGGAGATTTTCACAAGATATGGAGTTCAAGAGAAGTGTGATCAAGGACCACAATTCACATCAAACCTTGTTGCAACACTAGTGCATGAATATAACTGTAGACACTCAAATTTGTCCTCATAATCATAATGATATTCGTCTATTGATTAAATAGATATTATTATTTACTTAATCAATTCATTCAATACTTTCTTCTATTCATGCATTTCATCAAATCATTGAACCATCTCATGCTCATTCAATATCTGTTGCATTAACATTCATGTCCATTTGCACTATCATTCATACCCGTTTGCATAATAAATTATAATCATTCATAATCCATTTGCATAATAAGTCATAAACATCATTTCCATATTAAATCAATTATCATTATCATCCATAATTGTTTCATATTCACCCCCATTAATAAATCAATTATCATAGTCATTTATTATTATTTCATAATAAACTAATTATCATAACTTGCATATTAATCATATCATTTGTGTAAATCATTCATGAAATATTGCATTTTAGTAAAGCATCTTTAAAACATTTTATTCATATTTAATCATTTAGGTTCATTTTAATCTAATATCCCTTTATCACTTTCACTCTCATGCATAACATTTAACCCATCAATGTGGGATAATGGCATTTACTTCTCTCACATCTTTTATCCCACATTTCATCTTCAACCCCTCTCGATCCTCAAAGAACTCCTATTTAAAGTGGGATTTCCCTCTCATTTGGGGGCTCACAAATTTTGCTCACAAATTTACATATTCATATCATCTTTGCATCTTGCTTGCATTTCTCATTCACCATAGCCTCTTTATTGCATTTTGTGCTCATAAAAATCTGAGAGCAAACGCATAAACAAAGATCTTGGTGATAGGGAGACAATGGAGATTTATTTCTTTTAAAAACATTATTTTGTTTTTGTAGTTTAGATTTGTATTTCTAGTTTTGCTTTTGATTAGAATAACTCTATTGATGTGGGCTGAAATGGTGGTTCTTACTCCATAAGAATCATGCATTTTTAAAGCTCTACAAATTGGTGAACCCGACATGAACGCTTGGATGAATATTTTCATATTTTGCATGCACATTGATTTGCAGAAAAATGGAAAGACAAATCTGATATGATCTATATTTTGCATCAATTTCTTTGCATTTTATATGATCTACATTTTGCGGAGCATTGATTTCTTCACATCTGAATATGAAATATATTTTGCAGGATCAACAATTGATATACATTGTCTCATTTTGTAATTGAAAGGAAAAATATCATATCAATTTTCTTTGCAGCAAGTTACATTGAAAAAAAATAAAAAAATCATTGGAATAATTTAAAAATGTATCACTTGCAAATCCAGTTTTTAGTTTTAACATTTAAATTAGATTTTTAGTTTTCAACTTTTAAATTAGATTTTAGTTTTTAGCTTTTTAACTTTTAATGTAGAGTTAGCTTTTAATTTTTAAATTAGATTTGGCTTTTGTTTTTAGCTTTTAACTTTTAATAGCTTTTTCTAAATTAGATTTTTCTTTTTTTAATTTTGATCTTCTTAAATTTAGTTTTATTTTGGAATGTAGATTTAATATAGATTTATTTCAGATTTAATTTAATTTAATCTAGTTTAGATTAATTTTTAGAAATGGATTAATTTTAAGACTTAGATTAATTTAGATTAGTTTTAATTAACTTAGACTAATTTTTAATTTAGTTTCTAATTTAATTTAGATTTTTTTTAATTTTTAGATTTACTATTTAATTTAGATTCTTAGCCTTTTAATTTAGATTTAATTCAGTCTCTAATCTCTTATTTAGTTAGATTTTTCTTTTTTTAATTTAATTTAGATTTTAGTTACTAGTTTAATTTAGATTAGATTTTTCTTTTTACAGTTTTTCTTTCTTTCTTAATGTAGCTTTTAAACTTAATTTTAGATTTAAATTAGATTTTAAATTTATTTATTTATTTTTTTAGCTTTTTAATTTAGCTTAGATTTTTAAATCATGAAAAATCATTAATTTAGATTTTAATTGGATTCTTAGTTTATTTTTATTTTTTTTAGATTTTGACTTTCTAAATTAGATTCTTAGTTTAGAGTTAATATAGAATTTAGATTAGAGATTTAGATTTAAGTTAGTTTTTAATTCTTAGATTAGTTTTTAACTTTAGATTAGTTCTAATCTAGAGTAATTTTTCATATTGGCTTTTAGTTTTAGATTAATTTTAATTTAGAATAGCTTTTAATTCTGATTAATTAGAATAACTTTTTTTAAGTTTTTAATTTGCACTAACTTTTAAATTAGATTAGTTTTTAATTAGTGTCTAACTTAGATAAGTTTTAAATTTGGATTAACTTTGAATCTAGATTACTTTTTAATCTCTAACTTTAGATTTTGAATCTAGATTAACTTTTAATTTTAAATTAGTTTTTTTTTTTTATCTTATATTAGCTTCTTCTTTTTTTCTAGATTAATTTTCTTTAGATTTATGTTAGTTTTCATTTTGGTTAAGTTTTGGTTTTGTGATTAATTTTTTTAATTTGGTTTCTTTTGCTAGGTTCGTTTGGCAAAGAATTAAAAATCAAAACATACGCTTGTCAAAGAAAGGAGGCATGAAACTACTAATGAGATTTTGATGCAGGACGTTCGTCGAAGACATGATTTTGAAACCAATTGTCTTTTAGATTATACAACACTTCAATTGGTGCATTAAAAATGAACAATTGTCTTCTTCCACATAGGCTTAACTAGGGGGTCAATGAACGTAATAGCGATTAATACATTGCATGCTTGAAGGTGGTAGGTGATTATGCTCTGACCTTGTAAAAACTAGGTGATTAGAAAACTAGACCCACCTTATTTTTTATCACCTTCACGACTTAATAATCGAAGTATCCTCTCCCCTTGCACTTTTGAGTGATCCTTGGTGTAAGAGAAACGGTTATTATTTCTAAAAATGAGCCTGCCTTAAGGGAAAATCTGCTCACCTTGAGGGATGGCCTAGACCGATAGCAGACTAAGGCCAAGCCACTTCGGTGGGATATAAAATGGGTACTTGAGGAAAGTTCAAGTACCACGAGGTGTCGGATTCTTAATACATGGATTGGGTAGTGCTCCCACCAAGCCACTGACCAGGCATAACCTCTTGTTGCAGGTTCACCTAATTGGTGATTAATCTCTACTTCAATATTGTGGCCCTTTCGAATGGATACTAACTAAGCACCTATTATTATTTTCGAAAACCCGGTCATTTTTCAGCGTTGCTTGGTATAGATGCAAATGCAATTATCATGCTAAGATACTCCTCACGGCTCCCTTAGTGAGATAGCAATTCTTAGAGAGTGATGACCCAAAAGAATCCAAAGTTAGTGTGTAAATGGCGTTAATGAGCCGTGATGGAGGCCAATGCTACAAACTTCCTAAGCTATCCACTCCTAGAAGGAAGGTGTTTAGCACCAATCCGGGGGTATATCGGTGGGCTATATCAAGTATATACAAACCCTTGGCCTATTAGGATTGTGTTTGTCTCATTTTCGTTTGCATACACCAAAATGTCATGCTTGTCAAGTGTTTTCTAAATTTTCAAACAGTATTTACCACATTCACAAATCTGAACACAAATAATTGACCTCAAACAAACATCACACCTAGTAACTTGCAACACCTCAAAACATTTCCAAAACCATCAACCAAACATGTCTAACTGCTATCCTCCATATTCACCCTTGACCTATGAATGAAACCAAAGGATTGAATATCTTGACCATCGTTTGAAAGAGCTTGAAAAACAACTTGAATCCCAACATTTGAATGAAGTGATGCAATCATCTCATAAACCTTTATCCTCACCCAAAACTACATCATCCAAGTTCAATGTCCATGACTTTCTGCAAAGGCTAAATGAGAAACCTAAATCTATGTCCTCAAACACAAATAATCTTGAGCAATCCTACCATGTCATGCATCTATCTTCATCCCCCATAAGTCCAAATAAACCTCATGAGTCTTTCACCCAAGTTAACGAATCTATCCAGTCATCCTCTCTCATCATACCATCTACATCCAATGACTCATGTCAATCTCTTATTCCAAAGCATGCTAGCATAGACTCCCCTACAAATCAAGATCAAAGTATTCTTTCCATTCCATCCAATGATACCAAAATTCCACAACCCCTTCCAATCTTTGACCAAGATCCCATCTTTCAAGAACCTCATGATGATCCCCTTATCTCTTTTTGTTTCATTCAAGATGATTCCCTTCCATCTCAAGAGAAAATTATACGTCCAAGTCCTCCTTCCACCTCATCTAATGAATCCATACCATCTCATGATTCCATCATATCCAATGATCAAAATATGCTTTTCACAAAATATCAGGATTCCCTTCCTCATCAAGATCAAGATATACCTCCATTCAAGGATACCCTTTCATTCCATGATGATGTTCATCCTTCTCATGATCAAGACATGCCTTTCATACCACTTCATGATGATTCCATACCTAGTAAAGAGCAAGATAATCCATCTCCTACACCTCTTGATCCTTTTCCAAGTCAAGATCAAAGTACCCCCTCATCCCCATGTCAAGATCCTATCACAAATCCTAATTCCCCTCCTGATCACAATCCTCCACAAGATTCTATCACCCCTATTCAAGCTATCCATGAGCCCCTTGCCTATCAAATGGGTTCTCTCACTTTTATCAAAGGTGGTTTACTCAAAGATCTTGTTATTCCTTCCATATCACATCCACCTCACAATAGACTTGCATCTTGTTTCATAAATAATACATATCCAATTGGCAAACGAATGTGTCAAAGTATGAACTACAAAGGCAAAGGATTAGGTCTTCATGAACAAGGTATCCTAGAACCCCTTTATATCGAAGAAAACACATACTATCATGGCCTTGGTTATACACCTCATGCTCAAGACATTTGTACTCATCGTAAGCCTAGATTCCATCAAAATAAACCTACTTATCCTAGCTCATCAAACCTTTCATCTATCCTTGGTCCTTATCATCCAAAACCTAGTTCATCAACCCTTCCATCCATATTAGGGCCCTACATCCCTTCATCTCCTATTCATCAAGAACAACAAAGGCACACATCCTTGATTCCCTCTCAAAATTCTACCTACATTAACCCATCCATAAGACCTCCATATCATTCATATCCATCCACCCATCCCATTGTTCTTGGAAGCAATTTGGGTGCCAAATGTCAAAAGCTTCCATATCAAAATCCACATGTATTAAAGGATCAACATGTCTCCTTGAAGAGCCATGCAAAAAGAAAAGAACATTTGATCCCAAGTCAAAATAAAAATCCCAAAGGCCACAAAGGCCCATCAAGTCAAAAGAAAAAAATTCAAAGGCCACAAAGGCCCATAAATCAAGAAGAAAAATTTCAAAGGCCACAAAGGCCCATAAAGCAAAAAGAAGAATCTCAAAGGCCACAAAGGCCCATGAATCAAAAATCAAAGTCAAAAGCTATGTGGATTCCTAAAAGTCTCGTAGAAGCAATAAAATCTAAATTGGCATCCAAATTTTCTAATCCAAAAGATTCCTCCTAGCGTCCATCTAAAAACCTATCACCTTCCAAATTCATTTTTCCTCCATCACTCCACCACCCTTCAAGGTGTGTGCCAATGTTGATATTTCCATCATTTTCATCTATCCATCAACAAGCCTTCCAACCTCCTATCCATTATCCAACATTAATCCCCCATTATCCTCCTTTAATCCAAACATTTTCATAAGTCTTTAGCTTCTTCCATCACACCATTAATATACCAACGTTTATGAGCCTAATCCTCATTTCCATGGTTTGTTAGAGCACATATTAAAGGGATATTAGTTGTGAAACTTGATGCTTGAGTCCTTCCTCCATCTCCCTATCATGCATATATTACCTTCCATTTTCATTTATCCCTATTCATATCCTATCTTCCATATTCCTCTTGTACTCTACACTTGGGGGCAAGTTTCATCCATCCTTTCATTCATATCCATTAGCCTCTTTACGTTCATCCTTTACCTTTCCACCTTTGATCTTGACAAGGTTAAGGATCTTCTTGAACATCGTATATCTTATCCTATACATTTTATCCATATCTTTGATACCATATCCTTCACCGTATCCATATTCCACTATCCTATCTTAATGCATCATTTCTTCCCTTCCTTGGTATTGATGAGGAATAGGAACAAAATACTTAGGCATTGTGTCCATATCTTATTGATCTTGATCATCCTATTCATTATCCTTATCTTTGCATTCTTCCATCCCATATCTCCTAGCTTATCAAAATCTATGTCCCATTTCCTTCCTTTGTTCTTGATGAGATTAGGGGAAAAATTTCAAACGCATGCTTTGGATTCCCTTTCATATCCTTATGTGTTACCATTCCATCACAGTTCACATCCTTATCATTTATCCATGATTAAATTACATCCAATGTTGGTCATCATGTCCCTTTGTAACCTTGAATCTTATCATGCAAATCATATTTAAGCCTTGTTGTAAAACATTATCCAATCCTCATATCTTTTGTCAATCAATCATAAACAATCATCAATCTTATCGTACTTAGAGGAATCAGTGATCCTAAGTACTTATCATCATCATACCTTATGGAATTGATCATTCATGGCATCCAATCAATGAACCATTATCATCTTTTGACAAAGGATATGTTGCTTGTGTGACATGTTTTGCAGTGAATCTTTAATTTTGATCTATTATTTATCCATGGTTGCACTACCTCTAGTGTGGGGCATCTAGTTCCTTCAATCAGTCATATCACATTTCATTTCACTCCATCTTTAAAGCTTGAAAAAATTCAAAAAAAATCATAAAATGTCCTGAAATAATTCAAAAAAAAATCATAAAATGTTCTGAAATAATTTAAAAAAAATCATAATATGTCTTGAAATAATCCAAAAAAATCATAAAATGTCTTGAAATAATTCAAAAAAAATCATAAAATGTCCTGATGAGATCCAAAAAAATTAAAAATTCCAAAAAAAAAAAATAGTGACACTTTCAGATCACCAAACAACTTTGAACTTCAACAAAATCAAAACATGCAAGTGTTGACAATCAAGCAAACATTATAACATATATATCAACCCACCTTTCAAATCCAATCAAACACATAACGAGAATCAGTTTTACATCGAAGCAGAACCCCTGTTTGTTTGTTGTTATTTGCTTATTTTATGATTTTATCTTTGGTGACATGCCTTTTAGCTTTTCAAGGATGTCTTTGACTAGAGAGGCAAGGATGGGGCATGCTCATTTGTTTGTTGTTTGTGGATTGTTTCTTATTCATAGGATGGCTCATCTTAGGGCATGGTTTTCTAAAACCATCGAGGACCTATGAGTCTAATGTGGATGAAAGCATTCCTTGTCTGATAGTTTCTTCCATGCAATAAGTATTCAGGTCATCTAAGGTTCTTATACCTAGATGCTTATACTTCATTACTAAATACAAATGCAAATAGTATTCAGGTCATCTAGATGTTCATGTTATCTAGACGCTTATACTATTTTGCTATATAATAAGCTCAATGATGATAAAAGCACTTAAAAGGCACAAGAGGCTTCATCACCTTCATCCTCTTCCATCTTGCATTTCATTTTCTTCGTCTTTCTTGTCATAGAGAAATCAATCAATTTCTTAACTCACTGATATATGCCTCTTGAATCAAATCTCAAATCAATCAACTTGCTTCTCAAAATTTTATGTCCCCTTCATCAGTCAATCAATCATTGCATTACCTTGTCTTGCGTAAGCATCATTCTCAATCAGCTTCATCAGCTCATCAACCTGGCTATACTGATCATTTCAATCAATTGTTCAGTTACGCCCATCAACTGAGCATTTTCATCAAAATGTACATCACTGTTTTATCACTTGCGCAATATCAGGTATCTAATCACTTTCTAGACATCTATCGAGAGATTAATCTTCTTACAATCTGTTCGATCAATCTCTCGAGGGGGCATATCATTCTTATCATAATCCTCACCAATATATCTTTGGGGCATATCAGTTGATCAATCTTTTTCTATGAAACAATGCGACAAGCTGCATTGTCTCAAAGAGGGGCAAAATGTAGACACTCAAATTTGTCCTCATAATCATAATGATATTCGTCTATTGATTAAATAGATATTATTATTTACTTAATCAATTCATTCAATACTTTCTTCTATTCATGCATTTCATCAAATCATTGAACCATCTCATGCTCATTCAATATCTGTTGCATTAACATTCATGTCCATTTGCACTATCATTCATACCCGTTTGCATAATAAATTATAATCATTCATAATCCATTTGCATAATAAGTCATAAACATCATTTCCATATTAAATCAATTATCATTATCATCCATAATTGTTTCATATTCACCCCCATTAATAAATCAATTATCATAGTCATTTATTATTATTTCATAATAAACTAATTATCATAACTTGCATATTAATCATATCATTTGTGTAAATCATTCATGAAATATTGCATTTTAGTAAAGCATCTTTAAAACATTTTATTCATATTTAATCATTTAGGTTCATTTTAATCTAATATCCCTTTATCACTTTCACTCTCATGCATAACATTTAACCCATCAATGTGGGATAATGGCATTTACTTCTCTCACATCTTTTATCCCACATTTCATCTTCAACCCCTCTCGATCCTCAAAGAACTCCTATTTAAAGTGGGATTTCCCTCTCATTTGGGGGCTCACAAATTTTGCTCACAAATTTACATATTCATATTAATTTACTTCTCTCACATCTTTTATCCCACATTTCATCTTCAACCCCTCTCGATCCTCAAAGAACTCCTATTTAAAGTGGGATTTCCCTCTCATTTGGGGGCTCACAAATTTTGCTCACAAATTTGCATATTCATATCATCTTTGCATCTTGCTTGCATTTCTCATTCACCATAGCCTCTTTATTGCATTTTGTGCTCATAAAAATCTAAGAGCAAATGCATAAACAAAGATCTTGGTGATAGGGAGACAATGGAGATTTATTTCTTTTAAAAGCATTATTTTGTTTTTGTAGTTTAGATTTGTATTTCTAGTTTTTCTTTTGATTAGAATAGCTCTATTGATGTGGGCTGAAATGGTGGTTATTACTCCATAGAATCATGCATTTTTAAAAGCTCTACAATAACATCAGGCACAAAAAGTCTACTCCTTATCACCCCTAGGCTAATGGCCAAGCTGAGGTGACAAACAAAGAAATTGAAGCTATTTTGACCAAAATGGTGGCTATTCATAGGAAAGATTGGGCAAACAGATTACCCAAAGCTATTTGGGCTTATAGGACGACATGGAAAACAACTACAAGCTTCACCCCATTTGAGTTGTTGTATGGAAAGACTGCCATGATGCCAATTGAATTTGAACACAAAACTATGTGAACTACAGTGGATTTAGGGATAGACATTTCTGCAGCACAGAGAAAAAGAATCATGCAGCTAAATGCTTTGGATGAAATAAGGAGAGCAGCCCTGCAACATACTAAAGTAGTGTAGAACCAAAGGATCAAGTGGCATGAGAAATTTATCAAAGAAAAGAAGTTTGAACTAGGAGATTGGGCCTTGCTCTATGATTCCAGATACCAGGACAATGCAGGAAAATTGCAAACAAGATGGCTAGGACCCTACAAGATTGTTGAGGTCTTTCCCAATGGAGCCATCCGGCTTACCACCATTCACCCTGTCAAGTTCAAATTACTTGTCAATGGTCATCACCTTAGGTTATATCATAGGCCAGCTTCTAAAGAATAATTCCTACAGCAGTTCACCCAGCACTCAGAGCTTCCTACAGCTGAAGGTGGTGGACCTAGTGTCCCTCCTTCAGCCTAATTGAGGTATGTACTTTTCATAATAAATATTTTCACTTATGTGGAAGTTCATTTCTTCGTCATTCACCCATCCACCCATTTGTACCACCTTTCTCTCTCTTCCATCACTTCATTCCATCTCATTCCATTCCACCCCATCTTTATTCATTGCTCAATCCATTTTCTAGCAAGGCGAGTGTTACTTATCCACGATCTTTGCAGTAAATATTCCACATTCAGGTATGTGCGCATTAATTGCTATCTTTAATTATCTTTTAAGTATATCCATTTAATCGTTGTATGTTAGCATAGTTATTCACATAAATGTCATTATTACTTGTCAATCATCACTCCCATCTCACGTGTGGACACATGTCCAAATTAAGGTTGGGGGGAGGGAAACAAAAAGGTTGCAAATATTTTATTGTCCATGTGTCAAACCATATTAGGCTACGTCAG
The DNA here is from genome assembly GCA_007258455.2 of Sequoia sempervirens. Taxonomy (NCBI): domain Eukaryota; kingdom Viridiplantae; phylum Streptophyta; class Pinopsida; order Cupressales; family Cupressaceae; genus Sequoia; species Sequoia sempervirens. The sequence continues at coordinate 154,246,403 of VDFB02000363.1, read as the reverse complement.
AATTTTAAAATGAGTTGATTGCATGAGTGAAATGACAGTAACTGCAGCCACCAATTCTTCCTATCATAACTTCCCTCTATCACTTATTTTCTTACTATTATTGCCCTATCCTAACCTTGAGTTGCAAGCAAGAAGAAAAAACAAAAGAAAGGAAATATAGTCGACGCAAATACTACAGGGAAGCGCATTTAAGGGGAGAATTGCAAAAAAGTTGAAAGGAGTTGCAGAGCATTTTTTTGATTGCAGACAATGGGAGGTGGGTTAGTTTGAAACGAACCCACGGTGCATGATATTTTACTACAGGATGCACAATGTCTGGCTAAATTTGAAAATTGTGGATGGATATACTACATTTTGAAACTAGATGGTTTCAATGAAGGCATTGCCCTTGAATTTTCCCAAACATTTTCAGAAGGAAAAGCCACAATAAAAGGGTTAGAAGTTGTAGCAACAAAGGAAAGAATTGTAGAAGTTATAGGGTTACCTCCTAATGGTGAAAATTACCCTATTTCCAGAGACGCCAAGTCAGCTAGGGTTGAATTTGCAGAGCCAAACGATCCCTCGTTGACCATAGACAAGCAAGGCGCAAAAATAAAATCTCTACTTGAGCCATGGAAGCAAATAGTTGTGTATGTCATTGAATACATTACTTGTGAGGGCCGCAATCAAACTTACATTTTGTCCACTTCAATATTTTGAACTGCATGAGGCATAGGAGGAGGAAGAATGTACCCAATGTGTTGTAAAATCTTCTCTCAATCATGGCAGTCAAGACCCAGAAAGGTAGGGATAATTTTGTTTCCCACCATTGCCTGATTAAATTGCTAGTTGAAAAATCTATGTGTGATGTTTCTAGAATGAATTGGGAAGAGTTTATTAGGGTTGATCAAGATTATCGCCAGGAGGAGTTTGTCTATGTTGGACATTTACCACCTAGGTCTATACCTCGATCTCATAGGTCTAGCAAGAGGGTAAGCACAGCAGAAGCCATTCCTAGTGCTTCAACCTTTGGCATTGGCTCTGGCATGAATCCTCTTGCAGTAGAGGAAACCATCAAAATTAGTTCTTCTGGAACAGAGCACTCAGAAAAAGAAAGCTCTTCCTCAGGTCCCAATGATGATGAAGTCCCACTCGAAACCCTCATGAAAACTAGGGCACAGCTAAGGGAGGTAGAAATAAGAAAAGGAAAGGCTAAAATACAACCTGTGGAAATAAAAGTACCAAGTCCAAAAAAGAGGAAAGTTGATACTATTCCTCCTGTAGCCAAAGGAAGACGTGATGGACCTACCAGAAAATCAAGGCCATTCGGGCTTGTCCAGAAAGGACCTAAACTTGATGAGACCCCACATGAGGACCCTGAAGCTCCAATGAAGCAGGCATGTGTTGAAAAAGATGAAGAAAAAGGCATATTTAAGGGAGCAGCAAACATAACACTAGTTGATATTGCTATCATTGCAAAGGAATTGGAGGAAAATCATAACTTCTTGCAGCATAAACAAAGGGTCTTGCAACATGAATTCCTACAACAACAACCAGAACCAGAGCAGGAGTTCTTGCAGCCACAATAAGAGCAAGAATCCCTGCAGCGAAAGGAAAAAGAAATAGCACCCTTACGGTCGGAGATAATTGGAATGCCTGAGTCTATGTAAATAATGCCATATACCAAAAGACTGATAGGTATTCATAATCCTCCTGATTTTTCAATACATGCAACAATTTTGAATCTTTGGATGGAGATACAAAGAAGGGAGGAAGAATGGAAAAGGGAAAAACGGAAGTTAAAGGAAGAAATTCAAAGGAAGGATGAAGAAATTGAGGAGAAAAATGCAGAACTTGCTACCTTGAAGCAGAGGGTAGATGATATGGCACCTTTGGCACCAAAGATTCTAGAATGTAGAGAACCCCCGAGGGTCTATGCTCTGCTCCTGAAAGAGAAGTATCTCTCTTTTAAGATTTCAAGACTTTCTTCAGGCTTGAATCATTCTGTTGATACCCCTATGGAATTTTTCAATGCTTATAGGATTGCCTCCCCTGAAATGAAGAATTTGTTATGTGAATTTTATTTACATAATTATGCTGTCACAAAAGACCATGAATTGAACCCACTATTGTATATTGGAGATGTTCAATTGAGATTATTCATGTCTTGGATGCAAAATGAAATTAGTTGGGGATAGCAACATGGTGTTTATAAACAATTGGAGTCTAATATCCCTTTGCATGTTAGAGCTAAATCAACCCAAGGGATATTTATAGAGAATGGCATAGAATGTTGCTCAGACCGAGCTATGGCAATAGGATTATGCCTTGGATTGAGGCAGCTTACACCGAGTATGAGGTAAAAACAGCAACAAAAGAGGAAACCATGAGGAGATGTTTATCCTAGAGATAGAATAGTTTGACCAATGAGCTAAAGCAGGTTGAGTCTCATTCCATCCACAATTATGTTGCAGCATTGAAAAGAATTGAGAGACATATTAAGATTGGAAGAACTTAGGGATGGCATTGGCTTCCCTTGACTTTTCAGCCACCCATGCTCATGTGGCTTGTTCCAAATTTTAGATTCTACCAGAGTGATATTGCTGCAGAAAGGAAGAGATGGGATAGATTTGACAGATTGAGAGGATTCTATTAGGATACTAACTCACACACTGCGGCCACTGATGTTGGAAAGCTCTCAATTGCAAATTTCAGAGCTTTGACCAAGCAAAAGAATAACTCTTCCCTTGTTGGAGGACCAACAAAACATTAGGTTAGGGGAATGATGAGCCTAGTTTTTGGTCTAGTTTAGGTAAAATCTATAGTCTATTTGCTCATTGATGTCATGGATTTTGATGCTTAAGTGTTGGTATTGGCATAATGTTTCCCTCAAACCATTGACATTTGACATTACCGTATCTCTATAGGCTTTAATGATATTTGGCATAACATGTGGGTCATCTATGTTGTTTTGCATGTGGTTAATGAGTGTTTCTTAGAGTGATTATTGATGTGCAGTTATTGTGTGTACTAACCTTGGACTGTAGAATTAATACATAAAGTTATGGAGGACACTACCAGCTGGGCATGCACCATAATGTTCAACTAAGAATCTGCTTTAGGTCAAAGGCAGCCGGCAACAGAGATTCTTCATGGAACTGAATGTAACTGCCTTGCAGTGGGCCTTAATGATCGAGCATGCATGGGAGTTACTATTGTGTTGAATTTACACATTGACTTGCATGTCTGGTCAGGTTCCATGCACGCATAACCGCCACTGCTCCACCTTTCCCTGCTTTCCCTAAATGGTATCCTCCTAGTCATGGAGTTGACTGCCTTGTTAGTTGTAGCATAAATAATGATTTGATGCTCCTTCTTCAAGAGGTTGCACGATTCTACATTGTACTCTCATTTTAGTGATACCGATACATCATTCTTTGTATGCACAATTTATAGTGAATGAAAATAAACTTCTGAGTTTGAACATATGAGTTGTTAGTGTAGAGGATACTCATCCAAGGGGGGCCACTTGGTGAGTAATTTTTTCTCTTAATTTAGCAGTAGCTTAGTATTACTTGTCGTTTGATACTTAGTTTGAAATCTGGCATTAACTATTCCTCTAGCCACTAGAAGTCCATTTTGTGTCTGTTCTTGCAGCCAAAGCAAACAAAGTAGTTCTTGTTTGTTGCTCAAATCTTTCATTCTTGCTTTGCATTTCAGTTCAGCATAGTTGTTGGTTGATGCTTAGTATTTGCTTTACTTCCTTTTTAGTGATTTACTTTTAGCATTGTGTTTCTTAGCCACAGGACACAATGACTACTTGAGCCCCTAGTGCACATACAGTGCCAACCCATTTCAAGTTCACATTCTTGGGTTGACAAGTTAAATGCACCTTCATAGTGGTTGAATGACTATTCAGGTTAGATGTCCAATCTTTGAACTATGGTCATAGAAGCCCAGTTATGAAATCATTGTAGGAGGAAGACAGGTGTGAGAATAAACCACCCAAGTGTGGGTGATAGCAACTCATGTAATCGATGGATTATGCCACGTGTCCTCACATGAACCATGTTTCATATAACCTAAGTATTCTTAATAATGTGTAGGGAAAATAAATATTAAAAAACCTACACTAACAAATTTCAGTATTTTCAGCATTTCAAGTCTCCATTCAAGCTGCTACAGGTTTCCAAGTGCCCTTCTTTGCTCTTCCAGCTTTTATTTTGTGTTAAATTCATTTCTAGGTCATTTGTTGTAGCCTTACATATCATTAAGTTTCATAATTAGGTCCTGCATGTTACTTATCTTTCCAAGCCCTAGCTTGGTAGTGAACCCTCCTTTAGTCTTTAATCATACCCTAGGACACCCTTTAGTAGATCTCTTTCCTTCATTTCAACATTGGAGTGAGATCGCTAGGGTTTTCTTGAATGTAATAGTAGCAAAATAGGACCATATCCTTGTGCTCCATCTCCTAAAAAGTGGGGCACCCTATTTCCATCATTACACTAACATATAATAAATTAACATTAACATGTTAATATATTATTTATTTCATTATTCTATGTCATGCACTATAATTCCTAACAATGGTTGTAATGGACTAGATTTTGCCCAAATAGTGGGAGCTTTGAATAAGTTTATATCTAACCCTAGTAGAGAGAATTCAAGTTTTATTAAGATAGTATTAAATATTTGCATGGAACTTATAATTACTATTTGTGTTATCATGGTGCTAATAATATGGAGAAGTCATTAGACATACATGGATTTGTTGATACAAATCAGACATGTGGCTTGGATAGTTGGAGGACCACTAGTGGTTATGTTTTCTCTCTATTTGGAGGTGCAGTGAGTTGTATGAGTAAAAGGTAGCCTATGTTTATTCTTTCCACCACAAAATAAAGTATATGGCTTCTATACATGCCTCTAAAGAGGTAGTTAGATTGCAAAGACTCAATACTAGTATTGGTTTTGATTACAAGATTGGTACAATCAGATGTGATAATTAGGGTGCTATTTTTTTTGCCAATAACGCTATGTATCATGCTTGTACTAAGCATGTTGATGTTCAATATCACTTTGTAAGATAAATGGTTGAGAATGGTAAGGTCTTGTTAGAGAAGGTTGATGCTCTATATAATGTTACAGATTTTCTTATGAAGCCAATGATCATGGATAAGTTCTCTTGATGCAAGAAGGTCATGGACCTTGATACTTTTATATAATTTTATTATTATACCTATGAATGTATTTATAATATATAATTTCAAGTGGGATAATGTTAGGATTAAGGTGTTATTTACCTTTGATATCCTACATATTATTCATGTATCTCCAACACTCTTGAAAAGTATCCTTAGACGCCTATAGTGAAATTAAAAAATAATTCTTAATCTATATTCTCTCATTATTTTGATCTTAGTTGTCATATATATATATATGAAGAATGTGGAGCACAAGGGTGGCAGTTATGGTTGAGCTTTTATCACTAAAAGTATTTTCCTAGTTTTAAGTGCTAGGATTGAAGAGGGGATTCTTGTATGACAAGATAGGTCTCATATGAGTTGGTTCTTCCATTTATTAGCATTACACTTTGGACTTTGATTCATCAAGGGTTGTGACACATAAGATACTTACATTTTCTATTCAAGGGAAAAATTGAGTGTTCACATATGATGTCATATGAATTTATAAATACCTTTACTATTCTCAAAATATTCTCTCCAAGGTGGGCATGGGTTTTTTACAACATACAATGGTTTTGGTATCCATTATTTTAGTAAACCATTTATGGCTTTGTCCTCTCTCTATGCCTATATATTGAGAGCATGAGATAGTAGTTTTATGAGATTATTTACAAGTACATAGGTGCTACAAGAGTGTTATCAAATATCAAAGTTATAGTGTGTTAATATATCTCTCCTTTGAAGGTTAATACATACTTGTCTTCTTTCTCGTGTATATTTTTCCTAAAAGTATTTATCTACATAAATCTTATGTTATCTATGATTTTTTGATTTATATCTTATTATTGATTTTTCTGATCACATAATTTAATCATATGGTAATCCTTATTACATAAATAATTTTTAGATTTATATACGCTTTTAGACTAAATAAGGATTACTATATTTAGACTAGAGATTACCTATGTAATAAGTATTAGATTTACAAAATACCATATAATCATTAAAAATGATAAATACATATTATTAGTATATTAAAGGTTAATCAATTATGCTCTTTATTATTCTTGCACCAAAAATAAAATTCAGTTGATGACTATGTTTTTGATTAGTTAATGACTGTGTTATTATGAGATTGCTATAAGAATTCAAGTATGTAGTTTTTTGAGTCAAACTCATTGACTCGTGTAAGCTAAGTGAGCTTAACTTCGCAGAAAACTCCATGGTTAAGTGCACTTGTATTAGAGTAGCACTAGGGTGGGTAACCTCCTAGGAAGGCCCAATGCTTCACCTCTATGAGCATCTCCTAGATGCAATGAGTGTTAAGTGGACCATTCATTATCATGATAAATGGGTTCTTGTGAGCCACTTCTCATGAAACATGGGTCAATGAGTTTGACTCGAGAACACAATTGAATCTTGATAGTAATATCATAATTTGACATGCTGTGGAAAATACCTCCTATTTATCAACTACGTTATTGATTATGTTGGTGATCTTATTTATAAGAAATCTAACTTAAACTATGTATTTGAAATAAATGTTGTAAGTGTTAGCCTGTGGATGGAGTAGTACTTAAACAAGTTACCTTCTTGTTACTTTAATCAAAAGTTTGAATACAAAGGTAGCTCCAAAAGAACCAAAGTGACTTAGAATGTTAATGGAAGATTTTCATCTAGATATTATTAAAAGTACCAATTTATTATATGATAATTAAATTTATTTTACTCTTACCAAGACTTATTTTTAGGAAAAAAAAAAGAGAGAAAATCACATTGAAGATCATGGGCACTTCGCTGAAGGGAAAGTTTTACATCATAATTTTTTCTCTAGATCTATTTATTTGATTATCGAATGGAAGATCTAATATGATCAAGAAGAACCCATTTGGAATCCTAGGAGTCACATATCAAATCTCTATGCTATAAAAAAATCTTTGAATCCATATCAATACTTGGCCTTAAGGAGTTTCCATCGAGGAGTTTGCATATCAATGGCACCTCCTGGTGGCTAAATCATTGGATGTAAGACCTAACATGCATAACATAAAACCACAAAGAATTTATATGTATAAGTCCTTTGAAAATTGTAAATTATTTTGTGTAAACATTCCACGTGTAAAAGTATTATATTATATAAGACTTATGGGACTATGTAATGAATCTAATGGTGTTGGTTTGAGGATTTCCAAGATCCAATCAAAATTTGATAAGACCTTGTGAAAAGTATCGTTTTTAAAACACTAGGATTATAAATTATGGAAAAATGAATTACATGTAATTTGGAATACATGATCTTCATTTTTATATATATTTGTGTGTTTATTTATCACTACCAAAGAAGACCTACATTACTATGGTACTTCATTTTTTTTCTTTTATAGACATTGGTAAGTGGTACCCCTACTAACATTAAGGGGGAGTGTTAGAACATAATATTATTATGGGTCATTACCATTATAACATTTATTTATTTTTCTAATATAAAATTAAATTTTATGCATATTATATACTTTTTAAAGCATATACCATTTATATATTGTTAGATTATTAACTATTTATAAATAGTAGTTTTTAAATAGGTATGACTAATAACCCTTTAGGTAGTCTTTTACCCCTTCTATATTTAAGAAGGTTTTTTTTCTCATTGAAAGGTAATGGGAATTTGGAGATTAATAGGGAACTCTATCACTATACACAAGAGGTATTATTGGTCATATGGAAGTAAGCAGTAGTTCCTCATGTTTGGTATATTTTTTAATAGACTATTATATAAGTGCTTTATAATGGAATAATCCTTTATGAAGTTTTTTATTTGGAAGGGTTGTCCTTGTGTATATGTATGTAATTTATTTAATATGTGTATTTTATAAATCCCAATTTATTTTATTTTTTTGATACACAAGTTTGATTTATATATTGGATTAAAAAGAAGTACAATCATCTACAAATGCAGGAAAAGCTTTCGCCATTAATCACCAGCCAACCCATCCCTACCATCAATACCAGAAAACCACCCTGAAGGTGGCCAAAACGAGACCCAACCAACCAAAAATAGGAGACCCCTTCATCCAAAAACCACCACCCCGCCAACAACACCAACTAACAACCCAAAAGGCCATAAAAGTTCAGTCGCGACCCTGAACATACAAGTCCCAGTCACCCAAAATTCCCATACTAGCCATAAGAGATCGACATTATAAACCCGAAGGCTGAAAGATGCCATTGGACTATATAGATAAACTCTAAAACTAAGAGACCCAACAACTATATCAATGCATTCACAAGAAATTATTTAAGACAGCAAAATATTCAAAAACTTTTACCCACTCGACATCACCCACGGCCATCAGGCCAAAGAATTTCTTTAGGAATTCGATGGCCACCGCCACCACCATCCTATGTCTGCTCAACATTGGACCACTCAAGTCAAGAAAAAATGGGAAGAGCTTTACGGCCTTGTCTGAACCTCGAATAGCTGCAAAGTCACTCGGCCTTGGAACACCTCTGCCCTCCACAACAAAGCTCAACACCTCATTTACCCCACCCACCAGATCCTTGCAAAACAACTTAACCAACAACATTTTAGCCCCGACCTTGGACTCACCGTTGTCCAGGAGAGAGGCCAGAAACTAGGAGGAGATGTGAAGATTGTCCCTGTCGAACTCCTTGTTCACCAATTGACTAGCTCCCAGGATCATTTTCATCGCCACCAAGACTAATAGGTCCTTGTTTGTGAGAATCCACTTCAGACGTTGGTCTTTAACTTCTCTAAAGGAGGCTTTCCTGTTTGAAGATTTCAAAGAGATTGGTGTGTCTACCCCAAACTTCGCCACGCCATCCACGGAGACTTCGATGACAAAGTGAAAACGCTTCGCCATGAACGCCACCACCAGAACAAATGAATTCTGCTACTAAATTCTGCCACTAAAATCGGCACTAACCGATATAATCACCACAGATGAATGGAGTTAAGGGGATGAATTGCCCGCTAAAACTTTAATGTTTGATTATTACCATGTACTAAGCTGCCGCCTCCCTTACTAATGACCTCCCTCCACACGTTTCGCAATCAATTCTCATTAATCATCCTTCAAAGAATGATTCCTTCGGTATCCTTGAGCTCTGGGAATAGAGTTGTCGCCTCCATCATGTGACCACCTCCAAGTCACTCTCGTATGCGTCCCCCTTAGCCCCTTCTTTATCACCACCTCGACATCCAACTATCCCTCCTTGCACGTCAATGTAGAGGTGAGAAAAGAAAGGAGGGAGGGGAAGCCCACCCAACCTCCCACATAAATCCCAATTTATTTATTTTATATTTATTTGTTATAATTAATAATCTAAGATCTTAATTTCTAACAAGGCCTCACTCATGTAGGAGCATTTTTTACTTTTCATTTGGGATTGTCACCAGGGTACTTTATAGTAGTGCAAATAGCATGATGGTGCTACAAAGAGAATAATCCTCTTTACATGTGAAATTTGTATTTCAAATTATTATTATTCTTAGGATTTGGCCTATACTACTTTGTATTTAAATTTATAGTTTTAGATATTGCAAATCAACACTACCATTTGAACAAAGTTTCAATATTTAATTTTTATGTTAAAATATACATAATTTTTTATATGAATGTATCTTCTTTTTACTCACAAGTGTTCATTTTTTTCTTTTTGACTTAACATATCTACTTTTACAAAATATCTTAGAAGCTTATCAAAACTATTTCAAACATTAACTACTTTTCAAATTTTGAAAGCCTTATAAACATTATTTAATTGTTTAAAATTGTTTTCTTGTTATAAACATGCAAAAATTTCAAGCTCAACTCTGATAAATATACTAAACTAGTTTTTCTTTCACAATTGTATAAGTTTTAACAAAAAGTTTAATATAACTTTCAAAACAAAATAAATGTCAATCTTCCTCTACATTTGAACAATAGCAAAATAGATAATGTCAACACTTTCAACTACATAACATTTCAGGTAATGTATGAAAGGCTCTTTTTACAACAAATAATGGATTATAGTCAAACTTTGTACAATTATGAAGGATGCTCTGCTGAAGGATAAAAATCCTTCCAGCCCTTCGATGTTACAGGATAAATTGCTTGACCCAAGCACTAACGGGATTGGAGAGCCATTAAAATTAGGTGAGTTAGATGACTATCCCTTCACGGATGGCTTGAATGAACTTCTGAAATCCACTGTCTTGGGGGAAAAGATAGAAATTAATTTGAAAATAAGCTCCTCTAAAGGGCTAGAAGAGGGTGAAGTGTCTCTGCTATTGGATGTGAATTTGGTGTCTGGCTCCTGTGTCCGTCTGGGAAAGGAAACTTCTAGGTCCTCTCCTGTGTTTGATGTGTGTCTGGATTCTGCCATGAAGAAGTTGGATGTTGATGGTGCTGACAATCCTGGATGTGAGACCACGGTGGACGTCTCGGCCACTTCTCAGTGTTTTGAGGGTGCATTATTTTATACCCCCTCTAAGTTAGTTCTGACTAACTCATGTATTCCCACTCCTCAACTGGATACTACAGAGGACTGCTCTATGGAGGTAACTAAGTCTGTTATTCTCTCCCCGAGCTCTAAATTGACAGCCCAGTCAGAGGGTGATAACTTGGAGGACTAGAAAAACCCAAAAAGGAAAACGAGGAATAAGAAAGTGGATGTTGGAATGGAAAGTAGAGTTGGAAGACCTTCAAAGAGACTATCTAGGCACAAAACCACAGCGAGGGATATTTCCAGTGGCAGGAAATCTACCCTTTATTCATCTCACAAAGGAAAGAAATGAAGTTCCTTTCATGGAACATGAGAGGACTAAATAGTCCTCTAAAACAATGTGCCTTAAGGCAATATATTATTGAAATGAAGATAGATGTCCTGTTGCTCCAGGAAGTCAAAATGACCTACCAGTCATTTTCCTCTGCCGTCAATAAAATTTGGTCAGGATATTCCTTCTTTTATAGTGAGGTGGATGGTGCTTCGGGAGGTGTTTCTACCTTGTGGAATCCTGCTAAAGTTTTGGGCGAAGCATTTTCCTTTTCTCAGAATTATCTTGTTGTGACTCTTAAAACTGACAATCTCACCTGGCATTTGTTTAATATTTATGCGTTGAATTCTAGAGGTGGAAGAAAGAATATGTGGGAGGAAGTGTCATCCTTAATAATGAGTAACAACAGTGTGTGGTTTATGGTGGTTGGAGACTTTAATTCCCCCCTTTTTCCTTCGAAGAAGCTGGGTGGCTTGACGGACTATAGTGATAGTATGAATGATCTGGCTGAATTCATTAACATTTCTGGTTTGTTTGACTTGGATTTAAAGGGAAATTCTTTTACGTGGTTGAACAATAGGAAGGGAATTCAACTTATTCAAGTTCGACTGGATAGGGTCCTTGTCTTGACTGGTTGGGATCTTGGATGCAATGCCTCCCTTACCTCCCTCCCCAGGACTGTCTCTGATCATAATCCTATCATCCTTCAGTGGTCTGACAAACCATTTTTGGGCCCACACCCTTTTAGATTTGAGATAATGTGGATGTATCACCAAGATTTTAGAAAATTCATTGAGAATTAGTGGAGCCACCCTATTCAAGGCTCGGCTATGTATAGAATATCCCAAAAACTGGAACTTATTAGGAAAGAAGCCAAAGGTTGGTCCAAGGCGACTTTCGGTGAATTTTTCAAAACTAAGAAGATGATCAAGGACAAGCTTGAGGGGTTCCAAAAGATTATGGCCTTGGGCCATTCTCAGCAACCTGTTCATGTTGAAGAAGAAAACTGGAGGAAAAAGTGGAAGGATATTTTAAGTAAAGAAGAAATATATTAGAAGCAAAGATCAAGAGTCCAATGGCTCAAGGAGGGTGACAGGAAATCTTCCTTTTTCCATAGGACGGCTAGCAAACATAAAAAGAGGAATATCATTAAGTGTTTGATGAATGATTCTAATCAGGAAGTCAAGGAGGCTGACAAAATTGGAGAGGTTGTTGAACAGTACTTTAGACAGATCTACTTTGATATTGATATTCCCCCCTCTGATGAACTTCAGGCGAGGCTTCTGGGTCACCTCCCGCATGGTATCAGTGAGTATGACAATCGTCAACTCTGTGCCCCTATGACCAAGGAAGAGGTTCAGACTGTTGTGTTTGCTATGGGAGCCTATAAGACCCCAGGACCAGATGGTTTCCCTCTAGCCTTCTTTCAATAATATTGGGACATTGTCAGCTATGATATTACTATGGTTGTTAAAGATTTCTTTAGGACTGGTAAGTTGTGAAAGAAATTAAATAATACTTTTATTGTGCTTGTTCCTAAAGTGTAGGATCCTATACACATGACCGACTTCAGACCTATAAGTCTTTGTAACATTGTCTACAAGATTTTCTCCAAAGTCCTTGTCAACCGATTGAAGCCATTATTAGACAAAATTATCAGTAGATGTCAGAATGGTTTGTGCCAGGCAGACAAATCCTGGATGTTGCCATTATGACTCATGAAATAATTCATTCTATGGAGAAAAGTAAGAACCAAGGTATGGCTTTTAAACTTGACATTTCCAAAGCCTATGATAGGGTCAGATGGAAGTTTTTGTATTATGTCCTTGCTAAGTTTGGCTTTAATGATAGAGTGATTGGTATCATTAGGGAGTGTGTGGAATCTTTTCAGTATTCGGTGCTTGTCAATGGGATCCCCTTGGGTTCCTTTAAAGCTGGTAAAGGTCTTAGGCAGGGGGATCCCCTCTCTCCCTACCTATTCATCATGGTGGCTGAGGTTTTGGGTAGGAATTTTCTTTCCTTACTCAACTCAAGGAAAATTCAGGGGATTAGAGTTGCCTCCACCCTTCCTCCCTCCGTTCTCCAACAATTTGTTGATGATATGTTTCTTTTTGGAAAGTCCTCTATGATTGAAGCCAGAGAATGGAAATGCCTCCTACAGGATTATGCTTGTGCTTCTGGCCAATGTATAAATTATAACAAAAGAACTGTCTATTTCTTCAACACAAGAGTCGATCTCCAAGCTAAGATTTTAGCCATCCTAGGTTGCCTTAGTGGTTCTCTTTCGGGTATCTACCTGGGCATGCTGCTTACTATTAAGGAGGTGTCACACAACTTTTGGAATGGCATTCTGGAGAGAATGCAAAAGAAACTTGTTGGTTGGAAAGGCCAACTTCTTAGTAATGCTGGTAAACTCCAACTTCTTAAGGCCTCCCTTCAAGGAATTCTGGTCTACTTTCTCTCTCTTTAGAATTTCAAGCTCCATGGCTGAAAAGTTGGAAAGAATTCAAAGATCCTTTCTCTAGATAGGAATGGAGGAAAAGAAAAGACTAGCCCTGGTGAATTGGGACATTGTCTATCACCCCAAATGCCAAGGGTGCCTAGGGATCATGAAGATTACTAATTTGAACAAATCCCTTATTGCCAAGATTGGCTGGAGTTTGGTACAGGAAAGGGAAGAATGGTGTAATATAATGAAGGCTAAATTCCTTAATCATAGACATTTTTTTTAGAGCTTTGGACCTGATTGATCTTCCTCCGGGCTCTAAGATTTGGAACAATATCCTTAAGAGTAGGTCCCTCTTGAAGGAAGGGGTCAGATAGAAAATTGGTAATGGGAGATCAATTAGGTTCTGGGAGGACAGCTGGATTGGGAGTAGACCCCTTGTTGACAGTCACTTTAATATATTCAGGGAACATGCTAAAGATCTCATTGGTACTTATATTTATGATTATACCTCACCCAGAGCTAGATGGAAAAATCTAAAATTGTCTTTCTTACATTGGCCTAACCTTTTGCCAAAGATTACGGAGCTTCAGGAGCTTTTGAATATGGTTAGACTCCCTTTATTTCCCAAGGAGGATAGAATTTTTTGGTCAAAGAGGGGAGTTCACTATTAAGTCTGCTTATCTGCTGCTTCTCAGGTTTGGCGGTGATGAGCAGTGCTGGAGGAAGGTGTGGATTCATCAGCTCATCCCTAAAATAAACTTCTTTTGGTGGACCTCCATCCATGGGAAAATTTTAACTATTGATAACCTTGTCAAGAGGGGCTTTCAATTCCCTAATTGGTGTACTCTTTGCATAAGAGAAGAAGAAACCATCTCCCATCTTTTTATTCACTGCTAGTTTGCCACCCTAATCTGGCAGAATGTTTTACAGAGATTGAACATCTCTTGGGTTTTTAATAGAGATATCCACCAATTCATCTTAAATTGTAAATGCCCCTCCAATCATCTGTTAACTTATTCCACCCCACATCTACTGGTGCCTATGGAAAGAAAGGAATAACAAGATTTTCAAAGAAAAGGAAAAAAATGTGGAAGGTCTGTTGATAATCCTTAATAAGCTTCTCCTAGATAATATCTCAACATGTAAATGGAAGATGCCTACTAATCCCCCGACTGCTTGGGACAGAAACATTGCTACCATCTGGAATTTTCCCAATGAGGTCTGAGATTTGACAACTCCAAATCAATCATCAGGAAGCATACTAGATGGAGAAACCCTAAGCCACCCTGGGTTAAGCTTAACTTTGATGGGGCGGCTAGGGGAGGGACGTCAGCTGCTAGAGGTATAATCAGGGATCATACCGGCAGCCTGGTTGCTGCCTATGCGGGGAAATTGAATGATCATACTAGTAACCAGGCTGAAGGCATGGCTCTCCTTTGGGGTCTTAAGATTGCGTTGTCACTCGGTGTCAAGACTTTGGAAATCGAAGGTGACTCAATGCTAATTGTGGAAGCCACTAAAGGTAAGATGAAGGTGGGATGGTCTCTAAAAGGTATTCTGGAGGACATTTTCCCTCTCCTAAATGCTCTTCATGACTTTTCTATCCAGCATGTCTTCAGAGAAGGGAATGCGACTGTTGACAGCTTGGCGGCGACGGGTCTTGATACTGAAGGGCTTCGGTGTTGGCAAAAAGAGGTTTCTTTTCCCCCCTTGGCTCTGGTGTGTTTAAGGGAAAATCTCAAACATCTAAATGTTGAGTCCTAGATGGTGCTTGCTTATTTTAGCTGAGCTCCTTCTAACTTTAGTTAGAACTTTTGGCGGGAGCTAGCTTTTGAATAATTGGATGTTATGTGAGGTGATGGATATCATATGTTTGTCTGATGGCTTGTATGACCTCTTGTGGGCTGATGATATGGCGAATCTTTCTACCCTTACTGACCGATGGAGTCATCATTTTTTGAACCCCCTAAATTTTTGTGTTCAACTTTTTAAGCTTGCAGATTTCATGAGATTTTTTGAGACAGCTAAGTACTATGCTGATATCATGCCCTTACATGTTGTGGGCGATTTGCACAAGGGAGCTACTGCCCTTGCGTGGGTTGCAAGACATGACATTTATTGCCTCTATTTTTGACTTTTCTGGTCACTTTTCACCGGCCTTTTCCCTTTCGATGCTTCTAGAATTGACTACCAACTCTTCTACCCTAATTCCCCTGTTCTGGTAGTCGACGTCTTTGGTGTGGGCTCTATGGGTGGGGATAGAGTGCATGTGGAGCCGGACAGGTGTGACGAGTGGAAGGCGGATGCCACTATTTGGCACATCTGCAAAGAGGGCGGAATTGCACAGTATATGGAGGCCATGACTGGTCACGATGAGGGCTTGTCTAATAAGTTTGTCACCTCGTGGAATGAGGGTAAGGTCACCATTGGTGGCATTTCCTTCGAAGTTTCTGAGGAGGTTATTACTAGAGTTACGAGGCTCTTGAATAGTGGTCGAACTTGGAAGAAAACTACGAACCTGTCAGACCAGATTAGTCTGAATCAGTATTTTTGCGGCGAGGAGAAAACTGTCAAGTTGTGGGGTGGCTTTGACCGTGAGGCGCTGCTCGAGCCGTGGGATAGAGTTTGTTTGGTGATCATGAAATATTTCACGCTGGAAGGAAGGTATGGGGTCTACTATTATTACCACTTTAATTTCCTCAACCACCTTAGGAATCATCTGCATATTTCCATTCCTTTTTTCCTATATCATGCTCATGATAGCACTGTTGCAGAGTTTAATGAAGCCTCTATTTCTAGAAAGAATTATAATATCCTTCATTAGGGCCTTATGTCTAGGCTCTATCATTTCCATATGGCACTTTTCCCTACTCAACCTATCACTGTGCAAGAAGTCTCATCTCTCCCTGCTCTTGACGAAACCCCAGTTTCCTCTACTCCCCCTCTGCTATTATTTTGGACATGTCGGGCTCAAGTAAGAAAAAATTCCTAAAAAATCCTGCCTTGAAAGCCCATCCCCATGGCACTTCCCCTAGTAAGGGCCCGGGGGATATGAGTAGGGGAAAAAAGCAGCTTGCCCCTACCCCGCGCCCTAAGGCTAAAGCCTCTAAGAAAACTAAATCCTGCCTCCATCAAATTGATTTTGACATCGAGATCATTGAAGAAGCTAACACCCCCCGTAGATCTCATAGACTGGTTCTTAAGCAGGACAAGGTGGGAAGTCTTAAGGAAGCTTCAAATTCAGATAAGGATAATGGGAGTGACAATGAAAGTCAGGAGGAAAAGGTGGCGGGTGGGGATGGCCAGTTTGTGTCGGTGAGCAGCGCAGCCCATGTGTTTGAAAGCTTGAAGAAGGGCCCTTCCAGTGACAATGTGATGGAAATTACCCCCCAGTCTTCTGATGTGGATAAATGAAAAGCCCCCTTGCAGGAAGATCACAAGGAAAAAGATCAGGCTTGGGAAGAAGTTGGCAAGCTTAAGGGGAGATTGGAGAGGTTGGGAAAAAAGGTCTAGGAGGTGTCTCAATTTTCCCTGAGGGTCATGCATAGGTCGGCCACCAGTCTTTGCTTGCTGCAGAAGGACAAGTCCACACATGATGCTAAAGATGATGCTGGTTTCAAGGAGCTGCTCGAGTTCCTCACAATAGATTGGGCGACAGCTATTCAGGATATGCCTAGCAGGAAGGAAAATAATTAGGTCATTGGGCCTTTTTGTTCTTGTTTATATCTATGTCTTATTATTTGTTAATGCTGTTGAACTGGTTGGAACCCTGAGGGTCTTTGGACTTATTTGGCTGGTTTCATGCCTGCATGAAAAAAAAATTATCCTACGGTTATTGTTACTTTTTGTTTTTTGATGATGTGTTATGGGTGATGGCTTTATCTTTGCTGTCACTGTGTTGTTAATGTGCTTTCGCTGGATGGCCTTTGTTTCCTTGTATTTATGGGACAACACCCTTGTTTTCTTG
>VDFB02000363.1:154044681-154228943 GCA_007258455.2 Sequoia sempervirens | reverse complement strand
TCAGTATTTTCAGCATTTCAAGTCTCCATTCAAGCTGCTACAGGTTTCCAAGTGCCCTTCTTTGCTCTTCCAGCTTTTATTTTGTGTTAAATTCATTTCTAGGTCATTTGTTGTAGCCTTACATATCATTAAGTTTCATAATTAGGTCCTGCATGTTACTTATCTTTCCAAGCCCTAGCTTGGTAGTGAACCCTCCTTTAGTCTTTAATCATACCCTAGGACACCCTTTAGTAGATCTCTTTCCTTCATTTCAACATTGGAGTGAGATCGCTAGGGTTTTCTTGAATGTAATAGTAGCAAAATAGGACCATATCCTTGTGCTCCATCTCCTAAAAAGTGGGGCACCCTATTTCCATCATTACACTAACATATAATAAATTAACATTAACATGTTAATATATTATTTATTTCATTATTCTATGTCATGCACTATAATTCCTAACAATGGTTGTAATGGACTAGATTTTGCCCAAATAGTGGGAGCTTTGAATAAGTTTATATCTAACCCTAGTAGAGAGAATTCAAGTTTTATTAAGATAGTATTAAATATTTGCATGGAACTTATAATTACTATTTGTGTTATCATGGTGCTAATAATATGGAGAAGTCATTAGACATACATGGATTTGTTGATACAAATCAGACATGTGGCTTGGATAGTTGGAGGACCACTAGTGGTTATGTTTTCTCTCTATTTGGAGGTGCAGTGAGTTGTATGAGTAAAAGGTAGCCTATGTTTATTCTTTCCACCACAAAATAAAGTATATGGCTTCTATACATGCCTCTAAAGAGGTAGTTAGATTGCAAAGACTCAATACTAGTATTGGTTTTGATTACAAGATTGGTACAATCAGATGTGATAATTAGGGTGCTATTTTTTTTGCCAATAACGCTATGTATCATGCTTGTACTAAGCATGTTGATGTTCAATATCACTTTGTAAGATAAATGGTTGAGAATGGTAAGGTCTTGTTAGAGAAGGTTGATGCTCTATATAATGTTACAGATTTTCTTATGAAGCCAATGATCATGGATAAGTTCTCTTGATGCAAGAAGGTCATGGACCTTGATACTTTTATATAATTTTATTATTATACCTATGAATGTATTTATAATATATAATTTCAAGTGGGATAATGTTAGGATTAAGGTGTTATTTACCTTTGATATCCTACATATTATTCATGTATCTCCAACACTCTTGAAAAGTATCCTTAGACGCCTATAGTGAAATTAAAAAATAATTCTTAATCTATATTCTCTCATTATTTTGATCTTAGTTGTCATATATATATATATGAAGAATGTGGAGCACAAGGGTGGCAGTTATGGTTGAGCTTTTATCACTAAAAGTATTTTCCTAGTTTTAAGTGCTAGGATTGAAGAGGGGATTCTTGTATGACAAGATAGGTCTCATATGAGTTGGTTCTTCCATTTATTAGCATTACACTTTGGACTTTGATTCATCAAGGGTTGTGACACATAAGATACTTACATTTTCTATTCAAGGGAAAAATTGAGTGTTCACATATGATGTCATATGAATTTATAAATACCTTTACTATTCTCAAAATATTCTCTCCAAGGTGGGCATGGGTTTTTTACAACATACAATGGTTTTGGTATCCATTATTTTAGTAAACCATTTATGGCTTTGTCCTCTCTCTATGCCTATATATTGAGAGCATGAGATAGTAGTTTTATGAGATTATTTACAAGTACATAGGTGCTACAAGAGTGTTATCAAATATCAAAGTTATAGTGTGTTAATATATCTCTCCTTTGAAGGTTAATACATACTTGTCTTCTTTCTCGTGTATATTTTTCCTAAAAGTATTTATCTACATAAATCTTATGTTATCTATGATTTTTTGATTTATATCTTATTATTGATTTTTCTGATCACATAATTTAATCATATGGTAATCCTTATTACATAAATAATTTTTAGATTTATATACGCTTTTAGACTAAATAAGGATTACTATATTTAGACTAGAGATTACCTATGTAATAAGTATTAGATTTACAAAATACCATATAATCATTAAAAATGATAAATACATATTATTAGTATATTAAAGGTTAATCAATTATGCTCTTTATTATTCTTGCACCAAAAATAAAATTCAGTTGATGACTATGTTTTTGATTAGTTAATGACTGTGTTATTATGAGATTGCTATAAGAATTCAAGTATGTAGTTTTTTGAGTCAAACTCATTGACTCGTGTAAGCTAAGTGAGCTTAACTTCGCAGAAAACTCCATGGTTAAGTGCACTTGTATTAGAGTAGCACTAGGGTGGGTAACCTCCTAGGAAGGCCCAATGCTTCACCTCTATGAGCATCTCCTAGATGCAATGAGTGTTAAGTGGACCATTCATTATCATGATAAATGGGTTCTTGTGAGCCACTTCTCATGAAACATGGGTCAATGAGTTTGACTCGAGAACACAATTGAATCTTGATAGTAATATCATAATTTGACATGCTGTGGAAAATACCTCCTATTTATCAACTACGTTATTGATTATGTTGGTGATCTTATTTATAAGAAATCTAACTTAAACTATGTATTTGAAATAAATGTTGTAAGTGTTAGCCTGTGGATGGAGTAGTACTTAAACAAGTTACCTTCTTGTTACTTTAATCAAAAGTTTGAATACAAAGGTAGCTCCAAAAGAACCAAAGTGACTTAGAATGTTAATGGAAGATTTTCATCTAGATATTATTAAAAGTACCAATTTATTATATGATAATTAAATTTATTTTACTCTTACCAAGACTTATTTTTAGGAAAAAAAAAAGAGAGAAAATCACATTGAAGATCATGGGCACTTCGCTGAAGGGAAAGTTTTACATCATAATTTTTTCTCTAGATCTATTTATTTGATTATCGAATGGAAGATCTAATATGATCAAGAAGAACCCATTTGGAATCCTAGGAGTCACATATCAAATCTCTATGCTATAAAAAAATCTTTGAATCCATATCAATACTTGGCCTTAAGGAGTTTCCATCGAGGAGTTTGCATATCAATGGCACCTCCTGGTGGCTAAATCATTGGATGTAAGACCTAACATGCATAACATAAAACCACAAAGAATTTATATGTATAAGTCCTTTGAAAATTGTAAATTATTTTGTGTAAACATTCCACGTGTAAAAGTATTATATTATATAAGACTTATGGGACTATGTAATGAATCTAATGGTGTTGGTTTGAGGATTTCCAAGATCCAATCAAAATTTGATAAGACCTTGTGAAAAGTATCGTTTTTAAAACACTAGGATTATAAATTATGGAAAAATGAATTACATGTAATTTGGAATACATGATCTTCATTTTTATATATATTTGTGTGTTTATTTATCACTACCAAAGAAGACCTACATTACTATGGTACTTCATTTTTTTTCTTTTATAGACATTGGTAAGTGGTACCCCTACTAACATTAAGGGGGAGTGTTAGAACATAATATTATTATGGGTCATTACCATTATAACATTTATTTATTTTTCTAATATAAAATTAAATTTTATGCATATTATATACTTTTTAAAGCATATACCATTTATATATTGTTAGATTATTAACTATTTATAAATAGTAGTTTTTAAATAGGTATGACTAATAACCCTTTAGGTAGTCTTTTACCCCTTCTATATTTAAGAAGGTTTTTTTTCTCATTGAAAGGTAATGGGAATTTGGAGATTAATAGGGAACTCTATCACTATACACAAGAGGTATTATTGGTCATATGGAAGTAAGCAGTAGTTCCTCATGTTTGGTATATTTTTTAATAGACTATTATATAAGTGCTTTATAATGGAATAATCCTTTATGAAGTTTTTTATTTGGAAGGGTTGTCCTTGTGTATATGTATGTAATTTATTTAATATGTGTATTTTATAAATCCCAATTTATTTTATTTTTTTGATACACAAGTTTGATTTATATATTGGATTAAAAAGAAGTACAATCATCTACAAATGCAGGAAAAGCTTTCGCCATTAATCACCAGCCAACCCATCCCTACCATCAATACCAGAAAACCACCCTGAAGGTGGCCAAAACGAGACCCAACCAACCAAAAATAGGAGACCCCTTCATCCAAAAACCACCACCCCGCCAACAACACCAACTAACAACCCAAAAGGCCATAAAAGTTCAGTCGCGACCCTGAACATACAAGTCCCAGTCACCCAAAATTCCCATACTAGCCATAAGAGATCGACATTATAAACCCGAAGGCTGAAAGATGCCATTGGACTATATAGATAAACTCTAAAACTAAGAGACCCAACAACTATATCAATGCATTCACAAGAAATTATTTAAGACAGCAAAATATTCAAAAACTTTTACCCACTCGACATCACCCACGGCCATCAGGCCAAAGAATTTCTTTAGGAATTCGATGGCCACCGCCACCACCATCCTATGTCTGCTCAACATTGGACCACTCAAGTCAAGAAAAAATGGGAAGAGCTTTACGGCCTTGTCTGAACCTCGAATAGCTGCAAAGTCACTCGGCCTTGGAACACCTCTGCCCTCCACAACAAAGCTCAACACCTCATTTACCCCACCCACCAGATCCTTGCAAAACAACTTAACCAACAACATTTTAGCCCCGACCTTGGACTCACCGTTGTCCAGGAGAGAGGCCAGAAACTAGGAGGAGATGTGAAGATTGTCCCTGTCGAACTCCTTGTTCACCAATTGACTAGCTCCCAGGATCATTTTCATCGCCACCAAGACTAATAGGTCCTTGTTTGTGAGAATCCACTTCAGACGTTGGTCTTTAACTTCTCTAAAGGAGGCTTTCCTGTTTGAAGATTTCAAAGAGATTGGTGTGTCTACCCCAAACTTCGCCACGCCATCCACGGAGACTTCGATGACAAAGTGAAAACGCTTCGCCATGAACGCCACCACCAGAACAAATGAATTCTGCTACTAAATTCTGCCACTAAAATCGGCACTAACCGATATAATCACCACAGATGAATGGAGTTAAGGGGATGAATTGCCCGCTAAAACTTTAATGTTTGATTATTACCATGTACTAAGCTGCCGCCTCCCTTACTAATGACCTCCCTCCACACGTTTCGCAATCAATTCTCATTAATCATCCTTCAAAGAATGATTCCTTCGGTATCCTTGAGCTCTGGGAATAGAGTTGTCGCCTCCATCATGTGACCACCTCCAAGTCACTCTCGTATGCGTCCCCCTTAGCCCCTTCTTTATCACCACCTCGACATCCAACTATCCCTCCTTGCACGTCAATGTAGAGGTGAGAAAAGAAAGGAGGGAGGGGAAGCCCACCCAACCTCCCACATAAATCCCAATTTATTTATTTTATATTTATTTGTTATAATTAATAATCTAAGATCTTAATTTCTAACAAGGCCTCACTCATGTAGGAGCATTTTTTACTTTTCATTTGGGATTGTCACCAGGGTACTTTATAGTAGTGCAAATAGCATGATGGTGCTACAAAGAGAATAATCCTCTTTACATGTGAAATTTGTATTTCAAATTATTATTATTCTTAGGATTTGGCCTATACTACTTTGTATTTAAATTTATAGTTTTAGATATTGCAAATCAACACTACCATTTGAACAAAGTTTCAATATTTAATTTTTATGTTAAAATATACATAATTTTTTATATGAATGTATCTTCTTTTTACTCACAAGTGTTCATTTTTTTCTTTTTGACTTAACATATCTACTTTTACAAAATATCTTAGAAGCTTATCAAAACTATTTCAAACATTAACTACTTTTCAAATTTTGAAAGCCTTATAAACATTATTTAATTGTTTAAAATTGGTTTCTTGTTATAAACATGCAAAAATTTCAAGCTCAACTCTGATAAATATACTAAACTAGTTTTTCTTTCACAATTGTATAAGTTTTAACAAAAAGTTTAATATAACTTTCAAAACAAAATAAATGTCAATCTTCCTCTACATTTGAACAATAGCAAAATAGATAATGTCAACACTTTCAACTACATAACATTTCAGGTAATGTATGAAAGGCTCTTTTTACAACAAATAATGGATTATAGTCAAACTTTGTACAATTATGAAGGATGCTCTGCTGAAGGATAAAAATCCTTCCAGCCCTTCGATGTTACAGGATAAATTGCTTGACCCAAGCACTAACGGGATTGGAGAGCCATTAAAATTAGGTGAGTTAGATGACTATCCCTTCACGGATGGCTTGAATGAACTTCTGAAATCCACTGTCTTGGGGGAAAAGATAGAAATTAATTTGAAAATAAGCTCCTCTAAAGGGCTAGAAGAGGGTGAAGTGTCTCTGCTATTGGATGTGAATTTGGTGTCTGGCTCCTGTGTCCGTCTGGGAAAGGAAACTTCTAGGTCCTCTCCTGTGTTTGATGTGTGTCTGGATTCTGCCATGAAGAAGTTGGATGTTGATGGTGCTGACAATCCTGGATGTGAGACCACGGTGGACGTCTCGGCCACTTCTCAGTGTTTTGAGGGTGCATTATTTTATACCCCCTCTAAGTTAGTTCTGACTAACTCATGTATTCCCACTCCTCAACTGGATACTACAGAGGACTGCTCTATGGAGGTAACTAAGTCTGTTATTCTCTCCCCGAGCTCTAAATTGACAGCCCAGTCAGAGGGTGATAACTTGGAGGACTAGAAAAACCCAAAAAGGAAAACGAGGAATAAGAAAGTGGATGTTGGAATGGAAAGTAGAGTTGGAAGACCTTCAAAGAGACTATCTAGGCACAAAACCACAGCGAGGGATATTTCCAGTGGCAGGAAATCTACCCTTTATTCATCTCACAAAGGAAAGAAATGAAGTTCCTTTCATGGAACATGAGAGGACTAAATAGTCCTCTAAAACAATGTGCCTTAAGGCAATATATTATTGAAATGAAGATAGATGTCCTGTTGCTCCAGGAAGTCAAAATGACCTACCAGTCATTTTCCTCTGCCGTCAATAAAATTTGGTCAGGATATTCCTTCTTTTATAGTGAGGTGGATGGTGCTTCGGGAGGTGTTTCTACCTTGTGGAATCCTGCTAAAGTTTTGGGCGAAGCATTTTCCTTTTCTCAGAATTATCTTGTTGTGACTCTTAAAACTGACAATCTCACCTGGCATTTGTTTAATATTTATGCGTTGAATTCTAGAGGTGGAAGAAAGAATATGTGGGAGGAAGTGTCATCCTTAATAATGAGTAACAACAGTGTGTGGTTTATGGTGGTTGGAGACTTTAATTCCCCCCTTTTTCCTTCGAAGAAGCTGGGTGGCTTGACGGACTATAGTGATAGTATGAATGATCTGGCTGAATTCATTAACATTTCTGGTTTGTTTGACTTGGATTTAAAGGGAAATTCTTTTACGTGGTTGAACAATAGGAAGGGAATTCAACTTATTCAAGTTCGACTGGATAGGGTCCTTGTCTTGACTGGTTGGGATCTTGGATGCAATGCCTCCCTTACCTCCCTCCCCAGGACTGTCTCTGATCATAATCCTATCATCCTTCAGTGGTCTGACAAACCATTTTTGGGCCCACACCCTTTTAGATTTGAGATAATGTGGATGTATCACCAAGATTTTAGAAAATTCATTGAGAATTAGTGGAGCCACCCTATTCAAGGCTCGGCTATGTATAGAATATCCCAAAAACTGGAACTTATTAGGAAAGAAGCCAAAGGTTGGTCCAAGGCGACTTTCGGTGAATTTTTCAAAACTAAGAAGATGATCAAGGACAAGCTTGAGGGGTTCCAAAAGATTATGGCCTTGGGCCATTCTCAGCAACCTGTTCATGTTGAAGAAGAAAACTGGAGGAAAAAGTGGAAGGATATTTTAAGTAAAGAAGAAATATATTAGAAGCAAAGATCAAGAGTCCAATGGCTCAAGGAGGGTGACAGGAAATCTTCCTTTTTCCATAGGACGGCTAGCAAACATAAAAAGAGGAATATCATTAAGTGTTTGATGAATGATTCTAATCAGGAAGTCAAGGAGGCTGACAAAATTGGAGAGGTTGTTGAACAGTACTTTAGACAGATCTACTTTGATATTGATATTCCCCCCTCTGATGAACTTCAGGCGAGGCTTCTGGGTCACCTCCCGCATGGTATCAGTGAGTATGACAATCGTCAACTCTGTGCCCCTATGACCAAGGAAGAGGTTCAGACTGTTGTGTTTGCTATGGGAGCCTATAAGACCCCAGGACCAGATGGTTTCCCTCTAGCCTTCTTTCAATAATATTGGGACATTGTCAGCTATGATATTACTATGGTTGTTAAAGATTTCTTTAGGACTGGTAAGTTGTGAAAGAAATTAAATAATACTTTTATTGTGCTTGTTCCTAAAGTGTAGGATCCTATACACATGACCGACTTCAGACCTATAAGTCTTTGTAACATTGTCTACAAGATTTTCTCCAAAGTCCTTGTCAACCGATTGAAGCCATTATTAGACAAAATTATCAGTAGATGTCAGAATGGTTTGTGCCAGGCAGACAAATCCTGGATGTTGCCATTATGACTCATGAAATAATTCATTCTATGGAGAAAAGTAAGAACCAAGGTATGGCTTTTAAACTTGACATTTCCAAAGCCTATGATAGGGTCAGATGGAAGTTTTTGTATTATGTCCTTGCTAAGTTTGGCTTTAATGATAGAGTGATTGGTATCATTAGGGAGTGTGTGGAATCTTTTCAGTATTCGGTGCTTGTCAATGGGATCCCCTTGGGTTCCTTTAAAGCTGGTAAAGGTCTTAGGCAGGGGGATCCCCTCTCTCCCTACCTATTCATCATGGTGGCTGAGGTTTTGGGTAGGAATTTTCTTTCCTTACTCAACTCAAGGAAAATTCAGGGGATTAGAGTTGCCTCCACCCTTCCTCCCTCCGTTCTCCAACAATTTGTTGATGATATGTTTCTTTTTGGAAAGTCCTCTATGATTGAAGCCAGAGAATGGAAATGCCTCCTACAGGATTATGCTTGTGCTTCTGGCCAATGTATAAATTATAACAAAAGAACTGTCTATTTCTTCAACACAAGAGTCGATCTCCAAGCTAAGATTTTAGCCATCCTAGGTTGCCTTAGTGGTTCTCTTTCGGGTATCTACCTGGGCATGCTGCTTACTATTAAGGAGGTGTCACACAACTTTTGGAATGGCATTCTGGAGAGAATGCAAAAGAAACTTGTTGGTTGGAAAGGCCAACTTCTTAGTAATGCTGGTAAACTCCAACTTCTTAAGGCCTCCCTTCAAGGAATTCTGGTCTACTTTCTCTCTCTTTAGAATTTCAAGCTCCATGGCTGAAAAGTTGGAAAGAATTCAAAGATCCTTTCTCTAGATAGGAATGGAGGAAAAGAAAAGACTAGCCCTGGTGAATTGGGACATTGTCTATCACCCCAAATGCCAAGGGTGCCTAGGGATCATGAAGATTACTAATTTGAACAAATCCCTTATTGCCAAGATTGGCTGGAGTTTGGTACAGGAAAGGGAAGAATGGTGTAATATAATGAAGGCTAAATTCCTTAATCATAGACATTTTTTTTAGAGCTTTGGACCTGATTGATCTTCCTCCGGGCTCTAAGATTTGGAACAATATCCTTAAGAGTAGGTCCCTCTTGAAGGAAGGGGTCAGATAGAAAATTGGTAATGGGAGATCAATTAGGTTCTGGGAGGACAGCTGGATTGGGAGTAGACCCCTTGTTGACAGTCACTTTAATATATTCAGGGAACATGCTAAAGATCTCATTGGTACTTATATTTATGATTATACCTCACCCAGAGCTAGATGGAAAAATCTAAAATTGTCTTTCTTACATTGGCCTAACCTTTTGCCAAAGATTACGGAGCTTCAGGAGCTTTTGAATATGGTTAGACTCCCTTTATTTCCCAAGGAGGATAGAATTTTTTGGTCAAAGAGGGGAGTTCACTATTAAGTCTGCTTATCTGCTGCTTCTCAGGTTTGGCGGTGATGAGCAGTGCTGGAGGAAGGTGTGGATTCATCAGCTCATCCCTAAAATAAACTTCTTTTGGTGGACCTCCATCCATGGGAAAATTTTAACTATTGATAACCTTGTCAAGAGGGGCTTTCAATTCCCTAATTGGTGTACTCTTTGCATAAGAGAAGAAGAAACCATCTCCCATCTTTTTATTCACTGCTAGTTTGCCACCCTAATCTGGCAGAATGTTTTACAGAGATTGAACATCTCTTGGGTTTTTAATAGAGATATCCACCAATTCATCTTAAATTGTAAATGCCCCTCCAATCATCTGTTAACTTATTCCACCCCACATCTACTGGTGCCTATGGAAAGAAAGGAATAACAAGATTTTCAAAGAAAAGGAAAAAAATGTGGAAGGTCTGTTGATAATCCTTAATAAGCTTCTCCTAGATAATATCTCAACATGTAAATGGAAGATGCCTACTAATCCCCCGACTGCTTGGGACAGAAACATTGCTACCATCTGGAATTTTCCCAATGAGGTCTTGAGATTTGACAACTCCAAATCAATCATCATGAAGCATACTAGATGGAGAAACCCTAAGCCTCCCTAGGTTAAGCTTAAATTTGATGGGGCGGCTAGGGGAGGGACGTCAGCTGCTGGAGGTATAATCAGGGATCATACCGGCAGCCTGGTTGCTGCCTATGTGGGGAAATTGAACAATCATACTAGTAACCAGGCTGAAGGCATGGCTCTCCTCTGGGGTCTTAAGATTGTGTTGTCACTCGGTGTCAAGACTTTGGAAATCAAAGGTGACTCAATGATAATTGTGGAAGCCACTAAAGGTAAGATGAAGGTGGGATGGTCTCTAAAAGGTATTCTGGAGGACATTTTCCCTCTCCTAAATGCTCTTCATGACTTTTCTGTCCAGCATGTCTTCAAAGAAGGGAATGCGACTGCTGATAGCTTGGCGGTGGCGGGTCTTGATACTAAAGGGCTTTGATGTTGGTGAAAAGAGGTTTCTTTTCCCCCCTTGGCTCTGGTGTGTTTAAGGGAAGATCTCAAACATCTAAATGTTGAGTCTTAGATGATGCTTACTTATTTTAGCTAGGCTCCTTCTAACTTTGGTTAGAATTTTTGGTGGGAGCTGGCTTTTGAATAATTTGTTGTTATGTGAGGTGATGGATATCATATGTTTGTCTGATGGATTGTATGACCTCTTGTGGGTTGATGATATGGCGAATCTTTCTACCCTTACTGACTAATGGAGTCATCATTTTTTGAACCCCCTAAATTTTTTTGTTCAACTTTTTAAGCTTGCGGATTTCATGAGATTTTTGAGACGGCTAAGTACTACGCTGATATCATGCCCTTACATGTTGTGGGCGATTCGCATGAGGGAGCTACTGCCCTTGCGTGGGTTGTGAGATGTGACATTTATTGCCTCTATTTTCAACTTTTTTGATCACTTTTCGTCGGCCTTTTCCCTTTCGATGCTTCTAGAATTGACTACCAACTCTTATGCCCTGGTTCCCCTATTCTAGTAGTCGGCGTCTTTGGTGTGGGCTCTATGGGTGGGGACAGAGTGCGTGTGGAGTTGGACAGGTGTGATGAGTGGAAGGCGGATGCCACTGTTTGGCACATCTGCAAAGAGGGCAGAATTGTGCAATATATGGAGGCCATGACTAGTCACGATGAGGGCTTGTCTAATAATTTTGTCACCTCGTGGAATGAGGGTAGGGTCACCATTGGTGGCATTTCATTCGAAGTTTCTGAGGAGGTTATTGCTAGAGCTATGGGGCTCTTGAATAGTGGCCGAACTTGGAAGAAAACTACGAAAGTGTCAGACCAAATTAGTCTGAATCAGTTTTTTCACGGCGAGGAGAAACCTGTCAAGTTGCGGGGTGGCTTTGACCGTGAGGTGCTATCAGAGCCATGGTATAGAGTTTGTTTGGTGATCATGAAATATTTCATGTTGGAAGGAAGGTATAGTGTCTACTATTATTACCACTTTAATTTCCTCAACCACCTTAGGAATCATCTGCATATTTCCATTCCTTTTTTCTTGTATCATGCTCTTGATAGCACTGTTGCAGAGTTTAATGAAGCCTCTATTTCTGGAAAGAATTATACTATCCTTCACCAGGGCCTTATGTCTAGGCTCTATCATTTCCATATGGCGCTTTTCCCTACTCAGTCTATCACTGTGCAAGAAGTCTCATCTCTCCCTGCTCTTGACGAAACCCCGGTTTGCTCTACTCCCCCCTCTGCTAGTATTTTGGACACGCCGGGCTTGAGTAAGAAAAAATGCCTAAAAAATCCTGCCTTAAAAGCCCATCCCCGTGGCACTTCCCCTGGCAAGGGCCCAGGGGATACGGGTAGGGAAAAAAATCGGCATGCCCCTACCCCGTGCCCTAAGGCTAAAGCCTCTAAGAAAACTAAATTATGCCTCCATCAAATTGATTCTGACATTGAGATCACTGAAGAAGCTAACACCCCCCGTAGATCTCATAGACTGGTTCTTAAGCAGGACAAGGTGGGAAGTCTTAAGGAAGCTTCAGATTCAGATAAGGATAATGGGAGTGACAGTGAAAGTTGGGAGGAAAAGGTGGCAGGTGGGGAAGGCCAATCTGTGTCGGTGAGCAGCACGTCCCGTGTGTCTGAAAGCTTGAAGAAGGGCCCTTTCAGTGACAATGTGATGGAAATTACCCCCCGATCCTCTAATGCAAATAAAGGAAAAGCCCCCTTATAGGAAAATCACAAGGAAAAAGATCAAGCTTGGGAAGAAGTTGGCAAGCTAAAGGGGATATTGGAGAGGTTGGAAAAAAAGGTCCAGGAGGTGTCTCAGTTTTCCTTGAGGGTCATGCATAGGTCGGCCACTAGTCTTTGCTTGTTGTAGAAGGACAAGTTCGCAGATGATGTTGAAGATGATGTTGGTTTCAAGGAGCTACTCGAGTTCCTCACAGTGGATTGGGCGACGACTATTCAGGATATGCCTGGCAGGAAGGAAAAGAATTAGATCGTTGGGCCTTTTTGTTCTTGTTTATATCTATGTCTTGTTGTTTGTTAATACTACTAAACTGGTTGGACCCCTAGGGGTCTTTGGACTTATTTGGCTGGTTTCATGCTTGCATGAAGAACTTTTTTATCCTACGGTTACTATTACTTTTTATTTTTTGATGATGTGTTGTGGGTGATGGATTTCTCTTTGTTGTCACTATGTTGTTAATGTGCTTTCACTAGATGGCCTTTGTTGCCTTGTACTTATGCGATAGCACCCTTGTTTTGCTGCTTTTTATTTCAAAAATAGCTTTATAACGAATTAAAAATTATTTGCATTTATATTGTATATATTTTTTTCTCAATTAACTACACTTTTAAATTAGTTTTGTGTTCACCTCTAATGCAAAATATGTTATATGATGCATCTCTTGATAGATTTAGTCATATCAAATTTTTATTTATAAGTAGATTTTTCTTTAAAGGGATTTGAAAAAGATTCTAAATATTGAAACTAAAATAATTGTAAATACATAATAATATATTTATTGTAAAAATCTAAAAATAAAAAGTAAATAGATTTTTAATAGTCTTCTATTTTATGATGTTTTTAATCATTTTGTCCAAATTATTATTTAAAAAAATAATAATTAATAAGTAAAAACAAATACTAAAAATAATTATAGAGAGAAATTTTACATAATTTAATAATGTTAATTAAGGTGGGTGTTCTTCCTATGGAGGTGGAGGTTGATGGTGTTGGTGTTTTTTGGCTGCAGTGGTCTAGCTGACTGTTTCATCCTTTCCAATAGAGGGGAGGTCACTCCTTTAGAGGTGGAGTTGGAGTTGGTGTCATGTTACTAGGTGAGTTTGTCTTGTAGGGATGTTGATTTCTTGCAGGTGATTTACACCACTGCGATCTCTATTATTTTGGACTCAGATTTGAATGATCTAAGAGGTTGTTTTGCTGACATCTAGTTGCTTCAAGCAATGTTTAAGTTTGTCAAAGGGGTTTCTGGTCCTGGATAAAACCAAGTTGTATTTGGGCTTTGGGCCCATACTTGTATGTCTTTTGTAGCCTGTATAGTCATGATAATCTTTTAGAGGCTGATGTCAGGTTGTTCTTTTTTTAAGCAGCTTGTGTTGTTGATAGGTTGATTATGCTTAGTGTTGCTTTCTTTAGTTTCAGCTGCTTTCTTTTGTAAAGGGTTTCGGGCCCCTTCAAAACCCATATTTTACCTCTAATCAAAAACAATAACTAGAAGAGAATAAATAAAGTTAAAAAGTTAATAATAATAGAAAACTATAACTTTTATTCAAAACATAATACTGAAAATGAATCAAAATATAATTAAAAATATAAAAAAAAATTCTAAAATATATATTTAAATATTGTAAGTATATGTACAATAATAAGAAAAAAATTTAAAAATCAATGTTACAATCAAATTTTATTTTAAAAATATCAATTTATTATTAAAAAATAAATTGTAATGTAAAATATAAGACAATTGAAGAAAAGAAAGACTAAGGAATAAATAAGATATGATAGTTCCAATTAAAACAATTAAAGGTAAGTCAAATACAAACTAAAATCTCAAAAAAATTGAGCTTTAAGATTAATATTGGTTAAAAGAAAGACAATCAATTGCAAAAATATTTATTGACATTCTTATTATTAGTCTAAAAAATTATCATTAGAGCATAAAAGTTGATATCAACATTGACTTTTGGAAAAAACTAAATAAAGTTATATTGTTAGACAATGTAATGTCCCTTCCTTAGGCAACTCAAACTAGTCGAGGTTGGCCTACTATTAAGGTTCTCGTAGGTCAATAGTATGGTTAGGGGATCCAATCAAGGGATGCAAAGCCTAGTTGGGAGTTTTACGAGCCTTTTAGTTTGGAGTTCAGTTGTTGAATCCAGGGATAAATTGAAAATATTAAAGTTTTATTTAATGGAATAAAAAAAAATGAATAGTAACATAGAATTATAAAGTGAATAGTGAAAAGTGCCCCCATCCTAGTGAAACAACGTTGTTTTTAAAAAGTGGCACTTTCTTTTGATGAGGAAAAGACCCTTGAGGAGGAATATTTTATTTTTTTTATAAAAAAGTTGATGGGAGATTATAAAGGGAATTTTGGGCTTCTATTTTTGCATTCATTTGTCATTTTTCATATAAGCACTTGCAGGTTTGAGCTCTGGAGAAGGGTTTCAGCTTGGTTTCAGTCTTCTGGGAACAAAAACTCCCAAGGGCTATCGTGAATTGGACGAGAACCCAATTCACCTTTGAGGAGGACCTACCTTTGGTCTTCGTTTGGGCTTCATTGAAGGAGTTTCAGATGTTTAATTTTCAAGCCTAAGTTTGCAACAGTGTTATATTAGCATATTTCTTCAGATCAAGTGCAACCATTGTTAGTTCGAGTCTCAACCAAGCCAATACTATCGCATGTTTGCATTCTACTTGTTGGTTGTACAATTTTTGGCCAAGTGCACCTAGGGTTTGTGGCAAAATCATCATTGCAAATTTATTCCAGCCATTTGACAAGTTTACATTAAGGATTTGATATCTTCCATACCAGTCGTACTATTTCTAGTTGGTGCACCATCATTTGGAAGGGGTTTCGTGAGCATTTGAAGTTGATTTTGGCAACCAATTTCATATCAACACTTTCATAACAATGATCAGACCTGTAGCTGCATATTTCACATCCTATTTCAGTCTTCGACCATTATTATCATGCTCACATTAGCCTTCATACATTGTATTTTCACGCTGGCATATAACAGGTATGTTATTAGCATATTGAGTATTCAAATCTTTCATTTGTATTGGGTTTAATAGAGTTGTTATAGTATGATAATTTTCATATCAGACATAACTATCATTTTAATTAGACCTTATATCTTTAATTTAATAGCATAAATGGAAGTGGGTTTATCAATTTATGTTGTGTAATCATTTATATATCAGTTATAAGAATTTCCTTTATGTTATTGGTATTGAAAACACTCAAGTGAGCGTCAAAAACAATCAAACAAAACTCAGAAAATCAGAACAATGGTCAAAAAATTAGAATTCATGAGTTTGCACAACAACTATCTAACAAAATGTCAACACTCTGAAAAATGAGTTTTTGAGGTTAGATTTAGTAGGGATATCTTAGTGGTATCAGAGACATTCCTACCAACCTGTTGGGTAATGATTGCATTCAATTGGTGTGAAATCAGTTGTGCACAAGTCAGTTTGGATTTGGTTTTTAGTGGTCTTTAGTTGGGACAACAAAAAAGGTCATCATGGCAAAGTTGTTTGGCAATAAACAGGTATGGAAAGAAATTGAGCAAATACAATACAAAACCATACAAAAATTACAGCGTTCAAATGATTCACTTTCAAGGATGGGACTCTCTAAAGGATCAACCTCACTTTCTACTAGAAAAATCCCAACACCACAAAACAAAGAAGCGATGGTGATTAGCATATTTGAGGAGTATAGCATTCTTCCTCAACATGTTAAGGAGAATTTTCCTTTCAAGAACTACATGGACATGCACCTGAATCTTTTCCACAAGACTGAGCATGCAAGGAAGGAATATCACACTATAGCTTATGAATTGTCTAGAGAATCTTCGCACATGGTTGATACAACTCTTCATGAGAATGATTGGATGTCTTCAAGTTCTAATGAGGTATGCAAAAATTTATATGATGAATTAGATAGACATGTTGATTTGAATCAAGAAGGAATTAAGACAACCCTGGGTAATGATTTGTCTACATCATCCTTGCAAGAGGTTTCACAAGAGGCTCCTACATCAGAGGATAACATAGTTCATGTCAGTGCTTTGGATAGCAATGGCATGGACTCTTTGGGTGATCATAAAGCATCTTCTAGTGTGATAGTTGATTCCAATAATGTCACATCACCTACACATGAAGAAAAATCAAAAGATAGCAAAGAAACATCAATAGGTGAAGCAAGGAGAAACATTATAGAGATTGGGTCTATTTCAATTGATCTTCATCTAGTTGATCCTATATAAGGTAGAGAGGGAGAAATAGGGGAGCCTACAGGACAGGGTTGCACGAGTATCCTAGTAGGAAACATGGAGGTTAAGCTTGGGGACTCTTTCGATAGTCCTAAGAGCAGTCTTACCTCTCTGCATGAGGATAGTGAATCATCATCCATTGAGACCACTTTTTGGAGTGATGATGAAGAGTTTGTGATGGGAACTAATGTTGCCTTAGTTTTGGACCAGCAAGAAGACACTTCAAAAGAATATTTTGATGAGATTCAATCTCTCCATTGGCAGCCCACTACTTCAACTAATGAATTTACCTTTGTCCCTAAGCATGATTTGGAGAACCAACTTAAGGTTGGTGAAGATAAGATTGTTGCAGTGCTATCCCATTTTGATCATTCCCATAAGTTGGTGGGAAATTACCTATGGAAGGTCCAACTTGAGGGGAGACAGTGGTGTTGAAGAGGCTTCATCTATTTTTGATTTGCAAGCATTTAAGACAGCCATGGAGTGTATGAAAAATAATTATTTAGCCCTTCTTTCCCATAGAGATCACCTACTTGATTTGGGTGTCATATATTTAGATGCATTGAGGAGGAAAGAGGAAGAGGTTGATCAACTCACTATGGAGCTAGTGAAGACTAGAAAATATTTGGAAGACTCTCAAGTGGCTCCCTTTATGGTGGAAAATCAGATTGAGGAGTTGAGAGTGGAGTTGAGTTTGGCTCATGCTTCACTGAAGAAATAAAAAAATCAGTCTCTTGTTGCAACCTCTTTGGATGGGCAAGAATCTTGTGTTGTGCATAAGATTGAGGGACAAGGAAATGAGGAAAAAGAAGAGCTACATGATGAGGTTCAGGAAGGCAATGATGCATGCTCACATTGTGATGTTGATGGCAGCCATGTGCATGATTTAAAATCAGTTTTAGTAAATGAACATGTTGCTGATTTGGAATCATATTTAGATGAGGAAGAGTTACTCCTCATTAAGGGTCTTGAACTTCATGTTGTAGAGGCAAAAAATCCACACAATGATGCCACTTGCAACCGTGTAGTCTGAGCTTTGGTAGAGAACATGCATGAATTGCAACAGGCTACACCTCTTGGCTTATTCCTTGAGGATAAGTATTCAGCAGTGGAGGAGGTGGCACGTGTCTTAGGTCGATATGATAAGGTAGATAGATGGATCAAGCACCTCATTGGGATAACTCAAGCTTATGGGACACTAGATGGGCATAAGTATGGAATCTTGGCATCCAGCTTACACTTGGTTAGACATGTGCTTGACAAGACGAGATTTGATGCCATGCAGTTGCTTACAGATAGAGGTTATGATTTCATGCTTGCTAGGCAGTTGTATAGTGCACTCATGAGGGAAGAGGCGCAGATATCCACTTTCGTTGATGTTGAGAGGGATGAAGTATCTAGTAGTATTAGTGGATCTACTACCATAGAGGATACCTATGACGTGGCTACAGGAGTAGAGCAGGGTGAGACAGTTTCAGTTAGTCATGGGGAGCAGTCAGCTTGTGTTGAAGTAATTTTTACACCCTATGCATTGAGTTATGAGGCTCCTGTTTTGGATAGTGTTGATTCTGGACTTCCCTCAAAATCCCTTGGTGCACTTCATAGTGATTTCATTGTGAGATTTGCACATTCCTTTGTATTTAGCCCACTTCTAGATGAGTTGATGCTCTGTGTGACACATAAGAGTGGGGTGAATATTTGGTATGAGGTGCTCCCTTTTGCAAGGGATGGAGTGATATCTGAGAAAACCCTTTTACCACTTCTCTGGGATGGATGTATTATTGGCACACGAGATAGGGAGGCAAGGTTTGATCAGATGGGATTCAGTGATGAGAGGGATCAGCCCTCCACAGTTGCATTGATTAGTGCAACTGGCTTTATGAGTTGGTGTCAAGAGCACTCTTCTTCTAGCCTTGGTAGTTGGAGTATTGTGGGGACACCAACTTTTGCAGATGAGTTAGGAGATACTCATCTTTTCTGGAAGTTGTTTGGGTCCATAAACCACAAGCCCAGTGATTAGATGCATCGATGGTGGTAGTTCTGACATAAACTGACAAGGTTTGTTAGGGATGGAGGATACCGTTGTTTCTAGTTAGTGCAAAGAATTGATCTTAGTGCATTCCACTAGAACATTTGGGATCCTGATAGCTCGTCAAATTGTGACTTGGTTATTGTCTTTGATGGAGGCAGTAGTATTACTCCATCATGGGGCAATGATTTAGGTAGATGGAGTTGTAGCCTATCAGGGTTCATTTGGGTCCCCGACATCGATTTGAATGCACTACTCCATTAGGACCATAGTGTGTTGCTTCACTTTTTTCAACATGATATTGATTGTATTAGCATGAGGCAATTAGAGATTTGGTGCAGGTGGCCTATCATGCATCACAAAGTGATGAAGAGTGGTGTAACTAGTAAGCCTAGTTACAATTCTTGTATTGATAACCCATTGTTTGAGATGGGTGACGATAGGACTTATGACAATCCACTTTTTGGGTTGGGAAATGATTTCCAGTTTGATCTTGGTGAGACTGCACTCACTAGACACTCGAAGACTCCTTGGTGTATGAGTGTTGTTGGACTTAGAGGCTACAAGCCACAGAGATTTGGGAGTCAGTTGACATCTTCTTTTGAGGGGGATAATCCCATTGCTAGGTATGATGTCATTCCTTTGGTAGAGTGTGTAGGGGACTTTGTTGGCCTGTCGGCGAGCAGTATTATGCCTTTTGGGGCAGTGGGTAGTTGGGTGAGGATCGCTTCTCAACGTGATCCGCTATGGGTGCATGGTGTTTGCATGGATTCCATGAGGTTGCTTCACGGGTTATGGTACACAAATGTCACTATCAAAGTGAAGCAGCAATGTGTTCAGAGTTGGCTTGAGGGTTACCTACATAACTACGTTTCAGGATAGCAAAAGGCTTGGGTGCAATGGTTATATTTGGGCGAGTATTGTTGTAATACTACTCATCACATGTTGATTGGTATGACTCCCTTCTGAGCATTGTACAGTTATGATACCTTATCTTTTGTGGACTTGGCGTTAGGTGATAGCAGAGTTATCAAGGAGTATTTGGTATGATGGAAGGACTTGTCATTGGAGGATGCCACATGGGAAGGAGAGATGATACTTTAGCATCCAGCTTTGCAATTGCTTGGGGGCAAGCAATCTCGAGAAGGGAGGACTGTAATGTCCCTTCCTTAGGCAGCTCAGACTAGTCGAGGTTGGCCTACTATTAGGGTTCTCGTAGGTCAGCAGTATGATTAATGGACCCAACCAAAGGATGTGAAGCCTAACCGGGAGCTTTACAAGCCTTTCAGTTTTGAGATCAATTGTTGAATCTAGGGATAAATTGGAACTATTATAGTTTGTTTTAATGGAATAGTAAAAGTGAATAGTAACAGAGAATTATAAAGTAAATAGTGAAAAGTGCTCCCATCCTAGTGAAACAAAGTTGTTTTTAAAAAGTGGCCCTTTCTTTTAATGAGGAAAAAACCCTTGAAGAGGAATATTTTATTATCTTTTATAAGAAAGCTCATGGAATTTTATAAAGTGAATTTTGGGATTCTATTTTAGCATTCATTTGTAATTTTTCATATCAACACTTGCAAGTTTGAGCTTTGGAGAAGGGTTTCAGCTTGGTTTCAGTCTTTTGGGAACGAAAACTCCCAAGGGCTATCGTGAATTGGACGAGAACCCAGTTCACCTTTGAGAACCTACCTTGGGTTTTCATTTAGGCTTTATTGGAGGAGTTTCAGATGTTTAATTTTCAAGTCTGAGTTTGCAACAATGTTATATCAGCATATTTCTTCAAATCAGGTGCAGCCATTGTTAGATCAAGTCTCAACTAGGCCAATACTATCACATGCTTGCATTCTACTTGTTGGTTGTACAATTTTTTGCCAAGTGCACCTAGAGTTTGTGGCACAATCATCATTGCAAATTCATTCCAACCGTTTGACAAGTTTACATTGAGGATTTGACATTTTCCATACCAGCCATACCATTTCTAGTTGGTGCACCATCATTTGGAAGGGGCTTCGTGGGCATTTGAAGTTGATTTTGGCAACCAATTTCATATCAGCACTTCCATAACAACAATCAAACCTGTAGTTGCATATTTCACATTCTATTTCAATCTTCTACCATTGTTATCATGCTCATATCAACCTTCATACATCGTATTTTCATGCTGGCATAGAACAGGTATGTTATTGGCATATTGGGTATTTAAATCTTTCATTTGTATTGGGTTTAATAGAGCTGTTACAGTCTGATAATTTTCATATCAGACATAACTGTCATTTTAATTAGACCTTTTATCTTTAATTTAATGGCATAAATGGAAGTGGGTTTATCAATTTATGTTGTGTAATCATTTATATATCAGTTCTATGCATTTCCTTTATGTTATTGGCATTGAAAACATTCGGCCAAACATCAAAAGCAATCAAACAAAACTCAGAAAATCAGAACAGCAGTTGGAAAATAGAATTCATGAATTTGCACAACTATTTGACGAATGTCAACACTCTGAAAAATGAGTTTTTGGGGTTAGATTTAGCAGGGATATCTCAAACAATCATAATTTATATGATTAGTTCAATAAAATTAAATGATATATATATATATATATAAAAACTTATGTTATATTAATTGACAAAATAATTTTTCAAAAATCAAATTAATAAATCAACAAATCTTATAAATGATGTTTGTCTATTTTATCATATAAATTAAATATATTAATCAAAATATACCCACACTAATAATAAATCATATGTTTTCTTCAAAATATACCCATACTAATAATAAATCATATGTTCTCTAGAAGATAAATGTTCAGAGTTTTCTTATATCTTTCCTCCTTAATTAAAAAGATTAACCTGTCAAACATTTACAACGAAATTTCATTCCTCAAAATTTATGGTAATGACAACTTTTAATATCACAATAAATTAACTATTTAATAGAACAATGTTGTATTGCATGGTGTGTTTCTTTCTTTCTTTTCATATTGCCCTTTTTAGTAACTTGCCTTCAAAAATGCCAAGTTAAAAATTGTATAGAAGGTACTTTCGGATTGAATTTGAAAAACAAAAAATCCTTTTAACTCAGTTGAAGATCTGATAAAAAATAACTTACAGAATGAACATAAAATTAAGGATAAAATTCTCTTTATTCTCATGAATTGACATTGTTCCAAGCCTCCACATTTAAAGCTCTGTAACATATCTTCAACAATGAAGTTTCTAAAAACTGATTTTGATGTATTACAAATGCCAAAATCTAAGAGTTATGACCGAAGCATGTGCTGCTTCAGAGCACAAAAAATAACCGTTGCTAAAGATCGAGATGGGTCTCAACGTTCAGGTATATACATTCTCTGTAAGCCATTCCAGTGAACTGCAAAATATAAACGGACTGTATGCTTCAAAAAATTGAATGAAATCAACAAGGCACTGGAAGTTTGGTATGCTCAGCTAATAACTGCTTTGAGAATTTACCCAATGTTTGCAGCACTCCAAAGAGCCGCTATAATCATCAAAATATGAAGCCAGGTATTCAAATGAATGACCCACAAAAACATCAAATGGATTCTAAAGAAGGCCTGTCAGCTCAATGACAAGATCGACATTTGGATAAATATGTGAACAAGATAAAATAAAGTGCTGTCAAGCACAGACCAAAATTTTAAAAGTTCGGAACTGTATGAGGATTAAGCCTCATCGAACTGGATTAAGGGGTTGGAACTTGAAATAGAACGGGGGAGATCAAAAAATCGACACAAAAGCTTGGAGTTCAAAAATAACACAGAAACAGGTTCAAAGAGGCTTATTCCCAACCAACATCTGAACACAATCTTTCAGTAAACAAAAAAACAGGGTGAAGGAACTTTGTTTCATTGACATTTTTTCGATTTTTCCATGATAAACTTAGGAGGTGAGAGCAAGAGGAGAAGATTCAGAGCATAATGACATCAAACTAAGGCTCCGGTCGCAACAAGTAGGAACTGCTTATAGATTATTTCAGCTTGAACAGGGAATTGTATCATCCCGTGTAATCTCAAGGACAGAAACCTGGTTTGAGTTTTTTGAAGCAATCACTTTTGATCGATCCCTGAAAAAGTAGAACCTGCTAAGTTGCTTGATGTTGTGACTAGTGCTCCTGAGCCTGAAACTTCACCAGTAGAAGATGGGGGAGCAGCTTGTGATGTAGAAATTGGCTCTTTGGACAACCCAGCAGCAGCCTCTGGCCGTAAATCAGAAGATGAGGACGATGGAGCAAGAGTGGCTGATGAGGAGCCCACTGGATAAGGAGCCACCGGCATGTCAGTTAGAGAGGATGCAGATGGACTATAACTCAGAGTTCCCGCATGCATAGGATGATCAAATTTGCAAGTTGGTCCATATTTACAATATCCACGATGCGCATAGAAAGAGCATATTGGAAGCCCCTGTTATTCACATAAAAAGATGGAACTTTACGTCATGATAACTCCGAATAAAAATAAAGGAAGAATAACTGTGGACAGTAAGGACAAACTATTAAAAAGAGATCACGGTCAGTAATTACATGAATAGTACAACCATATGGTTTATCACAAGATGACAAAATCCTGCAAAAGATTTATATAACAAAAACTGGAAATGTTTTCTAATGTTGAGAAACCTATAATAAAACATAAGGAAAAAAAAGGTTCTGGTATAAAATATTGGAGTATCTTGGAAGGTTGATATACTTTTATATAATTTTGCAATAAATGTAATAGAAACTATTCCTAAATTTGTCATTCATGAATGATCAAGGACAGCTTCAAACTTTATGGCACACAATTCAGCTGACTGGGATTGAATTCATGGAGAAGTCAGGGTCCCTCTCTCAGCTTAGGGGAGATGCAAATATTAAAGATACATCTAGCTGTGGAGATATTGCCTCCTGAGCAGTCTCAGATGATAACTTTTCTAGCCTTTCTAAGAAGAGACTTTTCTTGTAAGCCTGTTTTCAAACTGATGTAACTTGTTTGATGAAGTAAAATAAGACGCATACATAAAAATGGTAGTCAAAAGATGCCAACTAAAGTGCATAAAGAAACATCAATGGTCCTAATTAAATATTCATATGGAAAGATGGTAAATTGGTAATGGTAGGCCATACACAAACAGTGTACAGTGCAAGATTTTCCTTTATAAATGAAAGGAAAAGCAATGCAAACACATTATGTGCCTCCCTTATTTTTATGAAGATCAATTGCGTGCTAGATTGTTTCCATAACCTTATGTGGCCAAGCATTCACATGATTGTATTCATGACCATAAGCTTATAGTGCTTTCATGAAACATTTTCATTATAACATTGAACCTAAGACACATGTTTGCCCCATACATTGCAAACATGGAGTAAAAGAACCCATTAAAGAATATATATTGGAATTTGAAGCATTGGCCACTAACATAAGTTATACCTTAGATGATGATTAACTTTAAAACATATTTATGAATGGTTTACTTCAAATCTTTTAAGAACCAAATCTAATGAATGACTCATCATTCATTTTCAGAGTTATGTGCCACTGTATGTAAATGTGAGCAAGCTTTATTGAACGATCCTCTTTTACATCAGCATATTTCTAGCACTTTGCCACATATGGATAATGGGGGCAAAGAGGATGTACTTGATGATCATATCATACATAAATCAAACCAAGGAGATTTAGAGAATTCACTACATCAGAAAAGTCTACAACACAATTTTATTACATTAACTCCAACTAAGTCAATGAATATGTCTAAGCTTGAACCACATAGAGCTAGACACTTTTGTGCTTATCACCGTATACATAGACATTATAAGGATGGATGCATCAAACTAAAACATTAGATTAAAGATCTCGTAGACACAATAATGATATAAGTTGAGAATAATCATATTGACCTGCTTGATGGGGGTCCTTATGATATAAATTGATCATAGTGTGCCATATTCTTAGACACTCATGACAGGAGATGACTTCATTGCTTAGATATATCCTCACCTATCCTTCTTGCTACTTGCCACATTTTGTGTTTTTGCTTTCCTTTCTTGACTTTACGTTTACATGTTCATAGTTAGCATGTGGGTGACACCAAGAACTTCTAGTTCATTTCTCATCCTTGAAATTTCTTTTGCGTGGAAGTCTTATCTAGATATTGTGAAGGTGCTATAAAATTGTATTTAGGATTGGAATTTTGATATTCTAAATATTTCCAAGTGTTAGAAATTGTGAAATTGTACTCTCAACCGAGGCTGGACCCAAAGGGTAAAATCAAACATTTTTTATTGACTTTAATTGATTAAATAAGGTTCTCACATGATGGTTCAAGAATATAAAAGATGGCAAGGATGATTATTAATAATACATATGTAGATAACGCTGTAACTGGAAGAATCTAGTAAAAGAAACACTGACTGCTGTTTGCAATTTACAAGTAGTTTTCACAGCATAGCATAAACTTTAAAAAGTAGCTAACTTGCTTCAGTTATATTTTTGCTGATGACTGAAGGAATCCTTAAAGGTCAAAGGAATTTTCAACAGATACTCTTGAAGGTACCATGCCACACTGCTTATTTGAGTTATTTCTCTTCCAGGTCATGTTTGTTTATTTTCCAAGGTTTCCATATATAGATAAAAGATAGTGAACTACATAGACCATACATGGAATTAGGGAAAAGAAAAGAGGTAATCTATCTTTGTGATGAAAACAAGGTACATGTTACCAGCCTGTATCAAACCATCTCCACATGAAGCAAAAATATGTCCAACATTTATTAGAAAGGACCATTTAAAGTTTAACAGATTTCATATATATAATAGACGATGCAAAGGAAGAAAAGAAAGATAAATAAAGTACCGGGCGCGATGGCAAGCCCATGGGGTTGATTGCACAGCTTGTCGACGAAGCACGCCTGTCCCTGGGATGATGATATTTACATGTTGAACCAAATCTGCAGCTGCCTGTTCTCATATAGAACTGGCATTCCAGTTGACCAGGTCTCTCTGGAAACACATGTTCTGCTTGTGTACTAATTGATGGAAACCATGTAGCCACAGGTCTGGATGAATATGAAGGAAATATACCTGGCATACTGGGGTTCATTGAATCCATTTGGTGTCTAGGTCCATAGAATAAACCAGTTCCGGATCCAGGATGCAAAGCATCAGACGATGCAATTGTCCCTGGTTCTACCTGTTTCATGTGCACAGATGAGGAGAAAGTACTGATTAGCTTACTATCATTAATTATTAAAAACACCATATACTTCACAATATATTGGTCTAATTCATTGAGGTTTAACTGTAATGTTAGAAATG
This sequence comes from Sequoia sempervirens, assembly GCA_007258455.2. Taxonomy (NCBI): domain Eukaryota; kingdom Viridiplantae; phylum Streptophyta; class Pinopsida; order Cupressales; family Cupressaceae; genus Sequoia; species Sequoia sempervirens. The sequence continues at coordinate 154,202,593 of VDFB02000363.1, read as the reverse complement.
TCAACTCTGACTTTGATTTGAGTCTGTGTACTTTGTGGCATTAAACTATTGAATATGCTATAACGAATTTAATTCTTGATTCCTTTACAAGTGTCATTAGTGCCAGTATTCATAAAAACTAAATTATATCCTAATCCTTTAATACTACAATGAAAGAAGAGACCATACGTGCATGCCTATAGTTAAAAGTTTAGACAAATGACACTGAAAAGCACAATAACCCAAATAACTGAACATGAACTTACAGGGTATGAGCTCCATGCAGGAACTGATACCATTCCCTGGGAAAGCATTAAAGGAACATATCCAGAAGGGCCTTGCAGATAGGGGCTGGACATTATTGGTGTCCTAGAAATCGGCCATGCTGGCAGCCCTCCTGCATATGGCTGAGGGCCAGGTATTGATAAAGCAGGGACAGATGGATAAAATGGAGACCCAGGTATTGTCACTGATGCCCCAAGTGGCTGCGGGTGATTAAACTTGCAAGTTGCACCATACTTACAATGTCCTGTTCGTACATAGTAAGAGCATTCTTTCTCATTCTGCAAGAAAAGAAAACAATATCAGGACCATATTAAACTTCACAAAATCATAATTTTCATTTCATTCTACTGGAAAACACAAGAAATTCAAAAAACCAAAGGTACAGCTACCTAAGCCAAATGATAATGAAAAACCAGAAAACAAGTTGCTTAAAACAGGTGCTCTCTACAAAAAATGACCTTGATTATCTGTGGAGGGATTTCTAAATATTAACATAATGTTTCAAGAATGTATGCAGATACCCATGCAGGAAAGTTGAATCCCATATGGGTGCTATTTAATTGTAATGCCCATAGTGGCACTTCAACTCACTTTCATTACTCTGCATATAGACATCTCATATATGATGCAATCGAATCACAATTGTACTTTGCTTTATGTTTGAGGCTATGTATCTGATTTTGTTTGATGATCGCTTGAGTAATTTGATGTTGTTGGTCTAATTTGTTTAGACACCTCATATTTAATTTCTTCATGCGGATGTTTTTAAAATTCCATAGGATTCCATAGATGTTCTTTTCAAGGTCAGCCAAGAAATCATATATTTGTGCCTATAGAGATGAGGAACCAAGAGAACATGAGACTACAATAAAACGGCAGAATCAACCTTGAAAAACATCAAAAGGGTGATGTACAAGTCAAGAGCTACAGAATAAAGTATCAAAAAGGATAGGTTTTCATGAAAGTGAAACTCTGACCCCAGAATCAGTCTGAGAAAGGCATGGGAAATAAGATTAACCTGGTATTGAAGATTTCCATAATTCAAAAACATGATGTAGAAATCTGTTACACAGTTTTTTCCAAAAGCTTTACACTATCATTTTAAGGCTTGGATCGATTTCAAATTCTTCTGCAAACATCAGTAACAACAAATACAAGACCAAATTTCAATTTTGAAGGTTAAAATTGTGCATCTACACAAGAAGACCAAAATTATAGCAAAAGAAGACCATTTCTGACCATTCAAAGAGGAAACCTTTAGGCTTTTGCATTTTGGAAGTAAAAATTCATCTTTTTTGTCACCCATTCATTCTCACTTATGTGTGTGGGGAATGCATAATTGATAGCAGAAACACTGAAGCATTTTAGCAGATCTTGTAAGTGTATGGAAGAATTTTGGCTTCTGTTCACAGGTAACTTTTTTATATGGGACAGATTGAATCCCATTTCAAAAATAAGAAAAAAGGCGTTCCTTCCTGCTATATTTTTCTTTTCTTTTCTCAACTACTATAGTTTATAGCAGAAAAATAGCAACACTTCAGCAAAACCTTGTGAGTGTTTTGAAGGATTTGGGCTTCCATTTACAGATTTACTTTTCACGTGGGACAGACTGAATCCAAGTTCTGGAAAATTTGAAAGCTGTTTCTTCCACCATATTTTTGCTTTCTAAACTATTGCTTAATTTTTCCAAAGGCTCCTTTCTCTGTTCTTGGAGATGAATGTTTCCGGGTTGTCCATCTCATTTGCTCTTGCTTTACATTCTTGGACCATTATTTAATTTATTTTGGTATAAAAATTCTTGGACCATTATTTAATTTATTTTGGTATGAAATGCTTCTTTTTTCCATATATTAAATGTTGCTGAGAGCATAGCTTGTCAACTTGCATTTTGGAGCATATTGGTGACAGCACTTAAGAGTTGACATGGCAGCAAGCATTGTGAAAAGGTATTTTCAAATTAGTTTGCCATTTCTGTATGTTGGAGCATGAAATTTTATTGAAAATTGAAGAAAGGGGGAGTTTTTTCTAGGGTCCAAGACAGGAGGAGGGGGAAGCCTTCTACTCTGTACAAGATCATGGACAAAACTCCAATCAATAATTTAAGTTTTGAGCGGTTATGTCTTATGTCTTGAATGATTAAGAGTGGGAATTGTGTACTCTTTTCTACCGCATCTTTGTCGTTTTCATTCCCCAGCTATTGTGGCTAAGTTGAGCCTTATAGTGATTCTTATCTTCTTTCTAGTGGAAATTGAGTTTGTGTTTGTCAGTTTTGTCCTTGTGCAGTAGAGGAAGCTGTAAACAAGACATGATTGAATAAGCCATTGGGTGATTTAATATATATTATTTTAGAATTATATCTAACAAGTTTTGGGGATAAATCAGTCATAGCTTGGAATGTTATTAAAAAGAAGACTGGGGATTTCTCATTCTGGTCATGCCAAAGCAAAAATAGAGACAGATTTATATTTTGGAATGATTGAGTGTTGGATTCAAGAAATAAGCATCAAAAGAGATCGACATACAGAAATATTTCAATTACAAGAGAAATTCTTGAAAGTGCGTTAGCCAATATCTACAAGTTAATTTGCCCAAGTGTCGGTTTGGAGATTTGAAAGACAATTTCAAGACAACATTTTATGGGATTAACTACATGTATTGTTTAATAATTTGGACATTCCTTCAATTATGCATCTACCATATTGTCATGACCCTATTATATTAGGTCAGCCACAGCCGACCTAGGAAAGGTGCTTTTTAGCGCCACTTCATTTAAAATTGTGCATATTTAATAAATAAATAATAAAATTAATATATATGTATATGTATATTAATAAATAAGTTTCATTTTTAAATCTGAATTTTGGGCGCTAGAATAAAGAGGTTTAAATTTTAAATTTGGGCGCCCACTTCCCAGGCCAGACGTTCCAATGGAAGGCTATTTATAAGAGTTTTGAGGGGCACTAAGGAGGGCATGCAGATTTCGAATATGCTCACTCAAGGTGACACTATCAGGACGAAAACCGTGATCCGTGCAAGGTGATCGGATGAAAACCTAACCTCCTTATTCCAATTCTGCTCTTATTCTGCAATTTTTCTTTATTCCCAGGTATTTCTGTGCAACTTGGACAACTGGAAGCAGATTTGAATGGGCAGTTGATGGGCAGAGTTAGGTCGCTGCTAGAAGTGCTTCGGGAGTGGATTTTGATGCATCATTTTCATCCCAAATTCCAAGGACAAGGGCAGACTTTGGAGCGAATGAGCAAGTGCCCAGATCTATTGAGGGCAGTGAATTCTGCAGATATCTGATTGAGGGTTTCACGCCTCAATCTTGGGCAATTGTAAGAGGGGAACGCTGACTTCCCTAGATGACTGGACTGCTGTTCCAGATCAGACCCTCAAGAATCTGATTCAGAATTTTGCTATCAGCAGCAAGCTAATCTGTAATTCCATTATATTTTGAAACAATTTATCTTCTTGTAATTCAGAAGTAAACTGTAGTGTTGTTGTGCCATTGCTGGAAACTGAAATTAAATCAATTGTTCTTGTTTTCTGCAAGTTTTGGTGTTCAGGTTATTTTCCGAAGTCAGTCCTGCACATTTAATTGTGAGTTTGCATATTCAGACTTGTTTACAAGTACAGATATATGAAAAAACCCTAGGGTGTTGCATCTCATAACCCTAGCTTATTTCATTGGTATCAGAGCATGCAGACCTGCCAGCCTGCTGGGTAAATTTTGTGTATGCAGTTAAGTCAAAGAGATCAAAGAGACTTAGAGAGAGAAAGGAAGAAATTAGAAGCAGACACACAAAGAAACAACAGCCTGATGATATGAAGAGATACCTACAAAGGCAGGAACAAATGAACCAAATGTTGGTGCAGTTGATGCAAAACTTAGCCAACACAATCACTCACAACAGATCTACACCAAACAATGCTGAAGGGAGCAACTCAGATCAGTTTATGGCTGGAAATCATAACAGAACCCAGCTCAGTCAACCCTCAGACCCTTCCAGCCCACTTTTTTGCCTAGAGTGGAAGCACCACAGGAAGAAGAAGAGCAGAATTAGGCTGCAAATGATTTCCCTGCCATTGTAGATGAGTACATGAGGCTTGATCCAATCGCCAAAAGTGAGATCTCCTTTGAACAAGAATAGCAATGCTAGATGAAGAAATGGATCAAGGAATGACAGGAGGCAACCTATGCAGCAGATTAATAGAGATCTCCAGCACAAAGTAAGTAAATTGTCACTTCCTACATTTGATGGTTCTGGAAATGTTATTACTTGAGTGTGGGTTCAAAAATTAGATACATACTTTTCACTCAACTCTATGACCGAAGATGAAGCAATCAATTTTGCCATCCTACACTTGGAGAGTGTGGCTCATGAATGGTGGCATCATAGTATCATAAGAAGTGTTACAATACTCGAACTCACCTTAGACTCGGCAAGCTGATTTTTGACTCAAAGCCAGGACTTGGCAAATTGAAAAACCGAAGAAATTCAAAGATTTTTAAGGATTTAACATTTGTTTCATGACCCCTTTAATAAATAAACCTTAAAGACACAATAACCTCATCAAATAGAAACAACTTTGATCCCATACACAAACATACATTTATTACATAAGTATAAACGCAAATTTTGGTTTAAGGAAATAACACATTTAGATATATAAATGTTGTCAAATGTATACAAAATTCATGGAATATGGAATCCATGGCATCAAAATAAATATCAAAACAAAAAATATAAGTCTATCTCAAAGGAGTTTGCATTATTCATCCCAGCATCACAACAAGTCATGCATTGGCATCTAAGATAGGTCTTGGTCCTTGGATGATGGTGTAGCCATGATATTTGCTTGTGTCTCAATGATTGGTGTGTATATTCAAGTGAGGAATTTATTATTAAAGTTTTCTTGAAGCTTTCAAGACTGCATGTTTTGTTGTCAAGCTCATTAACAAAGAGGAATGGTTAAGTAAAAAGATAAATGGTTATGTTTTAGTTTGACCTTAGCTAGGATACTAATAGATGGGATTGTTCTCTGAGTTGTCTGTGTAGGGCATGATTGATACATTTTTTCATTATGAAAATGGTATTTCTTGCCAACTATGACTTAACTAGTATTCAACAGTACAATGACTATAGCATGCCAACTTTGCCTATGGCCATCCTTGCATAATAAACAAGTTGTCCAATGTATGAAACAAGATAATCCTTGATTATGGCTTTGACTGTGAAAGATGCAGAGATTTGCAACAAGGGATATGTATTTTGTAGGTATTATGATCATGATTCATCATTGGCCTATTACATGCTTAGACCTATAGTTTGATGGGGGTTTGGGTGAAACACCCTAACGAGGTCTTGGGGCAACGCCCCCAACAAGGTCAAGGGGCAGCACCCCCAACAAGGTTGAGGGGTAGCACGTGATACAAGGAGGGGTCGAGGAGTGGAGCCCCTGCCATCAAGCCCAAATGAAGACCTTCAAAACCACACAGACCTTCATGGCGCAAACCATTTTCATATTTTTTGTAAATCCTAGATGGGCATGTCATAAACCAAACAAGCATTGAAAGATAGTAAATATTTTTTAAAAATTTAATTAAAATGGCCAAGTCTGGGAGTTGGGACTTGCCCAAACCTAGCGAGCTTGGCGAGTCTTCCAAACTCGGCGAATCCAATAAGTACCCGACTCTCGAGTTTGCAAGACTCACCCACCCCTACTTGGACTACGACTCGCCAAGTTCTGGCAAGTTTCTATGAGTCTTGTAACATTGATCATAACACAAGGATTTAACCTTGTTGCTATGTATGCTAATTTCACACAAAAGCTCATAGAAAGATTTGATAGAATAGATCCAAAGGTGTATTTCAAAGAGCTGACACACTTAAGGCAACATGGGTCAATGGAGGATTATGTCACAGAATCTCAAAGACTTGTTATGGTCCTAGATGTATCAGATAAGAGATTTATGTTCTTGTTCATCGAGGGATTATCAGAGTCATTCCACATGTTGGTGAGGGCTTTTGAGCCAATGTCCTTGGAAGATGTTGTTTGAAGAGCCTTAAGCCTAGAGGACTCCGCCGTGAAGAATAAATCTATTTCTAAGAATGCACCAACAAGGCAGCAGAGGAAACCATTTGACAAAAATGTTCCCCAATCGAAGATCTTGCCTCCAAAGCCTAGCAAGATGGACAAGTCTAAGAATGAGCTCCAAAGGAAAAAGCTTTGTTTGACTTGTAGGGAGCCTTGGGTACCAGGTCACAGGTGTTTGGGGAAAGGACAAATCCACTATACTAAGGTAGTTTTACTTGTAGGAAGCCATTTGACAAAAATGTTCCCCAATCGAAGATCTTGCCTCCAAAGCCTAGCAAGGCAGACGAGTCTAAGAATGAGCTCCAAAGGAAAAAGCTTTGTTTTACTTGTAGGGAGCCTTGGGTACCAGGTCACAGGTGTTTGGGGAAAGGACAAATCCACTATATTGAGGTAGTTTCTGATGATAATTCAGAGGGTGGAGAAGGTGAGCCCGAGGGTGTTACAAATGAGGTTGAGCACGAGGAGATGATTCAGAGAGCCACGAGTGGACACTATTTGAAGAAGAACCGTGATGGAAGTACAAGACCAATCTCATTGCATCAAAGCAAAAGATTAGAGCAGCCAACTCTATGGGAAGTAAATCAGTTTGCTATTTCAAATGAGACATAATTGGTTGCTACTTTTCTTTAGTAGGAAGCAGGCATTAGTATAAATTTAAAGCCTGATTTCTTCGGAATGTACAGATCCTTGCAATACTTATAATGAGGATGAAGATTGCATTACCTACTACCTTGGATATTTTGTTGGCGGAACAATTTAAGTGGAAACATTAACTTGGTAAGGACGAAGAAGGTATGAGAAACTAGAAAGCCAATCTTGCAAAAACTGCAAAGAAGCAAACGCAGAAGCACTGGAAAATTCAAAATTGACAGTTTGCAGTCAAGGCAAAAACACCAATAACCATAAAAAAGGTTTTAAGAGGTAGAGGGACCAATCCTCTGATATCTCAAACAACTAAGCTTTTATGGGACCCAAAGACACCTAAAACGAGGAGATATGTTCCATAACAATCCCAAAATGTAATCAAACTCTGTAAAAATCTAAGAGCACATTAGAATTAAGCTAGCAGAGGCAGAAAAAATAAGTTGAGTAACAATGCACTACGAAAGCACTCAGGAAAGCCACCAGTTACATCAGGTTGCCCCTTACATTACTGTCATGGCAGTTCATGGCTCTTTCCCATGTGGCATTGCCATTTCATATGTGTAATATTGATTCCATCCTGCAGTTTCTGGCAGTTTCACCCATTTCAAATAGAAAACTCAATTACAATCAAGGTAAGGTATCTTCCCTCTTTGGGCAATTGGAAATCTTTCAATCTTTGAAGGGGCACCTCCAGCAATGTATAAGAAGAGTCACGAGCTAAGCAACTAGAGTCAAGATTGGTAGGAATGAATGATTAAGTTGATGAATGTATAAGTGGGCAGTAGTTAGTAGTCAGTTGTTAATGGTTGATGTTTACTCTTACTCCTACAATCTTTCCATAGCAGCAATAGGAATATAGGAGACAACAAAGAGCTCTTTGTATTGTCTCTATTGATGAAGGAATGTAGGAAAGCTGTGCAATTAGCACTTCTAACTGGTTTTCCCCACATTGAGGTTTCCAGGTTAAAAATTATGTGTTCTATGGTTTGTTTCAATTCTCTTTAGCTCTTTGTGAATTTTACGCTGAATTACTCATTCAAATAATCATTTAACACTGTAAAACCATTCTAATTCAAAGTTAGTTCATGCTGCTACTTCAACTAGTAGCAGCATGCATAAAAACAGATCGGCATTATTTCACATAACTAGGAATCTAGAATTATAGAAAAAAATAAGTTTACAGATAATGAATAGAGAGTAAGATCCAGAAGTGATTGGTTAAATGGTAAGAGAGCGGAGGATGCATGTAAGATATTAAATTCTGCTATTTTATCAACTCTATTTTTTTTTATATTACAAGCCCCAGTGAGCACTACATAGCTTGATGAGTGAAACACATGACCATCTAACTATTCTTGTCAGATCAATGGGCAATTCAATTTTATTTAAATGTTAATGTAAAAACCATTCCAGAGTTTAATCAGTGGAAAATATTAAGAGTAAAAAAATAACCACAGTTTTCCCACACCCATATTATTGAGTGAAACAAGGAATAACCAATACCAACCGGATTTAATGGATAGCCAAGAGCATTTAGTGCAACCTGATTTTCCATTCCCACCTTGTATCTTGGATGATGATATTTGCATGTAGCACCAAATTTGCAACTTCCTGTCTTCAAGAAATACTGCCAGTGCACATTTATTTAAAAAGACATTTAATGAGAATGGCATCCTACAACTAAGAATATTGCAAGCATTCAAGTCCATAAATAAATTTAGAATAAATTCATAAGACTTTTTAAGACTCAAAAAGATTAACGGCTGACACCAAACTTGAATTGGAAATGGATTCTTTTTCCCATTTTCATTACACCTGAACATACAATGCATGAAAGCTAATTATATCATACCAGCTACATGATCAATACAAGGTAAATATGCACACCTGGGAAAGGTCATTTATTAATCAAATATGTGTTATAAAGCATTGTGAATTGTGTATTGGAAACATAGTTGACTTTTAGGTAATCTAAAACCTCTTACTGAACCATGGTGTCTAAAATGTATCAATGAAGAATTGGAAGAACCGAGTGATTTGTTCATAACATACCATTTTGCTTAAAAAATGTGACCAAGCAATTATTTTATTTTGCCTCAAAGGTGAACAAATGATTACCTGACATTCAGGCTGACCAGGACGTTCAGGATACTCTTCCCCTCTGTTTCTTGCAGCTGGAGCACCCTGATATTTGATATTGTGGTTAATATACATGTTACTATTAAGCATATCCATCTCCATTTTCCTAACTACTGAAAAATAACATTCATTTTAAAAGGAAAGCTATATAAAAGATATTATTAATAGTTATAGCCATTAAACTAGATTAAAAATAAAAATAAAAATATATATATATATTTAGATCTCTAAGTTTTCTTATTCATAGTTCATTTTTATTTCAGGTTAGAATTATTTTATTTACGTTAGATATTGAGGCTAAATATCTAACCTTGTCTGTTGATCATTCTCTAACCTTACATTACATAATATTGGTAAATATTATACTTTTATATTAAGTTTCTCTTAAACTTGTTTTGTTTTATTTTAAGTTTTAAGATTTTATTTTAGGTTAGAATTTTATTTACGTTAGACTTCTAGCCTAAATATCATTGATCTTTTCTTTTATAATTTAGATCTTGTTTCTCTTAATCTTGTGTCTTTCACTTATTGAATTTTATTTTCGTGTTTTTCTCATTTTTATTTTCCTTTGTCTCTTTCTTTCTCCTTTCAATTCTTTTGTCTACTTTGATTTCTATTTTTATCCTAGTGTCCTCTTTTGAACTTTTGTCCCCTCTCTCTGTGATTTTCTCTGTTTGGTTCTGTGCTCTATTCTTCTAATTAAAGGTTTGATGTCCTTTTGTTGTATTGTTTTATGTTCTTCTAGGTTCTCTCTTTAATTTTCTCCTTTGCAATTCTCTCCTATCATCCTTCTCCTCCCCTTGACTTTCTCTTCTTTTTTGGTTTGCGTGACTCACATCCTTCCCTCACCAACCTCTCCCCTATTTCTATCCAAGTCTGCTATCTATTCTTCATTTCTCTCTCTATCTGCTAATCATCCTGATGATGGATCATGGAGTATGATCCGAAACATTGATGGAAAAAATCGCACACAGTTTAATCCAGAAATCTTGATTACTAATGATCATGGACTGTGGAAACAAAATGTTATTAAAGGAAAGCTATAGTCAATCTAATATTTTTCAGAAAAAATGTTTCATTACAAAGCATGAAGCTCCATTGCTTATCCATTATAAGATAAAACTTGTTTTACCACTGGTTTTTATACTTACTCTGAGTTCTATGTTTTGGTGCTCCAAATGGTTCCTTATGATTCTTAAGGATGCACAAATGAAAGCTTAACTCTTGGGATACAAGTCAAGCTAAATGTTTAGGTGGGCCTTATAATCAAATCCTAAGCAATTTGGTCCAATTGACAGGGGAAGGTACAATCTCCTCTACACTTCAAGCTCTACAAAAATTTTAGGACATTTTATTGAAATGACAAAAGTACATGGCAAACAAAGACCACTTTTAATGGCAGAGAATAAATCCAATTATTTTCACTTCCTTCTATGCCAGTCTTTTTTATTTCGCTACTAAAGACCTTTGAAATAGATTTTAAATTACAATCTAAAGGGTTATTCAGTAAAGAATTCCAAATGATACTTCCTACAATGATTCTTTACACCCTTAAGAACAATATGCAGGTTAAGAAACTATAAATTGCAGTGAAGAATATTTATCGAAACAAGCTTTGATAAGTTACTTCTTACGACCAGTGTGTTCATCCATGGGCAAAATGAAAATATCAATCCTTATAAGCCCAGATGACCTAATATAAATCACTACTTTACTTAAAGAGATTATGAACTCAAAATGAGAGAACTAATGCTTTCCATACCGATTCTTTAACAATCCATTAATGATCCACAACATCCCATATATTGTGTTAAAAGGTTTTTATAAATGTTACTACCAGAAAATGTTAACTCAAAGATGTACCAAATCTCCTAAAAATACTATGCCAATAATAGGCAATCATGTATTAACTTTCAATAGAAGTTTACAATTTTCAATGAACAAAACTCCAGCATAGACATACTATTACAATTTTCAATGAACAAAACTCCAGCATAGACATGCTATGTTGACTCCTCGAAAATGTTCTGGACAAAACAACACTAACTAACTTAAGACAACCAAAGATAAAAATAACATGGAAAATAACCCCATTCTTATAACAAGAGAGCAATGCTCATCTCATTCAGATGATTGACAATTGTCCTACTTACACCGTATTTCAAATTGGTTGGTTCTTTTCTTGTTTACAGAATTTGTTGCAACAAACTATCTAGGAACCGTTACAAACAAGGCAAATGCCAAATCCCTTCTCAAAGAGGAAACTTCGAATTAGTGGTAAGTTTTTTTGTTCAAACTATTGAATTCTATTTAAATGCCACTTGGTTTGATTTGGCAACCCCTTTTGGCAATTAATTGAAAATTCCCTTGCCTTAGTGAATTTTTATATGCAGGGTGTTTATTGCTCTATCAAATGAATTAAATACATGAATATATAATAGATATGACAATGCATACTAGATACATGCGTAAAATATCTTTATCTGTGCATGAAATTATTATAGAAGAAGCCCAAAGATGGTCAGCCAAGGATCAAAGTCAATCCGACTAGATCATACCCCTCTCCTTGACCATGCACAATGTATTTAAAGGACTCGCTGGTTGCGAAGAACACAACTATCAACCAACCGATGCTTATAAATACCCGAAGCCGACAACCAATTAATACATAGTCGGATAACCAATTTTATCAAAACATAATAATAGACATTATACACCGACTACATAGGAGACCTTTGAAATTTGATAATTGCAAGAGGTCCTTCATTAGCTAGGGCACATTTTCCTACTGAGAAAACCCCTAGCTTTAATTTGATCCTATTTTGTAGCATAGTTTGAAAAATCATATGGACTCTTCTCAATGGCACCCTTTTTCAAGTCCCTGATAGTCATTGTCTTTCCCTTTTGAAAACCAAAAGATTGTCCTACTAGGTAACTAGTTTGAATTTCACTTTGATCAATAGCCAAGATTAATCACCTTTTAGATCAAGGGCTTTAGTAAATTTGTGGATCACAAAGGTGCATACATTTTTAATCTACCAATCTACGTATATTCACCAAATTGGGCCACATGAACATATAGGAACCCTTTGATCATATAGCCCAATGCTTTTAGCTTAAGACTGTTCTACTAGGTAACTAGTTTGAATTTTACTTTGATCAACAGCCAAGATTAATTGCCTTCTAAGATCAAGGGCTTTGGTAAATTTGTGGATCACAAAGGTGCATACATTTTTAATCTACCAATTCTCATATATTGACCAAATTGGGCCACATGCACATATAGGAATCCTTTGATCATATAGCCCAATGCTTTTAGCTTAAGCCACTAAATGTCATCCACAATCAACATTCGAGACTTGTTTACCTTCAAGATCTACAACTTTGGTAGATCTATAGATGCCAAAGAAGCACAATAGATTAATTTACCAATCTACATATATCAATAAGATCAAGACAACTAGCCAAACTGCACAGTCCAAATTAATCTTGATACATCATACTTTGGAAAGAACAAAGCTAAATTTCCACTAGATGCCATGCGGCATCACTCTATTTGTTCTTGTGGAAATAAACCCCTTCTTAGGTTTCATATAATCGTTTTTTGACCAATAGAAAATAATCGTATTATGGCATGTGTCCTCATATTTCCTTGATCTGCCATTTGAACTTTGTTAAACTCTTATCATGGTTGACAACCCACATGCATTTGCCTTGAAGATCAATGGTATCCAAGATTTGTGGATTGCTAAACTGGACATGGTATAATCTATTGATTCACAAATATCAACCAAATCATGCCATATGCTTTCACAAAAAACACTTGATCACGCTGCGCAATGTTTTTCTCACCTCACATTTGACCAACAGCTCAAAATCATTTTGGCATGTTTGTAGATATGAAGACATGATTGATAGGTGCCACATATACTTATCACGCAAGCAAAGACATATTGACAAATAAAAATAGCAGGCACACCATTAGCCTAGCAATTGGACTTCACATGGCATCATGTCATTCATCGCTATAGGATTGTATTACTATAAAGATTCCACATGGTCATATCTTGAACAATTTATGTTACACCAGATGTCTTCCTCACATTCCTTTTGATCCACCGCTTTATCATTTTAAAACTCAAGCCCATCCAACAGCTGAGATATTTTCACCTTCAAAATCATCATTTTCAGTAAATCTATAGATTCCTAAGATGCACAGTAGGTTGATCTACCAATATATAGATATTAGTCAGATTATGCCACGTCACATCAGACCTAAGGCTTAGATTTGCATACAAAGCAACTTGGTGACTTCCTTGAAACCAATCAAACCATGACACATTTCCATCATCAGCACTTGAAAATATCGCTTACTCCATTAAGGCTTTGGTCCTAATCAACAATTCATATTCATCACCTTTGAGATCAAAGGTTGGGGCAGATCTAGAAGTTATCAAAAATGCTTACTTTCTAATCCACCAATCCACAAATATTGGTAGGATCATGCCATGTGTCCTCATAATTGTTGTTGGATCCTATCATTTGATAAGTTTCATCTAATGGCTTAGATTCATTTCCTTGAGATCAAGGATTACACCAAATTATCAAGATAGTTGATAGTTTGATCTACTAATAGACTGAAATTTGTAATGTTTGCCTTTACTTTAAACTGGGGCCTTAGATTTGTTCCTCACCAAGATTAACAGTTGCGAAAATCATTGGAGGGACCCACTCGGCCATTTGCCAATTAACCGTGATTCACAAAACTTCCCACATCACCTTGGGCTCTACTTGTCAAAAAGGGGGCCTGCTCCACTTGCCAACTATACTCACTTACATAGACATGCTGCTTTGATGGCCCAGTTACAAGAAAACACATCACTAGATAATCTATAAGAGAATTTCACCTTAGAAATGTTCAAGCTGATATACATGTTTGTCGTGGATCGAGAGATGATTACATTGCCAGCCCAGCCAATCCACGGAACTAAATTTTTAACTGGTAACAGGTCAACCGACAAGAAGAAACAAAAACTATTTAAGGGGAAGGTGACTGCCATTAGCAAGTCAACAGTTGGATATGTCAATTAGGGTATAAACATAACATAGTTTCAGCCATTAGACTTCTGCAACCAGATCACCATGAAATTATGCTAAGGGACATGATCAAGGCAACAAAAGGTTACAATTACATGGGGGCAGGGATCAAGCTTATGAACTATGAAATGAAGATTAACAAGGAAATACATAAAGCCACAATAAAGTCATCTCAGATCAATTATCAACACTATGTATAAAGAGTTCAATAAAAATTGACCATCTTTTAACAGAATCAAACACCTTAATTAGGCATTCCACTATATATAAACATTTTTAAAAATGTCCAAACATATATTCTGCAGAAGCTACACAGTAGAGCTAGAAGTGGCAGCATTTGCATCTAGGTACAAATTTCGTTCTAGCTATTAGAACTAGCACAAAACCAGTCATAAAGTTGATGTTGTTGTTTGTATGGCAAGGGCCTTCATTGATTTCTTCAACCTCTTGATTGACATATGTTGTGTCCAGTTAAGATTTTTATTGGTTTAGGAGCAATTGTAGAAGACCTCCTGTACAGTCACACTCAAGCAGAGTCAATTCATCACATTCCCTTTATGCAACGTAGGCACTTACTAAAACTGCAATATAACACCTGGAATCCAGAATTAGCAGTGGGTTGAAATTAATGAGCAAATAAAATTGTACATAATGCACTGAAGAAGGTGCAAATTTCTCAAAAATTGTAAATGATTCAATTCTACACCTGGACTGAGAATCTGTCTAGGCAGACGCAATTTTACTAAATTATGTTAAGAAATATTATAAACAATCAAGAAAAACGCATGAAATTAAGCAAGAAGATCTATATACTACCAAGTTTGTCACTAAACAAGTGGCCAGATTATCACAAATATATTAGAACATCAATTGAACTATATCTCAGATAGAGATAGACTTGGTGTAAATAGATAGACTTACATTGAATATCACCTATGCTGCTTACAATAATGATGTACATGGTAACATAAATTGCAGAAAGCATGTGTAATTTCTATAGTGACTCAAGAGACAGTCCCATAAGATCTGAATAAAATTATTCTATGCTATTTTAAATTTAAAATATTATTTTTATAACTGAATCCTGGTTAGTAGCATGTTGTAGGACTGCTACATTTTTTAAATAGTACTTTAAGAAATATAATAATTTTTTGTTTTTTATTTGATGGGAAAAGGTTAATTTCTTGGACATAATACCACTTCAAAATGTCGAATGATAGTTAAATGCTTCTTAAATTCTCTATGACCAACATTTCATAAATAAATAATAAAGAAATATCTCTCATATAGAAAAAAGAAATGAGCTCTACTTGGAATTTGATCGGTGAAGAGTAAAGGAAACAGGGTATCTTCATCGCTCATATGACTTTCTTTCAGACAAATAGTGGTAGGAGCAAAAGCACTGGGTGGGGAAAAAGAAATGGTAAAGAATTAGATCAAAAGCGGAAAACTTATGAATGGAGGCCATGGAGAAAAATCGAGTTACAGATCTCATTCCAGAGGAGCGAAAGAAGAATGTTTCAACTCTCTACAGAAGAACTCTAATATGCAGATTTCTGGGAGCTTACTTGAGGATAAGCACATCTGGATGAAGACAAACTGGAAATATATAAGAAATGTTAGATAAGATCATGTCCAATAGACTATTGTAAATGAATCAGATTGGGAGAGGGTCTTTTGAGGAAGACCCTATTTCTTCAAGAATGCAGGAACCTTCATAAAGCAATGCCACTACGATTAAAACTGAGGACAAACCAACAAAAGCCTTAAGCCCCTGCCCTAGTGTGAATCACACATTATGTGCAACCACTGGAGTATTTATCAAGATACATCTTTGAGATGATAATAAAATCCATGGGTAAACCTGTGGAAGCCTCTAAGTCTTTGACACATGAAGGATCTCACAGACTATGCCAGAGTAATTGTAGAGTTGGATCTGACAAGACCATTGCTCATAAGTCACTCTTCATGCAGGTGAGATCAGCTGGACGCAACCTTTGGACAATGAATACATTCCCTTCAAATGCAGATGATGCCATGAATACAAACATCTCGTGAGAGAATGGCCTGCAACACAAGAGTCAGAAAACCCACAGAATCCAAATGCCTTTTTTTTCTGGGGACATCCCTATGCCACCTATTTCCAATCTTATGGGGGCATTTTCTCAGTGTTTCTACGCAACTCAGGAGTAAGATGTTTAGCTGCCAAGAAAATCATGCTTCTGATTTTTTATATCTGAATTTTTGAAAAGAAGAGCTTATTTTGGAGGATGATCCATACATGTGATCATTGACAATGGAAAAAATGGAAACCTCAAACCCCCCCAGTTTATGTTTCAGAAGCATTCTTCAAAATTCTTCTTAACAATAACACCATTCTCCATTATTTATTTTTTTGTGTGAAGCTGTAGAGTGCATTTAGAGAGAGCTTTTTTGGCTTTTGGAGCCTTTTCATCTTATTTCTTCTGACCAGCTATTCATTCTTCTCATTGTCTCATTGTATTATTCTCATTCAAGCAGCCCTCCTACACTTCTTTTCATTCTTAATTCTTATCTCTTCGCTCCTATTTCTGCAGGTTCACCTCAACAATAGAGACTAGAATGTGGATTTTGGACATGGTAGTGATGACAATTGGCTAAGATTTGGAGTGTGTGGAAGGGAATGCAGCTATCAGAGAGAAAGACATCAGGAAGTGCATCCTAATTTAACTCAAACCAATCCCAATACTGGAAATAATGAAAAATCCTCCGAATTATGGGGACATGGAATAGTCACTTGATGCAACACCTAGATCATCTGATTGAGGTGATGCAGCAACAAGCTATTAACACAACAGCTGCTAGAAATATTGTGCTGTACAATGTGATTCATGATGGAGAAACAATCAATCCTCCTCCTGCTATGGTTGTTGTCCAAAAGGTAACAGAGAGCAATGATAATGGGAGATTCATGATTCATTTGCAAAATGGATGAAGGATTATTTCAAGCTAAGGACTCTTGCAGTTTGAGAAGGGCAAGAACCCCAAGATTCATGCCCAGGCCCCTGGTGGCACTTCTGAAGAAGGCAGCATGGTCCCTCGCTCCACCAATCTCCCAGCCAAGCTAGTAAGAGCAAATGATATGACATGAAAAGCAATCCCACAAAAAGCTCAACCTCAGCCCAGCCAGCAGCCACAATTTGGAAATCAACTGCAAACCATGTTATGCTTGGATCTCAAATGATAATTCCATTACTGGAGATTCCCAGACCTGCTTGCCTGATGCAGAATAATTCTTCTTGCTGGTGCAACTGATGCTGAAAATCACTGATGCAAAATATTTCAGTTTACTGCTGCAACTGTTGCAGAAAATCTAAAGAGGTTATCAATTGGATTCTGGTGAGTTTAAAATTCTGCATGATAATTTGTGTTGTGTTGATTTGGTTATTTTCTACTGGTAATTGAATATATTGTCACCTTGTTTCCCCTCTCCTCACAGTCCATTCTGCTGTGTTTTCCTTGTACAGGTACTACCACAAAGATTGATTACAGGAGTACAGCATAAGGCAGAAATATTCTGCAACAGTTATAGCAGTAAACTGATACATTCCACATCAGTGATTTTCAGTACCAGTTGCAGCAGCAAGAAGAATTATCCTGCATCATTTTCGAATCAAGTAGAATCTACCAGAAGGAAAGCTAAAGCTAAGGATAATGATCAAACCTCCTCTAATAATACCTCCGACCATTCAAATATTCATGAGGGCAGGCATCTTAACTCTCCTAGCAGCCAAGCTACTGATCTTCTATCCACATAACAGAATAACCCATATGGTATTGTTATTGTTTGTAATGAACTTTCCCAAGAAAGACAATCTTTCAAACTCAGAATCTTATTCTCAACAATCTGAACAAACTTATGTACAATTGTTGCTGAGAAATAATTAAGTTCCAAGAAGAGTTTGAGGCCCAAACTGCAGTTATAGAAAAGCATCATCAAACCAGAAATAAAATAGAACCCATGCTTTGTCTCCTTCTCAGCATGTGGTCTGCACTGGCAGATGCGTATTGTGGTGTGTCATGGAGTGTGGATTGTTGATGAGAACAAACATCCTGAGGCTGCTAATGCCCAAGTGGAAGAGTTTAGTGAGTAATTCTCCTAAGTTCTGTCTGCCTCTGGTTATCTTGGTACTATTAAATGTCATGTGTGTGTCCTATTATATGTCTTGGTAAATAAGGGAAAGATGGCTGTTGTCACTTTCCCCACTCTCCTTTTGTTCCAAGACAAGTCTAGAATGATCTGATATGTACCTTGTCCCCAACCTACTGTTGTCCAAAAAAGTTCATCTTATTAGCAGTTTGTTTTGAGAGACAAAATATCAATGGGAATTTAGCTGTCCATTCAATCATTGAAGACAAATTACAAAGTCCACTTGCTTTTCAAATCAATCTGAACAAGAAGCATCAAGCAAAAGCATACCAGATTGGTATTGGGAGGATGGTTGAAGCGGCAATTTGTACCAAAACCACAAACTCCATTCCGCATGTAATAAGCACAATCACTCTCCCCTGGTCTCTCTGGATAAGGACCTGATCCTCTTTGCAGAATATCATGAGATTGCATGCTCATTTGCCGCATTGCTTCTACAGAAATTAGATATCCAACATGATTAGGATTCATCACATTGGCCAATGCTAAGATTATTTTATCAAATTGACAACCTTCAAGTAAACCTAATTGCACTTAACAAGAAAAGTTTTATTATTATGAGCTAAAACCAAATGAACTTATTGATCAAATGAAAACCATATCAAACAGCTAACCCAGATGATAAAAATCACAAAGTACAAGCAGCACCTGAATGAAACCAAGTATTTCAAAATTTGTTACCATTACAAATCCATAAAACTAATTTAAATTACTCAAAAACACCTAAACCCCAATGACATCTGATCAAAATTACAATTTTCAACCCAACACAAACAAAAAGTGTTCAACTAAAGCCAACTAAATTTTTTTTAAAAATACCTGACTCAAAAACACCTAAACCCAAATGACATCTGATCAAAATTACAATTTTCAACCCAACACAAACAAAAAGTGTTCAACTAAAGCCAACTAAATTTTAAAAAAAAATACTTGACTATGATCTAAAACCCAATGAAATCTTCCAAAAACAGCTAAACCAAATTACAAAAATTATTTGATCAACTACTGTCAGATGAAAATCCAACAATTGATGAACTGCAAGATGTTTGGAGAGAATTGGTGCTGAAGCAACACAGGGAAGGCCCGGGCCTGGGTTTTTAATCTGCCTGCTGCGTGTGGGAGGCTTCCGAGGCCTGGTCAACCTTCACAGCTGTTGCTGTGTGGCTCCCCTTGGGGCAGCCAGACTTTCCTGGTTTTTTAAAACAATTTTCTGGTTGTTTTTGTGCCTGTGTCTGGGGGTTTTGGTGCTTGGAAGTTGACTGTTTATAGCCAGATCTTGGGTGTTCTGGGATGACTTTTTTCCTGCATTGACACCTATGGCTGTGTTTAGAGGGAGCCCTGGGCGTCCCCTTCCTTTTTCATTCAAAGATGCTGTTTGGACAAATGAGCCCACAACTTCTGGTCACAAAAATGCCGTCGACTTTCTGATCCAGGTTACACATGATGTCAAATCCGATCAGACAGAAAAGTGACCCCGATCTAATGTTTTCCTGGAAAAAAGTGACGATTGGCCCATTCTAGTCATCAACCCAGACTTCTCCAATCCCCATAAATAATCAAATTTCTTGCAATACTAGGGGTTTGGGCAGCTCCCCTCATCAAAAGGTTGTATCCAGGAGCACCATCTTGACATCATTTTCCTTCAAGAAACAAAGTTACCGGTAGAGGAAATGGCTTCTTTATCGTCTACACTCTGTAAAAGAAGCCAATGCCAATGTATTGGAGCTCAAGGATCCTCTAGAAGCTTGGCTTGTTTATGGGATCCTCGCTGCCTCACTCCTCTCTAGGCTACCCACAGACATTCTTTATCCTTGATTGGCTCTTGATTGGAACTTGGCAAATCCATTCTCCTCATGAATCCATATGCTCCTATAGATTTTCAAGGTAATAACCTCCTTTGGGATCATATTAGATTTGTTCATTCGTTGTTTCCTACCATTCCTTGGATCATGGCAACAGATTTCAGTGCTACTATCAACCTAGTTGAAAAGCTATGAGATTCTAACCAATCACAGCTTGTCATGTTTTCTTACTTTCTCTTTTCCCTAGTTAAAAAGCCACCCTTCATGTTTCCATTGATATGGCTCAAAGATCAGAAGATTCAAGAATGCACTGCATCCTAGTGATTCATGAATGTACTGCAGCCTAGTGATTGGATGGGAAGTCCCCCTTTTGTACTATTATGTACTCCTTCGAAAGACTTCAATGTGTAAAGTATAATCTCAAACATTGGAATAGATCAAATTTTGGAAATGTTTGCGAGAGAAAGAATTAGGTACAAGAGGAGTTGGATACCATCATCTTTTAAATTAAAGAATAGAGCATGACTAGAGATCGTCTTCTTATGGAATCTTCCCTATCTAAAGAAATGAATGAATGGTTATCAAGGGAGGAGATTCTCTGGAAGCAAAAATTGAGAATTGAGTGATTGTGTAAGAGGGACAGGAATACCTCATTTTTCCACAATTTTGACAAGGCAAGGAAAAGTGGAACTACATTTCTAACCTCTTTTCAGCCCAAGGGAACCAATTGTTGTCTTTTCATGAGTTAAGCAAGGAAAAAGTTCACCATTTTCCTCTTTTTTCCAAGAAAGTGGCACTCTAGCCAAGGAGGATGAGCAAGCCATTCTAGATTGCATAGCTCTTCTTGTCACTACAAATATCAACAATTCATATGAGTTCCATCTCTCTTAAAGAGCTTGAGCATGTGGTTTTCCAAATGAAGAAGGGTAAGACTCTTCGCCCAAATGGTTTCCCTATTGAATTTTTTCAAAAAATTTGGGATATCTTGAAGCTTAATCTTTTATAAGTCGTTCGAGAATCTTAGGCTAACAAGCAAACGCTCAAAGCACTTAATACCACCTTCTTGGCCTTGATTCCTAAAAAGGGGGGAGCTAACTCTTTTAACCTTTTATGCCCTTTTGCTCTCTACAATCTTACTTATAAAATCATTACCAAACTCATTGTGAATCATTTAAAACAAAATTTGGATTCCTTCATCTCTCTAGAGCAAGGGAGCTTTGTAAAGTGACGTTAGTCATTGATGGTATTGTTGTGGCTATTAAGGCAATTCACTCTATGTCTCACTCCAAGGAGAAAGCTATGTTTATCAAGTTGGATATGTCTAAAGCTTATGATAGGGTTAGA
The DNA here is from genome assembly GCA_007258455.2 of Sequoia sempervirens. Classification (NCBI taxonomy): domain Eukaryota; kingdom Viridiplantae; phylum Streptophyta; class Pinopsida; order Cupressales; family Cupressaceae; genus Sequoia; species Sequoia sempervirens. The sequence continues at coordinate 154,181,011 of VDFB02000363.1, read as the reverse complement.
TGGTCTTTTCTCAAGTTGGAGGGTGATGATCCCAAGAATCTTCCCAAAAGAGTCCTCCTGGCAACTAGCAATTTAAGTTGAATAGACTCTTAAGCTTGCTCCTCAATTTGAAGTTGTTTCCTTTGTTCATATCCCTTGTGAATGGAACTTGTTTGCAGATTGTCTTGCTAAGTGGGCTACTGAGGAAAAATCATAACTGGAATGTCCCTAAGTAGGGGTCTCTTCCTTCAGATGAAGCCTCACAGCTCCTCATCAAAAAAAACAAATCCTGATTTTCATTCCTCTTCTTTGTTGCATATCAAATCTGGTGATTGCCAATCTCCTTGCAGCTTTTTTCTAAGTCTTTTTGCCGGTCCTATGGTCTTTCTTGGCTTATATGGCATGCCTGACACCCTGTTCTTTCCAATCATGCTGATGAGAAGCTCCCTTTTGATCAGGACTATGGCTATTTGATGGTTTCCTTGGATTTCTCTTGAAGATGGGCTTTGGCGAAACCCATCTGGATTTTCTTTCTTCTCACTCTGTTTATAGCTCTGACCATCTGGAAATCATTGTTTCTGTCACATAATTTGAAGTTCTTTTTAACACAATTTTCTTTTTGGCAAAAAAAAAAAAACCAACAGTTAAAATTGACTTTTTTGAAGTGAAAAAATTAGTAGATCAAATTCATCAGAATGCTAGATCTCTGCCACATTGCTTGTATAAAAACTAAAAGTGCCCATAATTAAGAATCAACTAATGTTCGGTGAATGTCCTCTGCATTTTTTGGATGATGATTCTTCTGGACCTTGATCCTTGTGGTTGCAGATTGAAGTTGGAGCGTGTGCATTCTTAAGTAAGCATCACTTTCTGTACTTGGAGAACCTGTCTTGATGTTATATCGGGTGACAACTGATATTGTTAGAGTTTTGCAGGTCTAGGTTCCTAATCCTGGTTAGCTGAAGTTATATGTATATTGTCAGCTAAACTTAATAAGAGCTTTACCATTACTAGCTAAATCCAAACGAAATTATATATTTAATCCTAACAGCAAAACCTTAATGAAATTTACAATTAGCAGCTAGACAACCCCAAATCAATTTTCCCACATATCACCATTATAATCTAAATTCAAATGAAATTATCTATAAATAGCTAATAAACACAAATGAAAAAAGTTACATAACAATAAAGCCAATATTTTTGTAGCATACCATTATTATAATCCAAACCGAGATGAAATTATTTAAAACAGCTGAACCCAAATGACAAAAATTCAAAAATTAGAATTTTCAGAAAAACCCAAATTATAGACCTAAACAAAAAAAGAAATCACTTATGCATGAATAAAAATTCAACCATTGATTAAATTCCAGTATCAAACGCACACAAATGAAAACAATTGAAAAGAAACCATTACATTAGCTAAACATAAGTTTTGCAGTAGGAGCTGAACCGAAATGAAATCATCCATGCTAAATCCCAATGAACTACCAGTCTACCACTGTAAGACGTCTGAATCATAATCCAAAATCCAAACAAACTTATCGAAAAAGAGTTGATTTATCCAGAGTAAATTGATATTGTAATTTTAACCCAAATAGAATTATCTAAAAATAGCTACTAAGATGACAACCATACAAAATCTATATTTGTCAGGAAACCCAAATAATTTTTTTCCAAAAGACTATCAATCTAAATAGGAAAATAAAGCTTCAATCAGTTATATGCAACTGAAAATCCTAAATATTGAATAACTTCTTCTGGTATGAAAATAAACCAAAACTAGAATAAAATCCAATTAAAAACAGCTAAACCTGAATGACAATTGTTTTGTGTCTAGCTAATCAAATGCACACAAATGAAAAATTAAAACAATACAATTACATTTAGCTGAATATATGCAAAATGTAAATCCAGCATATTTATTAACTTCATCTGTCATGACAAAGATACCCGAACTAGAACAAGATATTAAAATCCAACTGAAAAGAACTAGTCCTAAATGACAACTAGTATTTGTAGTTTTTACGGCTGATCAAAGGCAGACAATCAAAAACATAAGATTATAAGCAGTTGAATCCAAATGATACTTTCGACAAAATCATAATAAACAGCTTAACTGGAATGAAAACTACTCAAAAAAATTATACCATCAATTAAACGAAAGTGAATATTTCAAAGCACATTATAATTGCGAACACATAAACTTGAATAAAAAAAGCTAAACTCAAATGACAATTACTCAAAAGTTTCAGTAGTCAACTAAACAAACAGAAATGTTTCATATTTACGATCACCAGCTAAAATTTTAGGTATCTGATTCTTACCATTATAAATCTCAACATAAATGAAATCATCTAAAAACAGCTAAACTCAAAAGACAATTATTTCAACTGTATAAATGTCAGCCATGTCTATACTTTCTTAGTGGAATTTTTTCTAATTTGGGGAGATAGAAATTGTGTTTTATTTGTAAATAATTTGGTTGATAAACAATTATCTATTTGTACTAGAGCTATAATTTTATTTTTTATTTTGCAGACTCAGGTTCAAGCTAATAGGGTGACTTTGGATGTGGCCGATCTCCAAACTCTTTTGGATCATTGGGGCATGCTACAATGTACTATTGCTCGTTGGGGCAATGCTACATGTACTGTTGCACATTGCAGTGATAGCTCTCAGTGGCATTCTGAAACTTGTGTTAGTCGGTATCCTAATCCACAGGCTGGTCATTGCTCCTCCTCTGCATCTTCTCAAAGAAGCGTGTTGACTCCACTTATAAGTCGGGACAAGTTTCCTTGCCTGGCAATCACTGCAATATTTTCTTCATTCTATTCCTCTTGTTCGAGCAGCTGACTATAAGGAATATTGCAGCACAAAGAGTTGGGAGCCTATTTCAGATGACCAGGATTTACCAAATGGGGAGTGGAGATCCAAGCAGGATGACTGGAATCTACCTCCTACTTCTGGCTTTATTCTCTTGCTGCTTAGTTTTAATAACTTCTTCTTAAAAACTTTGTGACTTGTTAAGTAGCAGTTTCTTTTTTTGAATTAAATGATACTCTACTTTTCTTAAACTTAGCTTAGTATAAGTGATTTTGAACTTTGAAGCCGGATTCTATTCCACCCATTTTTTTTATCAATAATCAATACATTATTTATGTAATAATATAATAATCTATTTCATAAAATATTAAAACTACAATAACTACAATCAGTTGAAACCCAATAGCTTCATGTTACCAACTAAATCCAAATGCAACGATGAGAAAAATCATAACAAAAAGCTAATACGAAGTTCCAACTTATGACCACCGCCTAAACACAGCTGAAGCTTCAAATGTATAACTGATAAAAAAACCACAATTGCGAGCTAAACAAAGATGAAAAATGTTTGAAAATAATAGCCACCAGTCAAAGCCACCTGAATTTTTCAAGTTATTATATTATTGGGAATCTTAATCTATGTATCTAAAAACAGCTAAAGCAAAATGAGAACTGTTCAAAGCTTTTTTTTTAAAGTAGTCATTTATCTGGGATGAAAATCCAACCCATTGGTCATATTCTTCTATAGAGTGACAGAACTAATCGATCAAACTCATGATTTGGCACGCTCAAGTGCAGCATTGCTTCTCCAGATTTAAGAGACCACTCATTTGCCAATGAAAGCCGATTATTTTACTAGTTAAAATGAATCCACGTCCAAAAGGCCAAACAGAAGTCCGCCTTGAGTTATTTCGTTTGATTTCATTATTTATCAATTAGCCTCTCTCGAGAAGAAGTTTGACACTTGTTTTGACGTAGAGCAAGGCAAACTCTATAAAATTTTGAACACGGATCATTTTACTTGTAAGCATAAGTCCAATCATAGAAGCCAAACCAAGCGCTTCTGTGAGGTGCTTACTTTCATTAAAGTTTTAAACAGCCAGCATCTAAAGCCGCTAGAACTTTTCGTTGCATTTTTATCATTGCGAGCGAAGTTCGAATGAAATTGTTGAAGTAGTCAATCCTAAAATGGAAAAATACTCGAATCTAACAACCACGAGCTAAGCCTATCTGAATGATTCAACGCAAATTACTATTGTGATCTGAACCCAGATGAAATCGTCTGAAACGAGCCCAACCCAAATGACAACTTTCCCAACCCAAATGACAACTTTCCCAATAGGGTAATTAATATCAGAATTATGTGAGAAATGCAAATGGAATTCTCCCGTTATTTCAACGTTCAGCGAAAACCCAAACGAGGTAAAACAAAAGAACACTTTTGATCATCTAAACTCAAGTGATAATCCAAGCATCGATTAACTTCTGCTATCACAAAAAGAAAAACTTGATCAATTGAACAATGAACACAATTTCCTACCCTCAAGTGGTGAAAACAGCTAAACCCAAATGACAACTATTCATCGTATAGCTGATAAAATGCACACTAATGAAAATATAAATAGAAAATAAACGTGATTACAGTCACTTAAACCCAATCAGCTGAATCCAAATGAAATTATCGATAAATAAACAGCTGTAGCCGAATCAATAACGATCAAAAAGTACGATTGCCAGCTAAACCCACCTGAACATTTCAAATTACATTACAATTCTGATCTAAACCCACATGGAATTAAGTGAAAACAGCTGCACCCAAATGACAACCTTTCAAATATTCCAATTCTCAGTCAGACCCAGATAAAATTATCCAGCAATAACATATATCATTAAAGAAAGGCAAAAAAGCCAATTTTGATCAGCTAAATCCAACCGATTAGTTACTTTTAACTATCAAATGCACCCAGGGGGGAAAAAACACATTTTTTTTTTCTAAAAGTAGACGATGAGCACAAAATTTCATACCCTCAAGGCTGCTCTCAGCCTGCAAATTCCAATCAGAAGCAGGATCGATCCTCTGCATTGCAGAATTTGCTCCATAATATTCCATCAATCAACTCACATCAATTCATCCAACCAAAGAAGAAAGCACAATCAAATTTGAACTTTCCAAAATCTTCTGGAAGCTCATCGAAGTCGATCGATCGATTCACTAGAATTGTAACTTAAAAAAACACAAAGAATATTAAAACGTAATGATTTTATCGTTGTTTAGCAAAATTCTGTTCAAAACCCCCGCAATTGAATTGTCCTTCCTCACAGGCAGCAAAAACAGATTGTTTATTGTTTTATTTTTCTCTCAGGCCTTAAAATACCGCTATAGTATTTATTCCCGTATAAGCCTCTGGCACGTTGTATGCAAAAGCCGCCAATGCGGACCCGCATGAGGGGGAAGCGGGTCCTCGAAACAGCTCTGGTTTTTGGCACGGACGCCAATTGCTGACAGACAGCTGTCCTCGTAGTGCTTTGTCGGTTTTCATCGACAAATTGACGGTTGACGATGGCTCGGAACTGAGATCGACGGCTACTGAGATTTTAGTGGGGCCCAAAAGGTTTGGCAGACGTTATGAGGGGTGTTGTGGAGTGAAGGGGCACGCGTTCGAATCCAGCGGACGCATTTGGAGGAATTTTTATTTTCTAATTTTAAGTTTTGATATGGGTGCTTTTCTTCTTTGCCTTCAATTTTTTGGGGAAAATTATGGGGGATGTGTATGGTAGTGTGGAAGATAGTGAACAATTTGTGTTGGAAGTTTTGCTTTAAGTAAATCTTAGGAGATGATTTAATAGTTCAACATTTTAATTTCACGCTTCTCAAAATCTTATGTGGAAATTTCAAATCACTCTCAATTTTTTATTACATCTTACTTGGCAAGTTCCCTGCTTATAACTAAGGTTTCAGGGCCACATCATCAAATATGATGCCACATCAACATGCTTTTTCTTGAGGTGTCCAAAAAGGCCCAAAAAAAAGTGAGACCGATAGTTGTGCACTAAGTCATGTTTTATTGGTGCATTGATGTGGCATCACATGATTTGTTGTTTTTTAGATCTAAGGAATACATTTCATTTAATTATGGGTAGGCTAGTCATCATCAACACTAACAACTTTAAAGTCAACTATTGGTCTATTGAAAATATTGGGCATTAAATCAATAAAAGCTATAACAACTATTGAAACATGCTCTCAATTATCTCCCCTAGTAGCTTTCTTTTTTGTTTTGTTTGTTTTTTTAAAGTTATGATGAAATTTTTAATAAAAAATGTATTGTGTTGTGGCATCTTTGTTTTTATATAATGAATTATAACAATATGGGGTAGTATACATCTAAATCAGAAGTCGTCTTTGGTTAAGCAACCACAAGAAGCGGATCTTTGGTTAAGTAACCTCAGGTAGAGGGATCCAATCCATCAAAGTCATATAGGGGTCAAACCTGACCTAAATGCGCCTTCAGATGTTTTTGAACCTTTGTGGATGATTTCTATATCACATACTATCATCCTCACCAATTGTTTGAGCTACAACCCTTTGACAACTTATACTCTTATTTAATTTACATAAATTTGATATTAGATAAATCTATATCTTATATATTATTAATTATATATATTACATTTAATAACTATATAATCAATATTTTTAAAAATAATAAATATGTATATATTTCAAAAGTAAAATTAAAACTTATAATATTAAATTAAAAAATAAATAAATAAAAAGATCTAAAGTAAAATAAAATAACTTTAAATAAATAAAATAATTTGAAATTGATATGTCTTGTCTTTTAGATACGTGCATTTAAGATATTTATATCTATATTAATAAAAATGTGGTATATTATTTGATGTCTTATTCAACAATATAATAGATATAAATATTTGTTTTTTGTTAGTTGTGTACATAAAAAAAGGTAAGATTTATGTAAAATATATTTTGGAGTGGTCAAACATAATGTATGAGGTTAAATAATAAACATAATGAATGAGAATAATAATAATGAAGCTAGATTGGATTTCATATTTATAGTATTGTATCACAACAACTACTTGTGTGTTGTAGGGTAGAATGGCTACTTCAGGTGGTAACTACTCAATTACCTTGCCAAAGGAGCATTGCAATTACAACTTTGACCATTTCACCAAATTAAAAAAAATTGGTAGTGTATATTGAATGTCATATTGGTAGTGTATTACCTATTTACATTACATATTTGGCTTCTCCACATTATTTGAGTCACCCCATAATGGTGTATCTTCTACTTGTAAGTACTTGCTAGAATGCAAAGTCTATATAATAGATGAGGAAACTTCATTAAGAGTACCATGTCACATAAGTGAAACTTGCCTTAGGGATATCGATATCAAATATTTTGCCAAATTCATTTTAATTTGTTGGGAGGTATCATAGTAAATAGTTTGGTAAACAATAAATATGCATAAGATGCATGCCCTCTAGTGGTGAAAGCACTATTATTTCCATACAAGCGAGGTGTGCATGTTACACAATTATCAATTGTGCTCAACTAATTGAATTACTACCTTTTGACAACTTATACTCTTATTTAATCTACATTGAATTGATATTAGATAAAACTTTATATATTAGATTTAATAATTATGCAATCCATATTTTTTAAAATAATTATTACATATCTATATTTCAAAGGTAAAATTAAAAGTTACATACAAAATAGTTTTTCAAATAAAAGTAAAATAATTCTTAAATTAAAATAAACAAATAAAAAGTTCTAAAGTGAAATAAAATAACTTTAAATAAATAAAATAATTTGAAATTGATACCTCTTGTCTTTTAGATGTATGCATTTAAGATATTTATTCTAGTGTTTATATAAATAAAAAAGTTTGTATATTACTTGATGTCTTATTCAACAATATAATATATATAAATATTTGTTTTTATTGATTTTTAGTGTTGTATTTTTAAAATTGTTAGGATTTGTGTGCATTAAATTATAATTAAAATATATATAGTCAAAGGATTTGTTTTGTAGTTTATAGGATTGATTTGTTAGTCATGTGCATAAAAAGGTAAGATTTATTTAAAATATTCTTTGGGTCGGTAAAACATAATATATGAGGATAAATAATAAGCATAATCAATGAGAATAAATAATAATGAAGTTAGATTGAATTTCATATTTATAGTATTGTGTCACCACAACTATTTGTGGGTTGTAGGGTAGAATGGCTACCTTGGGTGATGACTACTCAATTATTTTGCAAAAGGAATTAATATGCAATTATAACTTTATTTAGCATGAGTGTGACCATTTCACCAAGTGTCTATTGAATTTCATCTGATTATCTAGTTACATTACATATTTTTCTTCTCCACACTCTTTTAGTCACCCCATAATGGTGTGGTCTTCTACTTGTAACTACTTGCTAGAATGCAAAGTCTATATAATAAGATGAGGATACTTCATTAAGAGTAGCATGTCACATAAGTGGAACTTTCCTTAGAGATATCAATATCAAATATTTTTCCAAAGTTTCAGTTTGTTGGCAGGTCTCATAATAAATAGTTCGACAAACAATAAATGTGTAGAAGAGGCATACCCTCTAGTGGTGAAAGCACTCATAATTCCATGCAGTATGTGGGGTGTGTATGCTACACAATTAACTATCACAAACTCAATAAAGAAAATCATAGGATATTAATAGCTTCAACTATCTATTTGTTAAGGCACCATTGAACTTAATAAATGAAATCATAAGATATCAATAGCTTTATCTATTTATTTGTTAAGGTGCCATTGAGACTATAATTGATATGCCTCTAGGTGATTTGCAAAAACAAGATCATGTGGTTTAAATTGTTACATTAGTGTCCCATTTCAACATACTTTATTTGTTTAAATCTTCATTAGTAATAATCATGTGTTATAAATGTGGCCTATAATGATTGAATTCAAAAACTTGTGATTAGATTATTTGTGTAAGGATCCTCTTTATTTATGCAATCCATGTTGGTATTTTGCTTCAAAATATAAATTGTAGAGAAAATGCTTAGAAATATCTAGCACAAAGTATTTATTTCATTAATACTCTTTAATGGGATCACATTTAATGTTTTAGGTTGATCATATTTTTTTCCTATTGTATTCAATTTAATTTTCTTTATTGTTATTTATTTATTTATTATTTTTTGAACTATATTTTTTTTGTTGCTTGGATCATAAACTTCAAGATTATGATATTCAATGTCTTAAAAAAAAATTTTGTTGAAAGGAGAAAAGAAACATGAACAAGACCTTTCCAACTTCAATCAATATTTTATTTTCCATTATTTACAAGAGATTGGAAAAAGGCTCAAGAATACTAATTAATATGTTTCGTGAGTTGAAACACTTATATCTCTAGCACTTACAAAGTTTAATCACCAATTTTGGGTGACAACCATAAGAATGTTCTAAGCCAAGTTGTAATAAATCATTCTATTAGATGTGTAAAGAGACCACATGTTTGCATAGACCCTACTTGCATTACTAATAGATACCTCAAGTTACAAAATTCAAGGTTCTAAGAGAGTTTTAAACTATTTAGAACTTCCAAGAAGATGCTTCAACCAATGTCTAGATTTGGTAAGGTGTGTTAAAGCTTTTCATGTTTAGTATTTTTTCTTATCTACATTATGCTCATCCTACATATTCACCTTTTTGACAAAAGTTTAGAAAAATATTTCATTTTTTTCTATCATTTTGTATTTTATTTTTGATGGTATAAATTGTGGTTGTGTTGAAAATCAAGGTAGAAATGTTGTAATATTAACTCTTACAAAATGATGGAAATATGAAATTATACGATTATCCTAGATTACCCAAATAGATAATGTGATTTCACATTCAACATAAATGTAAAATCAGCAATACCAAAAGTTGAGAAACACAAGTGACACTATATTTATGTGGAGAAACCCGTGTGGGGAAAAACTCCACACCAAAAGAGTTGCAATGTTGTATTAAACCTCCAAAAAGAATTTACATCAATATAACACTTATCTCTAAATTTATGCAACACTTTGTTACTCCTTCAATTTGCAAAAAAAATTATTAAGCTACTATCTCAAGGCTCCAATTTATAGATATTTGTCAAAGGGAAACCTACTATGGTGTCCCAAAAGAAGAGATAAAAACCACCTATAAAAACCCATGCATCCCTTAGTGGACAACCCATAAACATAGTTAAAGTTAATTAATGATCACATGGCCTTAATGGGCACCTAACCTACAACAAGTCAAAATTGGTCAATCTCGAGTACTCCATTACTCTTTGATCGAGCTCTGACAGCACAAGACTAAAACATGCATAATTGGGTTCCCAACTCTAGATAGCATACAAATGACATGTCAACATGCACAAACATGCAAGTTTGGGTGATCCCTACCAAGAAAGTGGATGCCTAGATGGAATATTATCCTGGAATATGCTTTATAACCATCACTAAACATGTGTCCACCTCTAATGAATGCAATTATTATTTATCAAAGCAAATAAATATTAAATATTGTACTCTCATGTCCCTGAGAACACTTTCCAAAGAACATGGAGATACATGAAAATGATTTGGGATTGCAACGTTAATGTCACCTATTCTAATATTCTCCTACTTGACATTATATATTGTGATTACATCCATAAGGTACATAAAAATAATAATCAAGTATAGTGATCAAGGCCCATGGCCTTCCTACACCAAGAGAACTTATCTATGGTCATAGATTTCGTGAGAGAATTTGCAACATTATCCATAGTGTCAACTTTCTCTAAAAATACCTTACAATTGTCAACCATTTCTCATACAAAGTGATATTGAACATAAAAATGCTTAGTATGAACATGATGCATAGGATTTTTGGCCAAACATATAGCACTTTGATTGTCACATCCAATCCTCACAATCTTGCAATCAAAGCCAATACATGTACCAAGTCTTTGTAACCAAACCACCTCCTTAAAGGTATGTGTAGCAGCCATATACTATGCTTATATGGTGGAAAAAGAAACTATAGGTTGTCTTTTAATCATCCAACTCACTGCACCTCCAAACATAGAGAAAACATAGTCACTAGTTGACCTTTGATTATCCAAATCACCTGCCCAATCTTCATCAACAAAACCCTGTATGTCCAATGACTTAACTACATCTCTAATACCATGATAAACCAAATAGTCATTAGAAGTATCTCTCAAATATATAAAAACCCTTTTGACAAAGTCCAATAATATCTACCAAGGCTAGACATAAACCTTCTCAAAACTCCCATTGCTTGGGCTATATCTATTTTAGTGCAAACCATTAAATGCATCAAACTAACAATAACACTAACATAAGGAATCTTAGACATCTCTTCAAAATCATCATCGTATTTAGGACACATGTCTAAAATAAGCTTAGTACCAACCAAAAATGGAATACTCGCTGACTTACAATCATTTATATTAAATCTTCACAAAATGATATCAACATACTTACTTTGACTTAACTAGAGCTTTATGTGTACCTGGTCCATGTTGATCTCCATCCCAAGAATATATTTAGCATCCCCCAAACCCTTTGTATAAAATTTTCCAAAAATTTAAGTCTTAAGATCCCTAATCATCACCTTTTTGTTACCTATAATCAACATGGCATCAATATACAAAACAATAATCAATATCTAATCATCAATAATCTTAATATAAACACAATGATCCTCCTCACTCCCATCAAAACCCAACTTCAATGCAAAAGTATCAAACTTTTGGTATCACATCCTAGGAGACTGTTTTAGACCATATAATGGTTGTTTTAACCTGCAAACCAAGTGATATTTTCATTTCACAATAAAACCATCTGATTGTTGCATATAAATATCCTCTTCAAGATCCCCATTCAAGAAATTAATTTTAACATCCATTTTCTCAATTTCAAGTAGTAACAATAGATAATATGAATCTAGTAGAAGATAAATTAGCAATAGGAGATAAAATTTCACCAAAATTAGCTCCCTCTTTTTGGGAGTATCCTTTGGCCACTATTATGACCTTGTACCACTCTAACTAATCATTTGCACCAAACTTGTTTTTATATACCTACTTACAACCAGTGGGATTTCTTCATTTTGTAAAACTAACAAGATATCAAGTGTCTCAACTATCCAAAGCCATAATCTCCTCCTGCATGGCCTGCATCCAAGTCTCACTATCCTCAAAATAAAGATCCTCCCTCAAATATCTAGGTTCATTGTTAGTACTTAACAAAGCATATACACAATGGAAATCTAGTGGGCTATACTTGTCAAGTGGATTTTGTTGTCTTGTGGACCTTCTCAAGGTAGGAGTAATGGGATCTACTTGTTATTTTGTATGCTCGTCCTACACATCATCTAAACTCTCTAAACCCTCTGCTTCTCCATCCTCTAATCCATTTGGTTGTTCTTCCACATGTACATCTTGATTTTCTATTTTTTTAAGTGCATTATTTTAGTCTTTTTTCCCTTTCGTTGTTCTTCACCTAAATAAACTTCCCTAAAAATTACATATCAAGAATAAATAATTTGTTTGGGATAGAGGATTCCAAAGCTTATAATTTTTTGCATTCTCACCATAACCTACAAATATACATTTCTAAGATTTTAGATCAAGTTTAGATCGCTTTTTTTGAATCACATGAATATAAGTCTCATAACCAAAGACCCTTAAATTTGAAACAAAAGGCTTTCTACCTAACTATCCACATTTCATAAGGATTTTTATCAATACGAGTTGAACAAGGAGATCTATTGATTAAATAAAAAGCAATACTTGTAGCTTCTACCCAAAAGCATTTATCAAGCTTAGCCCTACTCAACATACTCCTAGCTCTTCCCATTAAGGTTTGATTCATTCTTTGTGCTACCCCATTTTTTGGGGGAGTATAAGAAGTATTCTTTTGCCAAATAATACTCGTATGCTTATAGAACTCATAAAATTCCCTAGAAAAATGTTCACCCTCATTGTTAAGTCTTGACACCCTTAATATGTTATAATCCATTTGTTTCTCAAGTAAGACTTTAAAATTTGTAAACTTAGTGAAAACCTCATTATTTTACATGTATAAAATAAACCCAAGTGTACCTTGAGACTTCATCAATGAAAGTCACATAATAATGAGATTTTCCAAAAGAGTCAACATTCGATGGTCCAAACACATTTGAATGCATGATTTCTAATAATATCTTGGCCTTATTAGTCCCATTGGAAAATGATGATCTATTTTGTTTACCAAACACATAATGCTCAAAAAATCATTTACTAACAAAATAATAACAAATATCATCAACTAGATTTTTATTAGAATGGTCCTAAGATATTTTTCACTTATGTGGCCTGATCTATGGTGCTACAACATGCATGTATTTTCAATGTCAATCACATTAGCAGAGTTACAAAAAGTGGAGGCATTAAGCCTAAATAAAGTCCCTATCTAAGATATTTTAGCAATTAGCAAAATCCCTCTTACCAACTTGTAACCAAACTTGTCAAATATCACATGCATTCCAGAATCATACAACTTGGATACAAAAGTAAAATTTCTCACAACTCCTATAATATGCAAAACATCATCAAGGGTTTTAACCCTTCCATCATTGAAACACAACTTTACCTTTCCCTTACCAACAATCTTCTTTGTGATGTTATCACTAAGGAAAGCATCTCCCCTATTATAAGAGAACAAGTAGCTAACCACTCCTTTTGAGGAGTCGTATGGTTGAAGCAACATACATCAATAAGCCAAGCATCATTTCCAATAGTGTTAGCTGAAATAAATAAAGCATCAAAATCACCATCATACGAGGACTTTTTGCATGGAGGATTTTTCACTCTTTTTCTTGTTTCTATATTCCTTCTTCACATAACCTTTTTTTCCATAACTCCAACACTTCACTCTACTCTTTTTTAAGGGTCTTAGAACATCCTTTTTGACTTATCCTTTTTTGTATCCCCTTTAGCCTAGGATTTCTCTTTGGACCTACCCCACACATGCAAGGAATGTTGGGAGCCAACACTCATGTTCTTTCTTCTCATTTATTCTGAGAGAAGTGTATCAATGAGGCAAACCATCTTTGGTTCTACACTACCATCACTTATGATAACGATTATATTTTCCCAATATTCGAGCAAAGAAAAAATAAAAAAAATACACTTATCCTCATCTTCAATCTTAACATCTATTGATGTAAGTTGATTTATAATCATATTGAAAGATTTTAAATGATCTATAATAAAATCATCCTTCATCTTTAAAGAATATAAATTTATTTTGAGATATAATTTGTTAGAAAAAAAAATAGTTTGGTAGATTTCACCTATCCTCTTCCACAACTTGAATGTGATATCTTCTCCTAAAACATTTAAGAGGATAGAATCTACAAGATACAAGCAAATGATTCCTCATGATTTCTTTTCCAAATTCACTATAAATGGATTTTTTTGTGAAACTAACAACCATTGATCTATCTCTTTGAGGAGATCCTCCATCTTCATCTTCCACATCTCATAATTGTACCATTAAATTTTTTAATCTTTTGATGAGAGGTAGTGGCCATGGTATTCAATCTTCACAGATGTGCAAAATCTCACTCCAACAACAAAACATTCAACACTTCAAGAAAAAAGAGTCCCTATATCAACAAAACCATTAGCTCTGATACCAAATATTGGAAATCAAGGTAGAAATGTTGTAATATTAATTCTTAAAAAATGATGCAAATCTAAAATTATATGAGAATCCAAACTACCCAAATATATTAATGTGATTGCATATTCAACATAAAATTAAAATCAACAATACCACAAGTTGAGAAATATGATTGACACCAACTTCACATGGAGAAACCCTTGCATGAAAAAAACTCCACACCCTAAGAGTTGCAATATTTGTATTAAACCATCAAAAGGAATTCACATCAATACAACACTCCTCTTTGAATTTTTACAAAATTTTGTTACTCTTTCAACCTGCAAAACAACTTATTAAACTACCATCTCAAGGCTTCAATTTATAGAGATTTATGAGATGGAAAACCATTGTGGTATCTTGAAACAAGTGGTAAAAACCACCTAGAAAAACCCAAACCTTCCTTAGTTGATAACCCGTAAACATAGTAAAAATTAAATTAATGATCACATGGCCTTCACATAGGTGCCTAAGCCATAGCCAATAAAAATTGGTCAATCTCGAGTGCTCCATTACTTTTCAATGACTATAACAGATCAAACCCAAAACATGCAAAATTTGGCACCCAACTCAGGATAGCATGCAAATGACATTTGTCAACATGCACAATCATGAAAGTCTAGGTGGTCCCTACCCATAAAGTGCATGCCTAGATGGAATACTCTCCCATTACATGCTTTGTAACCATCACTGAGCATGTGTCCACCTCTCATGAATGCAATTATAATTTATCATAGAAAATAAATATTAATTACTTTTACTATCATGTCCCTGAGAACACTTTCCTAGGAATATGGAGATACATGAAAATGAACTAGGATTTCTAGGTTAATGTCACTTATCCTAACAAGTTGGTTGCTAAGTGTGAAATTTTCCTACAATTGGGTTTATTGTGGTTGATGTCAACTAATGAGTATATATAAATCATTTCTTGTGATTAGATGTTGAATATTTGTTTTTCATGAGTGAAACAAGCTTATATATTCTTATGAAATTGGTTTACTTGAGAATGGGTTGTATGCATCCTTCATATTTATTTTATTTGAAATTTTTAGAGGAATAAATATTCATTTTTCTTAGTTTTAACAAAATAAATAAAGAATTTTGTTTACTCTACC
Organism: Sequoia sempervirens; assembly: GCA_007258455.2. NCBI lineage: Eukaryota > Viridiplantae > Streptophyta > Pinopsida > Cupressales > Cupressaceae > Sequoia > Sequoia sempervirens. The sequence continues at coordinate 154,165,306 of VDFB02000363.1, read as the reverse complement.
CCTATTCATGATATAACTCTTTCTTGAATGATAAAATAAATTTAATTTCCTTTTCCCTAAATTTATTTTACAGTATCATGGTCCATTCTTTCCTAGGGCACATTCAAAGAAGGCCCCTTTCTTTTGTTGGTATTGGTTGTCATTGATGTCAACACTTGGTGAGTTGGTTGTCTTTGATGTCAACACTTGGTGTGTTTGTTGGTATTAGTTGTCAAAACTTGGTGAGTTGGTTGTCTTTGATGTCAACACTTGGTGTGTTTGTTGGTATTAGTTGTCGACACTTGGTGAGTTTGTTGCATAATTTTTATGAAGTTGTTGTCTGGCATTGGTTGCCTTTGATGTTGTTGAAGTTCATGGTTGGGTGGCATGCCTTGTTTGATGTCAAGTAAAGGTGTATTGAGTATGGTTGTTGTCAACAAAGATAATATCATGATGATATATTAAGATGAGAATTAGAGGCATTAAGATGAGGATTAGAAGTAATGTTGATAGTGGAGAGACGTTGCTGATGGAATATAGTATGTTGTATGTTCTCTCCTATTGTTCATAAGGAAGTATGTGTTGTTGCAAGGAAGCTCTAGCCTCCACAAGTTGTTGAAGGTTTCTGTTTCAGGAAGTTGCTATGAAGACTATTTGGGAGAATGCTCTACATTCCTCAGGTGTTGGAGATATGGTCTTACAATTTTGGATTCAATGTTTGTGCTATGTGGATGTTGCACTCCTATCTTTTTAGGTCATTAATGTTGTTGAGGGGGTTTTTGTTGATTGCAGTAGTTTGGTAGTTTTATTGGTTGTCTAGATTGGTCCAAAAAATGCTCTGCATTTCTCCGCATTGATGTTTGTACTCTTGTGGCTTGGTGAATGTTCTCTCAGTGTTTGTGTAGTGTCTTAGTTCAAATTTCATGTGTTGATGTGGTCTGCAAGTTGATTTGTTAATGTTATATCTTATGGTTGTGCATTTTGTTCTTCCAGGATGAAGTGTTCTACTCATGTTTGGTTTGTGGTAGTTGTTGGTGGCATGACAGTATGAAAGAAGTATCTAGAAGTGTTGTTAGATATTCAAGGAACATCTCTTTGTGATCCACACATCAATGGTTGATCTCCTTGGTGTTGCATTGTGTTTGAGTTGGTCTTCTAGGAAATTTGTGGATATATGACTGACAAGGCTAGTTCTCTTGCTTGTACCAAGTGCTTATGGGTTCGTGCCAGCATATGAAGTTGTGTTAAGATGGATTTGGGTCCTGACCTATCTTGTTGAGAACCACATTGTGTAAAATTTAGTAGCAAGTGTGTTTTGGGCCAACTTGTATTGTGCTCCATGTTTTATCTACACATTTCCTTGTTGTCGACTTGAGTTGATGTGTGCCAACATGTGAGGTGTTTTGTATCACATTGGAAGATGTAATAAGGTATTTTTGGTCCTCTCTATCTCCTAGATAGGATCACACTATTTTTATGGTTGGCTTGTTGCGATTATTGTTTATCTTCTTCTTGGCCGACCTAATTGATGTTTTATGATATTGTGGTGCATATAAATGAAAGATAAAATCAATTACATAGAGCAAGAGTGTGGAATTTATTGAAGATCATGCAAAAGTAGTGTGAAAGTGTGTGGAAGATAGATCAAATGTGCTCTAATGCCTCAGTTAGCAAAGTGTATTGTTGACATATGTTGTAAACTCTAAATCTTCATGTATCTTGCTCTGAGATAGTGAATCTCATTAGGGCCTTGCATTTTTCCTTGGAGTTGTACACTTCAGTATGCAAGTCCTTTGTATCTTTCCCTAAGGTTGTGCACCTTAGTTTACAAGTCTTTTGGCAGTGAGCCTTGTTGTAACTTTTGTAAGCAGTGAGCTTCATATATTGTGAGTTAACTCTCACCGTGGTTTTCCCTCATTGGGTTTTCCACATAAATATGGTGTTATCTTGTGGATGTGTGTTCCTTCTTTCATTTATTGCTATTGATCTATTTGAGGGTTGAATTATTGTATCTTTCATTGTTGAGGGTTGTTGACCCTACTAAGGAACTAAATTGCTATATCTTTCTTTGTTGTTGATTTGTTTGAGGGTTTCTAATCTGGGAAAGACATTTGAGTTTGTTGAAGGGTTTATGTTTTGAAAAGACTGATTCACCCCCCTCTTAGTCTCCAGGTGTGTTCAACATCTTCATGCAACATTTTACTTTATAATCTATTTTTTTAAATGTTTGCTTCCTTCTCAAATGTTTTGTTCTTTTGGCCTTTAATTATAAGACTACCACACTTTTATCAACATAATTTAAAAGATAACTTGATTCTTTGTATTGAATTATAGCTTGAATAATTATTATATTTCTTCTATTAGTCAATACCTTAAAATTCTAATCATAAAGTTTGGATGTTTGACCGAAACCATGGGGTCTTTTAATATGAAATTTATACATTATTTAGGGCCATTTATTTTATTGTATAACTTGAAGAGTAAATTTCTTGTAATTTAAGAGGTAATGTAAGTTGGCACAATTGTCGTATCTTCTTTACTAGCTTCTTATAATTGTATTCATATAATTTGATCATTTCTATCCATTTAATTTTTGTTTGGTTTGTTAAATATACAACTCTTTTAATGTAAATGTCATTAAAAATTATTGATATGTGTAGAGATGTAACGATGAAATTTGCATACCCATGCCTTTTTCCATTTAGTTTTGTGTCTATTTTAGGAATATCTTAATACATACATAATGATGTAATCTTGTGCAAAGTCAAGCGCATTCCCCTAGCCTTCTACCATAAAATATTATTTAGATAAATCCATGAGTCCTATTAATATGTATATCAAATAATATGTTGGATGTCTTTGCAATTTACCTTCTTTTTGATATGTATATCTTGGTTTCTAAGCTACTTTGTTTTGTAGAGGGAAGTTATTTATGAGAGGTAAGTGTATTGCATGAAAATAACATAAATGAAATATGCATAAAATATGACCTATTCAAACCAAATACATGTAAACCTTAGAAAGATCAAATACATGATATGTTAATATGTTGATAGCTTAGATGTGCTTGCTCACGATTTCAACAACAAGATGGTATGATCAAGATAATTCAATAGAAAATTGGACAACATAAAAATATGATAAATCAAGATTCAATGGAAAATGTAACAACATAACAATAGGATGAGAGAAGATATCCAAATGTGGTGAGAGGCTTACCATTTATAGAATTTTCAAGAGGGAAATCAAGGACCAAGATATATTGATTGATGGATTGCTACGATTGATTGAGCATTAGGGTTTGGATTAAAGTCGTAGTCGTGTGACAAGTGTCACATGAGGAATAAGGGCTAGGTTTATGATGTGCATTAGGAAATATCCTTATGTGGATGGTTGAGATTTGGAGATGTAGGATGAAATGGAGGGATGAGATGTAAATTTAGTTTGACTTTTGCACCCTTCACATGTGAAATGATAAAGGTGGGAGGGATACTTGTCACATGATGACAAGTTTAAATTATGATCCATGTGAATGGAATCAATGAGTATGATTAAATGGACAAGGATTGAGGGATAAATTGGAATTAAATGATGGAGGAAAAGTTGGTGGAGATTAATTAGCCTAAATTAATTAATTATTTTAGTTGAATAATTTTGGGATAAGGTTAGACTTAATTAAATAAATATGGATTTATTTACATAAAATGGAGATAAAGGTGATATGTAAAATAATATTTATTTAATTAATGGCTTAGGGCAAACTAAAATTAGGCATGGTTAGTGTTGCAAGGTGTGCACCCTTGGTCGAGCCTTGTGTTGTGCAACACAACACTCATGTCATGACATGGCTTAACCGCCTCTTGTGGATTCATTAACTTCGGCGGTTGTATTGAACACTAATAGGTTGATCTTTTGGTGCAATGACAACCATTGGTGCAACAATTGGTATCAGAGCCTGGGTCACGGGTTTGAACCCCTCTCTTGCATTGGGGGGATTGTTGCAAGGTGTGTTCCCTTGGTCTCCTTGTGTTGTGTAGTGCAACACTTGGGTTTGTTACATGGCTTAATTGCCTCCCATGGATTCATTAACTCGGGTGGTTATATCGGGCATTAACATGTCAATCTTTTGGTGCAATGACAACTGTTTGTGCAACAATTAGGGTATAGTCATTTTTCACGTGTCTACAATAAGTATGGCAAGTAGGAGAGGTAAAAAAATCACTTCATTTTAAATGAAATAAAATTAGTCTCTATTATTTTGAATCTTTACATTACTTTGGTTTTAATATACTACATAATTAATCTATTAAATGTTGACTTTAGCTTTAAATCCATATTTGTTCAAATTTCTTATTTAAGCTAAAGTGGGTAATTGAGCTATTAAAATAATGATCCACATTAGAGGAGGTAAAGGGATTACTAAGGAAGAGAAAAAATCAAAGCATAATAGCAGATAGGAAATTAGAGAAATCATTCCTTCGAATGGCATCAAACTACTTTCGTAGGTAGCCTAGTTGATAATACTACAATACACTAATTTTGAGTAATTTTATTGTGAAGTTTGCTTTCTTCCCAACAATGCTTTATTTATTAAATTGGAATTATATTTCTTACTTCAAATGCAATTAGATAAGGAGGATCTTATAGGTCTCTTTCAATCTAGACATTTATTAATACAAAGAATCATGGTGCTTTTAAATTTTCAAGCTAATTTAGAAGTTGGTAATGACCAAGTAGTGTTTTTAGTGGGAATCAATGAATAATTTATCCACCATTATGTGGTATATTTTAATTGAAATAATACAATAGAGGTTTTTTAGTGGCATATATTGCTATGGAGGATTGTATAGCAAAATATATTTATGGGATCATATGCTAATTTGTTGAAGGAAATGATGAACATCTACATGAGGAAGGGTAAAGGTTAGTGGAGCACTTAGTACTACAAATAATAATGTCTACCATCAAGGTACTTACCAACTTGATTTTTCATTATGTGTGGTCATGGAATTTGATAATTATGTGGGTGTGTCATGGGAAATTAATAACCTACTTGGTTTAGCCTCAATATTCCTATTACAAGACATAATCATACACAAACCCCTATCAAAATGGCATGGGATTTGACCATACACAAGTCATAAGGGATAACGTTGGAAAATTATACAATAGATATTATTGATGCATAGAGCACTAACTTTGACATTCACTACTATCTTGACTTAAATCTCTCTAAGTATTGAGATTGTAACCACCATTCTCATTTGAACAATAATCCAAGATTAAATAATATAAATTATGTTAACAATAGGAAAAATAAAGAGTGTTGGCTAAATTCCTTCTCTCTAAGTTGGCCCTTAAGGGTAACTAGGGAAATATAGGGTAGGTGGTGGTTCATCTCACAATACTGTGTCACATATTTTGGCCAAAGTGGGACATTGAAATCAATAATTATATTTTCACTTTCTATCACCCATAGCAACTAAATCATTAATAATTTGAAGATGATGTAGACCAGTGATTTTTGAGATTTTATATTTAGAATCTAAATATATTTTAAAAATATATATTAGTTGCAATTTTTTATGTCAGTTATAATAAATTATTTTTTCTAGTTAATAGTATTTTTAGAAAATGACATTATTCCATAAAAATTCTTAAACATAGATTCTTAACACCAGTATCTAACGCATAGATATTTTTTGTAAATCTTTGTTGCATATTTTATTTTTATTAATTTTTGAAGTAAGATTAATTATAAATTAGACACATGTTTATTTCATAATGTATACTTTTGTGTATATATCCAAACTAACTTTTTTATTGAAATAAGGACATCAATACCTTGTATGTAGATATTAAAACAAACTTTATTTTCCTATTGTCCCATGTGTGTGAAAAAAAGACCTTGATGTTTGATGAAAAACCTATGTTCACTAGAAAATAAGAAATAAATATTATAATCAAATTAAATATATTCAAAATTATAATTTTGTGGAAAGTTTGTTTTGAGGGCTATGATCTTGCAAATTATCTTGTCATGTTGATTACATTTGATAGTCCAACCCAAAGTTTCAAACAAAAACAATTGATCAAAATTTGAGCACTAAGGTAGAAATAGAAATCCAAGGGTGTTTGTTCAAAGGACCTTCAAATGAAGATGTACAAGGGCCTTCATTCAAAGGTACCTTTTTTTGAAATTCCCTTCAACACACAAAAAAAATATTAAATTTTGAAGGGACCTTTGTTTGAATATTTATGTAATCATCTTCAAATGAAAGTGTTTCACAATTTTCCTCCCCCTCCCCATCTAATTTTTTGATGTTACACAACTGTGACTCACCATTATGAGTTCACCTTGGTACAATAAGAATACTAATAATGTAGTGTTTAAATTTACCTAAGATGTAGTCAAGCTAATGAAATTTAACAATGAAAATGGAGAAGCAAGTAGAAACCAACTAACTCATAAAATTACACACATAACATTGGATGTATGTGGAAAAAACCTTGCATAAAAAAATCCACCACCAAAGAGACCCAAGATTTTATTAATTCGTAAAGAAAGTAAATTAATATAGTCTATTTATCCCTCTACTCTAATATAATTTTGACAACATGAGTGAACCTATTAAATACCATATGAATTCACTATCACATGACTCCAATATATAGGAAAATAGGAAACTAGAAACCATAAATGGTTTCCCAAACTAGGACCTAAAACCATGAGTCATAATAAGAATCCAACACCCTTATATCATGGTTAAGCTTCTAGGAATTGTAGGCAACTCATCTTTCACCACTTACACATCTTATAATATTCTTATGTCATAAATGTCATAAACACTATCATAATGGTCAAATTAATCAAGATCCTCCTCTTAGGCACTCCACGAAGGCATTGATTATTTTATCATAGCACCAAATATGGAAGATTGTACAAGTCCCAATTTTGATGATATCCATGTAACCTACCCATTTAATGTCTTCTTAAAAAGAATCAAGGTATCTTAGAGAATAAATAATAAATAAATAAAGTAATATGTCTTATATGGGTATCCATCATTGCCTATTCTATGATGTTTAGATACTAGACATTATTTATCATCTATGTAGCTAAATATAGTTTAAAAGGTAGGATTTTAAGGTAGATATCTCACCTAATCCTAAAATTCTTCCACTTGAAATTTATATTGCAAATTCATAAATGGAAACTCAAAAAAAAACAAACCAAGAGCTATAAGAGGTAAGTTGTGTAGCTTCTATGCACCAATTTAGAATTTATCTCTATTGACTAGTGTATTGAGAGAATCTGTAACATTGACTAAGGTGTCAACCTTATATATCATGAATTTGTTGCCCTTAATTGTATCACATGAAAAGTGATAATGAATACCATTATACTTCCTACAAGCATGCTACATCAATTTCTTCACCAAATAGATGGTACTTAACTATCACATTTGATATTGATCTATCTACACTTAGAGTTAATTTCTAAACATAATCTTTGTAACCATATTTCCTCCTTACAAGTATGTGTTACAAATATATACTCTACTTTTGTATGTTTCCACTTACTCATCCAACTCACAACTCCTCCAAACAAAGTAAACAACCACTTGTGAACCTCTTATTGTCCAAATGACTAGTCTACTATGAATCAAATAACCCTATATATCAATCAACTTGTCCACATTATTAATTTATTATGATAGAAAATGGAATAATCAAAATTATCTCACAAATATGTAAAAACACTTTTCACATAATTCTAATATTCTCTAACAAGGTTAGACATAAACCTATTAAGAATTTCCATTGTTTGGATAATGTATAGTATTGTTCAAACCATAGCACACACCAAGTTGTCTACAACACTAGCATATGAACCATTAAATATATCCTCCAAATCATCATCTAACTTAGGGCACTAATTCAATGATAATTTGGTATCAAAATGTAAAGGAATACTTATTATCTTACAATCCTACACAATAAACCTTTACAAAATAGTTTGAGCATACTTACTCTATCTAAACCAAAGTTTTATATTAACCCAATTCTTGATTATCTTCATACCTAAAATTTATTGTGTGGCCCCTAAATCATTCATTTCAAAGGTACCATACAATTGAGTTTGACCTTCCTAATCATACCCTTATTATTTATAATGATAACATGTCATCAATATATAAAATAAATATTAGCAATTTATCATTGATTAATTTAATAATAACACAAACATCACATTCATATTAACAAATATGAGGTCCAATATAAAATCTTAAAAAATTATAATATCATATCCAAGGTGATTTCCTTGGACCATATAATGATCATTTCAACATATAAACTAAGTTCTTCACTTTTACCATAAAACTATCAAATTGGTTCATAAATATTTCTTCCTCAAGGTCCCTTGTAAAAAAGTAATTTTAATACTAATTCTGAATTATAAGCATGAGAAATAGAAAGTAGGAATCTAATAGAAGTTATTTTTACAAAAAAAGATAGAAAATTTCACTCAAATCAACTCCATTAATCTAGGAGTAGCATTTTTCTACTAGTATTTTCTCATACCTTTCAAAAATTATTTTTAATATCCATTTTCTCTACATCTAAATTATAAGTATAAGAAATATAAATTAGGAATCTATAGAAGTTAGTTTTACAATAGGATGTAATTTTTTATTTAAATTAACATTGATGGCTCCTCTAGGGGTAATCTTGGGTATGTTGGGTTGGAGGTGTTGGGAGAGACAATTCAGGGGTTGTCCCTTTCTTCTCCAAATTTTAAGGATACCAAACAAATAATATTATGGAAACCCTTGCTATCCTTATTGGGTTGGAAAAGGGGTGTGCCCTTGAGTGGTGCAAGGTCATATGTGAGTTAGATTCTCAAATCCTAGTATCTATGTTGAATAGGAAAATTTTGAATGGGGTGAATTAGTAGTTAGATTCTATGGTTTAGTAGATTCACCAAATTAACAATTCCTTGGACTTGGTTTCCTTTGTCCATATCCCATGGGAGTGGAACAATGTTGTGGAATGTTTGGAAAAATGGGCCTCAGAACAAAGGGGTAATTTTCATGTTGGTGGATGGGAGCATCTTCCCTTGGATTGTTCCCAAAGGTTGAGAATGTTGATTCAAGAGTATATTCATGGGTCTTGAGGGGTGTTTGTAGGGATGTAGATGGTTTGGGACTCTATTTGTTTTGCTTCTACTTTGCAGGGTGTACCTAGTGGGCCCCTACCAGTTGGTTTTTGTTTTCTTGATTGTAATGCTAACTTCTTTTGCTTAAATAAATTTGTACCCCCTTTTAAAAAAAAAAACCATTGAAATCAACTCCATGAAACTAGGAGTAACATTCTACCACTAACATATACTTCTACATTTTAAAAAAAAAATTTACTATCCATTTTATCTACTTATAAATTATAAACAACAAAACTAGAATGTGGAAATCTAAAATAATTTTTTTTACATGATAACAAAAAATCATTGAAATCAACTCCCTCAACCTAAAAGTAACACTCTAGTACTAGTCCTTCCTTGTACCTTTCCAATTGTCCATCTACTCCAGTATTTCCTAAAAAGGTTTTCTTATCACTCTATTTGGTAGATCTTACTGAAAATAAAATGTAAAACTTAAGTTTGGATCAATTATGTTAGAGAAAGGAAACTGAAAATAGTGCAATAGATAATATACACACAAAATTAGGAATCAAATAATTTACACATTTATAGACACAATAAGATAGGTCTTCTTATATATTATTTTTACATTATTAAAACTTAACTATAAGCATACATATATATACATATATCTACATATACACATACATAGATGTATATGTATGTACACGCACACACACACATATATGTGTATTCATATATACATACACATATACTTGGGTAGCTTCTCCTCTTCTTTATTCTATTCTACTTACTCTATATGTTTTATTTGTGTGTATCAAATCATTGTGTGATACATATATGTATGTGAATATATAGAGAGACATGCCTCATTTCCTTGAGATAAATATTGCATGTGTTTTAGAATGCATCACATAGTGTTATTTACTACCACACTTATCTTCTAGTGACTTTAGTTTACCTTATTTATGGTTCTTGATCTACCAACATTATTCTCGGGCCTAAAAACACTATCTTTTCCTCAATAAATAATTCTCTACTTGAGTATGATTCTAGGATGGGATATGATTATATATTTCCTTTATTTTCTCACACTTTTCCTCCTAGATTTTTATCATATACCAAACTTTCTACATCACAACTTAAATTTGTGCATATTCTCTATCTACAATCACTAAGATAGTTGATTCCATTAGTGTGGGAATAACTTGTAACTCATGAAGAAGCTTATATAATGGTATTAAATATGCATTTAATTCCAACCTCAACTCCTTCAATTATTTCATTGTCTTTATTTTGTGTTCACTAAGTTAGGTATGTTGATTCTATATACTCTAGAGTTGTAATTAGGTATGTTGATTCTATATACTCTAGAATTGTAATTGTGACCCATCAAAATCTTCCATAAAGTTATAGTTGCTTGAGAATTGCAAAACTTGAACTCCCAATGCATCTATGAGTCTTTTGAGGTAAACTAATTTGTAGTCATTTTTGTAATATTGATACAATGTAGATATGGTACTACAATTATCCTTGAGCTTCTTGAAATTGTTGATCCAAGTTGTGTTAACCACTTCTCCATTTTTTATGACTTGCTTAACTTGTCTTTTTCATATTTTGTTTATAATTTTTTTCTTAATATTTTTCTCTTTTTCCTAATTACCTGTGTGAGTAAACAATCCCTATATTGCTCCTTCTAGTTGAATAACTACAACTATTGATGAATCTATTTGTATTTATGGTTGTTTTTCCATGCCTTATTCTCACATGATAATACTCTATATTAAAGCTTGTTTTGCACTACTATTGTAAGCTTCAAGTAAATACATATTTTGGATTGGTGATATCTATGTGAAATTAATTTGATGTATCATTGGATTACTATCAACAATGAATTCAGTTACTTCAAATTTTTCAAATATTTATTTATCTTGCTTATTTGATCAATAGCTTGTTGTCTAGGTGGGGTGATTATTTTATTTGATACATCTCTCTCTTTTCTCCCTTTTATTTTTCTTCTTTCTTCTTGTTAGTTCCTAAAATAACATGTCTAAAATCATAGATCTTTTCTTCACCTTAAAGGCCAAGGGTTTGTCATCAAGGAGGTAAAAATAGGCTCATTTATAGATTTAGGAAGGTTAAAGGCCAACTATGAGAGTGGGTAAACTTTCCTTCTCTTTAAAATCAAATTAAATCTATGAGGGTGTTCTTAGAGGTATTCCTTAGTAGAAATTAAAATTAAAAAATAGAAAACCAATTTAATAAATGATAATTATTCTCAAATTACATACATGAGCCCCATTTCTATCACTAGGTTTATATTTACTACCTGCAAGGATCTCTTTAGAATCTGATTCAATACTTTGCACACTTATCTATAAATAATAAGAGTGTAATTGCTACACCCTTAATATTAGAGTACATTGGGTTATGAATAGCCGACTTGTGGCTATCTTGACTCTTAATTAAGTAATATTATTATTATATAGTTATTTAGCTAATTAGGTTGGACTAGGGCTTATATAGGGTTATCTAAGTTGGTCTGGGTGACATCCTAGGCATAAATAGGTATATATAGGAGGTTGTGAGTTTCATTTCATCATCATATTGTGAATTGTGTTCTCATTGGAGATATTTTGAGGTTTTCCCCCTCAAAGTGGCTTGTTATTCTCAGTTATTATCAAGTATTTGCAACATATTTCCTATCATATTCTTCTATTGTGCAATTTATTTCACTACAAGTGGTATTAGAGCATGATCTTAGCATTGTTATGACAAGTCATTTTTTCAATTTTGGAGGTTATTTTGTGAAACCCATATCTCCCTTATTTTAGAAATTTTTTGTTTGATTTTTAAAGGGTTTTTGAAGGACATATTAAAGAAGCTATAATCTAGATTTCAAAGTATTTGGAGCAGAATTGAGATATTTATTATAAAATTAGGGTATCTACCCAATTTATTTAGAAAGTGAATATCTCCAAAATCTTGTAGAATTGGTTCCTTATTTTTTGTGGGTATTTTAAGAACTAATAGAGGATACTATAGTAAAAAATTTAGAGAATTTGAAGCAAAAGTAAGTGATTTATTGGAAAATTAGGGTTTCTAATAAATTCACTCTCAAGGCTACAAATAACCTAATTTTTGGAGGATTTTTCTATTGAAGTGCGACCTATTTCATGGTAAGTTATAGTAAAAGTTTCAAATTATTTTGAATTTATTTGAAAGATTTATTACAAAATTATGTTTTACCATCATGTCGAGCCTACAACAAGAGGCAAAAAGAATGCTACCACATCAAGGAAATCTTGTGAGAAGGATGGGGTAGAAATTGAGGATTTTAACCCTAAGGAAGAAATAAAAAAAGAAGTCAAGGGTGATATTTTATCATTAAAGAAGAAGATCAATGAAGAAATAAGTGAATTGAAATCACTTATTTAGGGTATGAGGTGTAAGGGTGAAGATTCACCTAGTAACATGAAAGATAATGCTTTCATTAGACATGAATTCCTTGGAATTGACTTTGATTTCAAGAAGGATCCTTCCTTTAATAATCATATGCCAAGGAAATTCATACCCAAGTTGGATATGAGGAAGTTTGATGGCAAGGATCCAACCAATTGGCTATGCCAAATGGAGCAGTTATTTGATATTCATCATGTTCCTAGTAAAAAAAAGGTGGCTATGGCATCATTATACCTAGAACCAGATCAATTTATTTGGTATTGTTGGTTATGTGATGAGAAGAGAAAAAAGGGTTGTGTGGACACATGGCCAATTTTTCAAGAGGAATTTTCTACCCATTATGGAGATAACTTTATGGATAGCTGCTTTTGCCAAAAACTAAAGAAAACAGGAACAATCAAGGATTATATTCAACAATTTCAAACCCTTTATCTAAGAGTAGAGAATGTGATAGAATAAAATTTGAAGGAACTATTTCTAGGTGGTTTAAAGGATCATATAAAATATTAAGTACAATTTTTCCAACCACAATCCTTATCGCAAGCAATAGTAATGGCAAGACAAGTTGAAGAGAAGTTTTTGGCTAGTAGGCGACAAGGGAATGTAAATTTCAGTGAAAGGATATCTCCCACACATTCGCTGCCACAACCTACTAGGCCAACTCCAAAATAAATTAAGGAGAAGAGAGAAAAAGGGTTATGTTCAATTGTGATAGAAAATATAGTTGGGGACATAGATGTAGTGAAAAGAAATTGTTCTATATTGAAGGTATGAGTTAGCAAGAGGAGGAGGAACCAATATTAGAAGGTGATAGGGAGTTAGATGATGAATCGCATGATCCCCAACCAATCATTTCTTGTCATGCACTCTCCATTTTTAGTGCCCCACAAAATCTCAAGGTACTAGGTTACTTAAAGAAGTAGAAAGTAACTATGTTGATCGATTCAGGTAGTACTCATAATTTCATCAACAAAAAGTTGGCTACTTGTCTAAATTGTTTTATATATCCAACTCTAGAGTTTCGGGTCTTTATTATAGATGGTGGTATTGTTAGTTATTCTGGAAAGTGCCATAGCATTAAATTATCCATGGGAGATTATCACCTTGATAGCCCAATGTATGCTATCTCCATGGGTGCAACATATATTATTTTGGGAGTACAATGGCTTACTACTTTGGGAATAATTGAGATGAACTTCCAAGAATTATTCATGAGATTCCAACCAGAAGGAAAGAAAGTAGAGCTAAGAGGGTTGAAGGAAAAATCCCCACAAATGGTAAGCTCTCATCAAATGCAAAAGTTGCTTAAGAAAGGAGTTTATGGATTTGTCACCCAGTTATGTTCATTAGAAGTCTCTCAATCTAATGCCCCCACCCACCTAGATATGCAAGCTATAATTGAGCATCACTTAGTGGGTTTTGGAGATATGCCTAAGGACTTCCTCCTAAGAGGGATCGCGATCATGCCATACAACTAGTTCCAGGGAGCCAACCACCCAACATTAGGCCTTACAAGTACCCACATATACAAAAAAGTGAGATAGAAAATATTATTGAGGAGATGTTAGAGGCGGGAATTATCAGGCACAACCAAAGTGCTTACTCCTTGCCTATGGTGATGGTGTGGAAAAAAGATGAAACTTGGAATATGTGCTTGAACTATAGAGTGCTCAAATGGATTATTTGCTAGATGAATTGAATGGAGCTATGTATTTTACAAAGTTAGATCTTAGATCAAGTTATCACCAAATTTGAATTAAGGAAGAGGATATTTTTAAGACAACATTTAGGACTCATGAGGGTCATTATGAGTTTTTGGTGATGCCTATAGACACTAAAATTTGGTCTAAGCCTACAAATTCAATTTCTTCATAATTCGTATTGACATGGTCATGATTAAATAATGTTAATTATTTAATTACTTTCTAAAGTCCTTTCTCATCTATTAATTAAATAACCTTTAATTATTTAATTAATTCATTCTAACATTTATTCATATATTAATTAAATAACTTTAATTATTTAATTAATTCATTCTAACATTTATTCATATATTAATTAAATAACTTTAATTATTTAATTAATTCACATTATTTTTATATCAAATCGTGATTAATTAAATAAATGTTCTTTATTTAATTATGTCACTAATTAACTTTATCCTCTTTCTTAAATTAAATAAATTCTTATTTAATTTATTGTAATCATATTTCCGACTATAATTAAATAAATACTTTAATACTTTAATTATTCATTTAACCTTTTCACCACTCAATTAAATAAATCTTATTTATTTAATTTATCCCTAAATGTCGAATTTTGAATTAAATAAATCATTTAATTCATAAAAGTCTATTTCAAACACATTCTTCTATATTTGGATAAATGCTTAAGTTATCTAAGTATTCATTCTTACTCAACTCAAGATCTATTTAAATCAGTCAGTTATCTCCTGATTTAATGTCTGAGTGTCTTTCGCAAATAAACTCTCTATTATAACCAGTCAGTTATCTAGTTCTAACTCGTATGAATGTACATGCTTATTAATTAAATATCTTTATTTAATTAATTAAATCTTGTGTGTGCATTTGAACAAAACATTGCTTTTTAATCTATCTTTATCTTTGTCATGCAAAGATAATTCTTCTATTTTCAAATACCAAACTCGAAGATTAAATCATTATTTAATCTTTATCTCTATTCTTAGTTTTTATCACTCATGTTAGTACTAACAGTTATCTCAATGCATGTCCAATCTTTTAATCTGAATCATCCATTGATCTTTTAATCCTAGCTTGTCATTCAAATTATCAATTTTCTATAAATTGATCTGTCTTTCATCATTTCACTCTCTCCCAAAATCTTATGACTTTTGGAAGCATATCTAATATCTGAATCTTTAATATTTTGCTAAATCACTATCATAGGCTATACTTGCACAAGATAAATCTGAGGGAAATTATACCAACACGACAAAATGGAGAAGGGCAATCGAGGTCATACATGGAACTACGTAGATATTGGGTGAGATTGTTCAGTTTGTTTTATGTTTTAGCTTTCCTTTGTTCTTTGTTGTTTAGCTTAGATTGCATTAGAGCTTGAATTTCATTGTTGTGTGCTATTTAACCTTTCATTGTATTTCCTGATGTTACATTTGGTGAACCCGATGTGAAGACACCATCTTCACAAATCCATAGACTTTTATTCAATTTTTGCAGGTATCGTACGAAACAACGCACCTGACTAACGAAATGACATAATTGATTATATGAACCGCATCTGATGAATACAATGACACATTTGACAAACTTCGATGCATTTGTGAATTTTTGAGATGCATTTGACTGGTGAAAATCTGCAACGCATCTGTCACTTTATACGACTCATCTGACTAGTGAATTTTTTGGGTTTACTTTTCGATTTACAACTTTCTTTTGTGTTTTTATTTTAGCTAATGTTTGGTTTGCAACATGTGTTTTGGAGTTAACTAGTGTTTGCAGGATGTATAATAGAAGACAGTTTTTGAAACCCCTCTTGTAGGATGATCCTCAAAGAAATATTACAAAACTACTAATGAATTTTTTGCAAGACATGTATCAAAGATCTTTTTTTGAAACAGATTGTTTGGTAGATTAGAAAATTGTCATTTGGGTTTAAAAATTAACTACTGTCTATTGTGTTTGGTGTGAAAGCACGCTTTGTTATTACCCTTTATGATTCGGTATATTGAAGTATCCTCTCCCCTTGTACATTCATGCAATACTAGGTGTAAGAGAACCAGTTACTGACTCTTGAAATTGGGCCTGTCCTGGTGGGAAAAAGTACTCACCCCAAGACGACTCAGACCGGTAGCACCTTGAACCTGAGGGACTTCCAGTCGATATATAAAAGTGGGTTCTTGGGGAAATCCCAACGAATCACGAGTATTGTTCTAATGAGATGGATTGAAAGGGACTCTTGCCGTATGGATGATACCCCATGAATGGAATGCCTGAATTAAACACCTTTATTTGTAGTGTCCAAAATCCTTTTATTTACTGGTGTAGTAGGTCGGACCTATGAAGTCGTCTCACATTCTTATGGTTCATGTGTAGAGATGAAAGTATGCAATGGGATGTTCATGGGTATTGTAGCTTGGTTGCCTTGAATGAAGTATTGAGTCATGGAGGGGAGCTAGTGGGGTCAAGCTACTAATCATCCACCTTGAATAAGCGTAGTTGGGAAACCAAGTGAGAACTCAATAAATATTGTCCTACATAGCCTAGGATGTGCTTGTCTATTGTCGAATTAAATGTTATTTGAGTCAAAATCAAACTGAAAACACATTTTCTTATGATAGTCTTTGTTTTCCAAAACTTGATCACAAAACAGAGTCAGTTTTATATCACAATTCACTAGAAAACCACAACTGTCAACAAAGTCACAACTGTTCACCAGAAAGTCACAATTGTTCTATCGAGTTGCATCTGTTTAAATTTGAGTCGCATCTATCAGTATAGCTCGCATCTGTTTAAATTATAGTCGCATTTGTCAGAAATCGAGTCTACTTTACTTAGAGTCGCATCTGTTTAAATTTGAGTCACATATGTCAGTATAGCTTGCATATGTTTAAATTAGAGTCGCATCTGTCAAAAACTACATCTACTTTGCTTAGAGCCACATCTGTCAGAAAAACTCACATCTATTTAGTCTTACACTGCATTTGATAACTTAGTCTCATCTATCACAACCTCTGTTATTCGAAAACTGCAATTGATACCTTCTGTGATGCATTTGACTAGGTGAGCCACATCTACAGTCTAGAACTACACATATGCCCCTGTCACAGAAACAACCTTTTTACCAGTACACAGTCAGAGTTTAGAAAACTGCATTTGTTCAGTACAGAGTTGCAATTGATACCCTGAGTCACATCTGTTGTAAACAAAACCGCATTTGTCTGATACCTAAATTTGAATTTATCAAAAAACCGCAACTACGAAACAAAACCACAACTATTAAATTCTGCAACACATCTACCTGAGTATCAAAAAACTAGAATTTACTGTCATAGACTAAGAACAAATAGTCAAACTAGTATCTGACTTATCCTTTTTCATTGATTCTTGGACAAAAACCGTAACGTTTGCTCAAAACTTGCACAATTACATACTTTAGGAATCATTCAGTCTTAGTGATAGGTATCTTAATGATACATTTTATTGTAATCTTAGGGGTCTTTATTTCCTATAGAGAGATCATCTTTTGTAGATTTTAGGATAGGAACCTTTCACGCTCTAGATAAACCCTTGATTCAACCAACATTGTCATTGAACCTAGTCATTGTATCTTTTGTCCTACACGTGAATCCTTTTAGCTCATCAGTCTAGCTAGGGAGTTCACCTTATCTTTTAGTCCTAGTCCTACGAGGGTTCCTTGTCAAAACTAATTGAAACTCAGGTTACACTTTAGCTGATAGATAACCTCTTCTAGAATCTTCTAAATCAATCACTTAGACCTTTGCATATTTAGATACTGTCATCCTAGACTAGCGTCATCTTAGACATACCTTATTCGCACAAAAAATAGTTGCATACATTTATCCTTGATATTCAGAAAACCCCAAAAACATAGATTAGACTCATAATCATCTATAGACTTAGCTTTTGCATCACTTGCACTTTGAGCTTACATCACATGGTTGAAACTAGATCAAAAAGGAAAGAACAAGAACAAATGGCTGATCCAAATGAATACATCAATCCGTTCTCAAACCCCTTTGCAAGGGAAACTTCATCTAGACCTCACAAGACTTTGCTAGATAAATTTGTTACTAGAGACACACAAGGACATGTTATAGTGGAAGAACTAGATGTTGTTGCACAAGACCCTAAGTTTGCTTCCTTTCTAGATGACTATCTAGAAAATGATCCTCAGCGACACTTAGCCAAATTGCTAGTAGAAGGTGCTAAACTACCTAGCTAAATTTTACCATAGGGGTGTCATCATCCAATCCCTTTGGTCCTCTGGCTGGGAACCAAAAATCTAGAACATCAGCTCCTATACCAAGTGTCAATGTCACTAGCACTATTCCATAGACAACAACCATACCTTGTGTTCATGTCGCTAGTACTATACCATAGATTGGGGTTTCACAGACAGGAGGCATACCCTCTTTCCAATATGGAAACTGACCCAAGACTTCACAAATTCTGAATCAAAATCCATTCTCATAGATTCTAAATCAAAACCCATTCACTAACATTCTGAATCCAAATCCACTTTACATACCCACATTTAACCAAAATCCATTAGACAATGTTGGGTACCAAAACACGTACATAGATTGAAATAATCCAGCTAACAGATCATTAACTCAAGTTGACGTCTTGCAGAGACAAATGCATGCACTTCAAACATAGATGGATAACATGGCAGTGTCTAACATGAAAACCTTTTCAACAAAGGATTTATGCCCATTTCCCTTCGATAAATCATTATACATGACACCTTTCCCTCATGGGTATGTCATACCAAACTTTCCCAAATACAATGGAAAGCAAAATCCAATCGAACACATAAGGGAATTTTCCACGATGTGCATAGATGTCGCCTACGACCCCACCTATCTTATGAGACTCTTTGCGAGAAGTCTTGTTGGAATTGCACTAGAGTGGTTTTCAGGTCTTAACTATGGCATAAAATCATGGGGTGAACTGGCTAATAAATTCATTGAAAACTTCGCCTTTAACATCAACCATGAAATAAACATAGCAACCTTGTGTCATACTACACAAGACAAAGGGGAAAATTTTATCACTTTCTTCCAAAGATGGAGAACAATAGCCAGTCGATGTCTTGTCGAAATACCGAAGAAACAAAAGGTCACTATGTTCCAAGAAAACCTCAACCCAAAATTGAGAAGTAACTTAAGGGTATATTGTTGCACATCCTTTTCAGAACTAGTGGAAAAAGGGGTCATACTAGAAAAATATCTCATTGAAAAAGGAGAACTTAAGACATAGACACCCAACATAAATCCAATTGTGCAAAACATCCCCAATAACAAAAATAGATTTTAGTCTTGGAACAAAAACATTACCAATGATGGGGTAGTTGATGCTAAAACTTTACAAGCATGACCGATCATCACACTGCAAGGACATAACCCCTCTTCCAACATGCTTAACGTTGTCAATCAACCTCCCAACACTATCCAAAACACTCAACATCCACAACAATAGAGGAGGTTTTAGAAACGTGAGTTCACTCCCATAGGGGAACCCATCGAGTCAGTATTCAAACAATTGTTGCAACACAACCTTATACAACTTCAAGAGCCAAGACAATACAATCTAGGACAATTTAAACTAGTTTGGTGGGATGACAATGCCTTTTGTGATTTCCATAGAACTAAGGGACATAACCTACAAAATTGTCGACAACTGAAAAGTATCATACAGGATCTTGTCAAGAAGAAAATTATTGAAGGTAGCAGATAGAAACATAAGTCATCAAACACTGATCACAAAGTCCATTCTGATCCACTACATGACCATGGGAAAGGAAATGTCCCCAATTCGAGTAACAAGACCAATATGTCATCCAACTACGCTAATGTCAAGCATGATTATAGTAGTGGAAAAATCATAAATCACCTTTGGGCCGCTGATGAGAATATCAATACCATTACCATAAATACAACTCCCAAGTGTGTTGTTAACACTCGTCAGACTAAGATCACTATCCAAGGCCCTCCATTGCAGCAACCACCACAGACTTCCAAGTTGCAATATAACTTACTTGATCAATTGGGGAAGACCCTAGCCCAAATCTCCATCCTAGAACTATTATGTATCTCCCCTGAGCATCAATCCATTTTAGACAAAGCTTTACAAAGCACCATTTTCCCTAACGATCTCGATGTTAATCATTTTTCAGGAAATGGTAGGCTACTTAACCAATAATCATCATGCCACATTCTCTAAACAAGACTATGCAACTGAGAAGACAAATCATAATGACCCTTTACATCTTGAAGTCCTTGTTGACGACACCAAAGTTAGACAAGTTTTAGTAGACGGAGAAGTAGGGTTAAATCTTTGCACTTTAAAATTGATTAAGGCATTAGGTTTCTTGGAAGCGTGTGTAGACACCACCAAAATTATTGTCATTAAGGCTTATGACGATGAGGAATGAAAATCAAAGGGGGTGGTAACACTTCCTATTAGAAATGGTCCTACAGTAATGGAGTCAAAATTCCAAGTCTTGGATCTCACCCTTCCCTACAACCTTCTGTTAGGCATACCCTGGATTCATGCCATGAAGGTAGTCCCTTCCACATATCATCACTGTCTCAAATTCCCTTACAATGGCACTAAAATAACAATAGATGGTGACCCAGATCCATTCCAATATTGCACCAATCTAAGAGAGATACCCCAACACCAAGTGCCAGTAAACCAAGAGGCTTCATCGTCCAATTCATCTCACTATGTCGATCCATCCACTCTCACTAGAACATCCACTTCACCTACATTTCCTTCCACTCCGAGGGTCGAGATCCAAGACAAGGGTTGTGGAGAATATCAAATGAAGACATCTTATTGTGTTATCCATCTGATTCCTCCTAAATCATATAGTTTACCTACAACATATAGGAGACAATCAGTGGTCACTATACACACCCCTCCCTCAACAACCTTTGTAAAATGGGGAGAATTGAGCAAAGAAGCCATACATGTAGAAGATGTCACCTCCTGGTTGTATAGAGAAGACCTTGAAGAACCTCCCTTGCTTGCTCACATTCCTACAGATCAATATGGAAAAGGTTTTACAATCATGCAGAGCAAGGGATATAATGGACATAGTGGTTTAGGCTTACATCAAGATGGGAGAACTGAACCAATCATTGTTTCAAAGTGACCGAAAGGTTTAGGGCTTGGGTTTGAACCAATTCAGATTGGCATTCCTAGTACCACATCACCCTTAATTAAGGAAGTAAGTGCTTTAGAAGATATTGAGACATCTCATGAGCCATCTGACCAACACTGCTGTGACTCCCCTGACTCAAACAAATATGAGTGGGATTCCCTATCCTCCACCTCTTCCATGGACCTTGATAAGTTTTTTGGAGAACTTGACTTAATGTTGAAATCCTCACCAAATCCATTGAATTCCTTTCCACCAAAGAATATGACAAAAGAGGAATGGTTTAAACATTACTATTGGGAACCGCTTTATCCTACCTCTTGGCAACCTGATAAATTTGTTTTAGATAACCAAACCTTGGCATTAGGCCCACCTTAGAATCCACCTAGATCTAAGCAAAAGAGAAAAAAAGACTTGGTAGAAAAAATTTGTGACTATATGAAAAAATCAGTCCTCACCTTGACTCCTTTGAACTTTGACAACTCTGATGATGGCATGCCCTTAGTTTATCCCCAACTCATTGATTGGGACCAACAAGACACACCTGTCTTAGACATTTTTGACAACAATGAAGCGATTGCTGAGTTCTTGGGACTAAGAGAAGGCATACCTAGTGGTGATCGCAAGGTTGTCTTTACCATTGAATTGGACAACAAAGCATATTTTGGGGAATCTATTCAACCCTCTAGTTACAAAAATAAGAAAAATAATGAAAAAAATAAAAAATGATGAGTCTCTAGGTGAAAACCGAAAGGCACCTTTAAACAATGAAAAATAAAAAAATAAGGACACATTTGAAGGCAAAAACCTCTCTAAGGCACCTAAGGATGGAGGTTTGGACATTCTCCCCTTTGCATAGGAAAAGTCACCCATGCTCATTGAAGAATCAATGGAAGTCAACATAGGCACAAAGGAGAATCCCCAACTGGTTTATTTTACAACATCATTGACCAAAGAAGAGTAGCCAAAATTCTACAACTTCTTCACATAGAGACATTAATGTTTCCTAGTCATATGCAGACATTCTTGGGTTGGATCCTAAAATTGTTCTACATCACTTGCCCTTACAGCCAAGTGTAAAACCAATGAAACAAAAATTGAGGAAAATGCACCCACAAATTGCTTTACTAGTCAAGGCAGAACTCAAGAAATTGTTAGATGTTGGTTTCATTCGTCAATTGACTAGGTAGATTGGATTTCCAATCTTGTACCAGTCACTAAACCAATAGGGGGCATCCGCATCTGCACAAATTTCAGAGATATCAACAAGGCTTTCCCTAAGGATGACTTCCCTCTGCCCAACATTGACATGATAGTAGACATGACAACAGGATATGAGATGTTGTCCCTTATGGATGGATTTTTAGGGTATAATCAGATTAGAATTGCAATTGAAGACCAACCTAAAACAACTCTCACATGTCCTTGGGGAACGTATTGCTAGAATGTTATGCCCTTCAGACTCAAGAACACTAGAGCAACCTATCAGTGTTCCATGACCACTATTTTTCACAACCTTGTACACACTCTTATGGAGGATTATGTCGATGACCTTATTGCTAAATCCAAGACAAGGGAAGATCATTTACAGGTTTTAGACAAGATATTTTAAAGATTAGAAAAGTATAAAGTGAGACTAAATCCCAAGAAATGTGTGTTTGGAGTGAAATCAGGAAAGCTTTTGGGTTATATCATTTCTAGAAGAGGCATTGAAGTGGATCTGTCCAAGGTAAAAGCAATCATAGACATGCCTCCACCAACTAATCTTAGTCAACTAAGGACATTACAAGGGAGACTGCAATCCATTAGAAGATTTATAGTGCAGTTAACAAATAAGACACATCCCTATCAACATTTACTTAAGAAAGGAGTACCCTTTGCTTAGATAGTTAGGTTCCAAGAGGCTTTTCAACTGATCAAAGAATATCTACTTACTCGACTAGTCTTAATACCACCTATTGAGGGACGACCATTGGTTCTCTATATTTCAACAACCCATTCATCACTAGGAGCATTGCTTGCACAAAATGACAATGAAGGTCATAAAAGGGTAGTATACTATATCAGTCAGACTTTGGTAGGTTATGAGCTCAACTACAGTACCATTGAATGTGCTTGTCTTGCGGTAGTATTTGCTACTCAAAAACTAAGGCACTATATGCTAAAACATTAGACAATGTTGATTGCCAAGATAGATCCTCTGAAATATCTTCTAAGCAAAGCAACATTAATAGGGTGACTGGCCAAATGGGCAATGATACTTAGTGAGTATGACATCTTGTACGTAGAGAGAAAAGCTATCAAAGGACAAGTCATTACTGATCATTTAGTTGATGCACCAATACAAGCAGATCACCCTTTAGTTGTAGATTTTCCTGATGAGCTTATATTTACCATTGACACAAACACAACATGGAAACTATACTTTGATGGCTCTCATACAAATCGTGGCTAAGGGGTTGGTATCTTGTTTATCACACCATAGGGTGATTCTATCCCTAAGTCATTCAGGATTGTATTTTTGTGTACTAGCAACATAGCAGAATACAAAGCTCTTGTAACAGGACTACGCATGGTAGTCAAATGGAAAATTAAGAACCTGCAAGTTTATGGTGATTCTCAACTAGTAATCCGACAGGTAAATGATGATTATGAAACTAAGGATGAAAATCTTGCTCCCTATAAACACATGGAAGATAGTTTTAAGGATTACTTTGACAAGGTTGACTTTCATCAAATACCTTGTGTTCTAAAAAGAGCAGCAAATGCCATGGATACTATTGCTTCACTCCTTGATATAACAAGCAACGTGCCTAAGTTTGAGTTATTGGTAGAACAACTTTTGGTCCCTGCCTATGACATCCCAGATTCAAAGATGGTGTGTGCGATTGTTGGTCCTGATTCCCCATGGTATAAAGATATCTATGACTACCTCCATGGCGAAATCATACCCCCTAACCTTTCTAATAACCAATGTAGGACATTCCTTTGCAAGTCAGCCAAATACACCATCGTCGAAGACACCCTTTATAGATGCACCTTAGATAATACCCTACTGAGATGCCTTGATATGGATGAAGGACAAGCAACCTTGTGTGGGGTACATGAGGGTATATGTGGATCACATTCTAGCGGTCCTACCTTAGCTAAAAATATTATGAGACTGGGTTACTATTGGCCTACCATGGAAAAGGACTCATACATCTTTGTCAAGAAATGTCGCCAATGTCAGGTACGCATAGATTTGATACATGCACCAATGTAGGAGCTCCATCCCATAACGTCACCATGGCCCTTTGCCCAATGAGGACTCAACGTCATAGGTAAGATACATCCCACATCATCCAATGACCATAAGTTCATTATCACTGTGATCAAGTACTTCACCAAGTGGATTGATGTTATTCCCATGACCTACATCACCGGTACACAGATTTATAAGTTTATCCTAAACTATATCATCTATCGGTATGGTGTTCCTCAATCTATTGTCATAGATAATGGCCATCCATTCAAGAACCAAGAATTTTGTCATCTCTGTGAAGAGTTCCATATCCAACATCATTTTTCCACCCCATATTACCCACAAGGTAATGGCCAAGCAGAGGCATCTAACAAAACTATCATTAGAATTCTCAAAAAGACTGTCAATGATGTTGGCCACAATTGGAATTTATAGCTTAATCCCACCTTATGGGATTATTGCACAATTATCCATACTCCCATTAGCACCACTTCATATTCCTTAGTATTTGGTTGTGAAGCCATCCTACCTATTGAGGTCGAGATTCCTTCCTTGAGGGTATCCTTGAAAGGGCACATTGATGATGAAGAGTACTGAGTTTCAAGACTACATGAGCTAGAATTCCTAGATGAGCGAAGACATAAGGCATTGGATCATCTCCAAGCATATCAGAATCATCTTCGTCATAGCTACAATAGGAAAGTTTTGAATAGAAACTTTGACATTGGTGACTTGGTCTTAATGGAGAACCCCAAGAATCAAGTTGAAAGAGAAAAACCAGGAAAGTTTGAACCTAACTGGTTAGGACCCTACATTGCCACATAAGCCTTTGGATCAGGAGCATATCAACTCTCTACTCTTGAAGGAGAACCATTGTCAGCACCCATCAATAGTCTTCATCTGAAGAAGTTCTACACATAGCTTCTAAGAGCCTTGTCTTAGTTATCAAAAATACAAAAAAAAAATTGTTACCTAGTTGAAAACCTGGCAAACAGGCATCTTGGTAACATAAAAAAAATTAGAAAATCTAGAAAATAGTAAAGAGAAATAATTTATCCAATAGTGAAAACCACTTCGGTGGCACTTTGGATAAGTACCATGGTGAAAACCTGGTAAACAAGTGCCATGTGTAGTTGACTCTACTCCTTTGTCTACTATCATTCTAATCTAACTTCCCTACTATCTATCCCTGTACATAGTCCACTTCCCTATACATATCAATTATCCCTGTACATACTATCTATCCCTATACATATCACCTATCTTTCCCGTCCATCACTTGTACATACCATTCATAATAAGTGGTAGTCTTTCCCATAACTTGGAACGATTGATATAGAGTGCATTTCATATCCCCCATTTTATCCTATTCATAATCAATTGGTCTTATACTCGACTGGGGGCAAACACTTGACGTGCGTTATATTGGTTCTTACATTGGCTATGCTGAAGACATAAAACCATCAAAAAATCCAAAAACATCACAAAATGTCCTGAGAAAATACAAAAACATCAGAAAACTTCAAAAAGACAAAAAAATCAAAACATGTCAAAAATCCAAAAATAGAGTTAGGGTCAGTCGCACTTGTCAGTCTTTGTCATTCGTCGAACTATGTTTCCTCTGCGACTGGATGTAGGCAAGGCCATCTATTGATGTGCCCCCAAGGCATTAGGTCAGCCCTTTTAGATTTTTTTGTATAAAATCATGATTCAATCCATTGTCTATATGACAAGGTCATTGGTCATGTCGAACTACGAGGTCTCTGAGTGTATAACGTAGGCAAGGCCATCAATTGATGAGCCCCTGAGGCCGCACTAGGTCATTCCATTAGGGTTTGTCACATGCACTACCACACACGTCTATTATCGTCATACAAATCAAGCTTATTATAGTAAGTCTTATCAGTCAAATTCTAGTTGAACTACGAGGTCTCTGCGTGTATAACGTAGGCAAGGCCATCAATCGATGGGCCCCCGAGGCCGCACTAGGTCAATCCTTTAGGGTTCGTCGTCACACACAGTCAATTGTCAACACATCATATCAAGTCATGCATCAATCTGGTGAACAAGTCAGCAATGTCTGTAAGTCAAATCAAACAAATTTCCAAAGAAACAATCAAAACAAATCAACTTATATTTGCTACACAATGTGTCCTTCCTGAAAACAGATAGTATCAAAACAATCAATTTATGTCTTATAAAGGATGAGTCTTTCTTGAATATAGACATTGTCAGACAATCAACATAGCCTTACACAGGTTATCACATCAATGACATCAGACTCAACGTCTTATACGATACATTTCTTTCTGAAACCAGGCTTTGTCATACCTTATACAGATAGTCATAACATTGAAACCAGACTTACAATCTTATCTGGTATGTGTCTTTCTTGAAACTAGGCTCAATCAATCAATCATCTTATCAATCAAAACAATCAAACAAACAAGATCAAGTTTTGGCAAATATTTTACTGGCTTTTGACTTTATGTCTTATTTATCTTATCATTTCATTTGATTTTATGATTGGAATCTTGTTAGTAGCTTTCTCAAGGATGTCCCATGAAGGATTTAGAGAAGAAACGATGTATCAAAATTCTATTTTCTTTGACTATTGTCTATCAACTATCTTTTAAATTTGATTTTGAGTCATGTTACTAGTTTCCTCAAGGATGTCCCATGAAGGATTTAGAGGAGCGATGACGTCTCATGACCCGTCTTTTATTTTGTTTGTTGTCTGTGGTTTGTCTTGACAAAAATACTAGGGAAATTTTTCCCTTAGTATGAGTCAGGACACTCCTTGTCTGTGTCTATCTATTGTTAGCAAGTGGATGACCTTGCACACCTTGATCTATGTCATATCATGGTGTTTTTCTCCATTTGTATCAATTACTGCCCAATGATGATTAAGTGCAAAACCTTTTGTGATTTGGAAAAATATCAAAGATCGCTAATACTAACATCCATGCCTTTTATTATTCATCTTTCTTTTCGCACTAACATTTCTTCTTTTCTACATCTTCACCACCTTTATCCATTTTCCTCTATCCTTTTGTCCTTCATCTTCTAATTCTCTCATCGATTTTGAGAGCACACTCATGTTCTTTGAACTCATTTGTCCTCTCAAGGGGGCATACCAGTACCTCCTCGTCATCTTTCCTCATCCTACTTTTACTGGGGCATATATTTTTCTTTGACACAATATGATAAACTGCATTGTATCAAAGAGGGGCAAAATGTAGACACTGAAATTTAGTCTAAGCCTGCAACTTCAATTTCTTCATAATTCGTATTGAAATAGTTGTGATTAAATAATGTTAATTATTTAATTACTTTCTAAAGTCCTTTCTCATCTATTAATTAAATAAATTTTAATTATTTAATTAATTCATTCTAACATTTATTCATCTATTAATTAAATAACTTTAATTATTTAGTTAATTCACATTATCTTTATATCAATTCATGATTAATTAAATAAATGTTCTTTATTTAATTATGTCACTAATTAACTTTATCCTCTTTCTTAAATTAAATAAATCTTATTTAATTTATCATAATCATATTTCTGACTATAATTAAATAAATACTTTAAATATTTAATTATTTAATTATTCATTTAACCTTTTCACCACTCAATTAAATAAATCTTATTTATTTAATTTATCCCTAAATGTCAAATTTTGAATTAAGTAAATCATTTAATTCATAAAATTCTATTTCAAACACATTCTTCTATATTTGGATAAACAGTTAAGTTATCTAAGTATTCATTCTTACTCAACTCGAGATCTATGTAAATCAGTCAGTTATCTCTTGATTTAATGTCCGAGTGTCTTTCACGAATAAAATCTCTATTATAACCAATCAGTTATCTAGTTCTAACTTGTATGCATGTACATGCTTATTAATTAAATATCTTTATTTAATTAATTAAATCTTGTGTGTGTGTTCAAACAAAATGTTGCTTTTTAATCTATCTTTATCTTTGTCATGCAAAGATAATTCTTCTATTTTTGAATACCAAACTTGAAGATTAAATCATTGTTTAATCTTTATCTCTATTCTTAGTTTTTATCACTCATGTCAATACTAACATTTATCTCAATGCATGTCCAATATTTTAATCTGAATTGTCTGTTGATCTTTTAATCCTGGCCTGTCATTCAAATGATCAATTTTCTATACATTGATCTGTCTTTCATCATTTCACTCTCTCCCAAAATCTTATGACTTTTGGAAGCATATCTATTATCTGAATCTTCGATATTTTGCTAGATCACTATCACAGGATATACTTGCACAAGAGAAATTTGAGGGCAATTATACCAACACGGCGAAATGGAGAAGGGAAATCGAGGTCATACATGGAACTACATAGATATTGGGTGAGATTCTTCAGTTTGTTTTAGGTTTTGGCTTTCCTTTGTTCTCTGTTGTTTAGCTTAGATTGCATTAGAGCTTGAATTGCATTGTTGTGTGCTATTTAACCTTTCATTGTATTTCCTTATGTTACAATGCCATTTGGTCTTACCAATGCACCATCTGCATTTCAATGTTTGATAATTCCATCTTTAATAAATTCTTAAGGAAGTTTGTATTAATGTTCTTTGATGATATATTAGTTTATTGTGAGACACATGAAGAACACTTGCAACATGTAGATCAAGTATTACAAGTTCTCGAAGATCATAAACTCTATACTAAGCCATCTAAGTGCGATTTTGGTCTTAATGAGGTGGAGTAGTTGGGACACAATTTCTCATGAAGGAGTAAAGGTGGACCCTAACAAAATTAAGGCTATCAAGGAATGGTCTATTCCCAAAACCATTAAGAAATTGAGGGATTTCTTGGGATTAACTTGATACTATAGAAGATTTATGAAGAATTATGGTCTTATAGCAGTAACAATCACATCTTTATTAAAGAAGGATTATTTTCATTAGAATGGATCTAATAATTTAACATTTGAAATGTTAAAGGAGCATATGTGTACAACTCCAGTCCTGGCCACTCCTAATTTCACAAAGGATTTTATTGTGAAATGTGGTGCTTTAGGAAATGTTATAGGTGTAGTTCTCATGCAGGAGGGTTGACCCATTGCTTTTGAGAGCTGTCAATTAAAGGGTAAGAATCAAATAAAACCTATTTATGAGAAGGAAATGTTAGCTATTCTTCATGTGGTAAAACAATAGAGCCTTATCTAATGGATATACACTTCAAGGTTAAGACTAATGATGATAGCCTAAAATGTTTTTTGGAACAAATATTATCTTCTGAAGAATAATAAAAATGGGTTTCTAAGATGTTGGGATATGATTTTGAGATTGTATATAAGAAAGGGAAGGAAAATGTTGTGGCAGATGCATTATCGAGGAAGGATGAGAAGGATGAAGCTTTATTGTGTGCCCCTTCAATATTACAAGAAGATTGGGTAAAAGAAGCCAAAGAAGTGTGGAAAAAGGATGTTGCTACAAGTAATCTCATTCAACAATTACAAAGTGATCCTAGTAGTTAGGGTAAGTTTTGATGGAAGGGAGATACTTTGTGGTATAAAGAGTGATTGTATCTTTGTAAGAATTCATCTCTCAAATAAAAGATTCTCATAAAGTTGCACGAGTCTTGATTGGGTGGTAATTGAGGATTTTTAAAGATGGATCATCAAGTTGAGAAATACTTCTTTTGGGAAGGGGTAAAAGGGGATGTTCAAAAATTTGTGGCATAAATTTTGGTTTGTCAAAGAAATAAAGGGGAGACAATTGAGACACCTGGTCTTTTGCAACCCTTGGTTATTCCTATCCAATATTGGGAAGAGGTCTCCATGGACTTCATCATAGGGCTTCCAAGATCTAATAGTAAGAATGTCATCATGACAGTAGTGGATCACCCCACTAAATATGAACATTTTATTGCATTATCATATCCTTTTACAACAAGTATAGAGGTAAAGGCATTTTTGGAGAATATTCAAAAGCTACATGGTATACCTAAGTTTATTGTTAGTGACTGTGATCCTATCTTTACTAGTAACTTTTGGATAGATTTATTCAAATATTTGGGTACTCAATTGGCCCATAGTTCTTTATAGCATCCTCAATTTGATGGGAAAACATAGGTTGTTAATAAGTGTTTGGAAGTATATCTACATTGTTTCACTTTAGATAAATAGTCTCAATGGGTAGATTGGCTACCACTACTAGAATGGTGGTATAACACTTCCTTCCATAGTTCATAAAAAATGCCTCCATTTATGACATTGTATGGATATCATCCTCCTTCCATCACATCATCATTGAAGGTGTCACCAAGAGTTCACACTGTGGAGGACCACATGCTTCATCAA
The DNA here is from genome assembly GCA_007258455.2 of Sequoia sempervirens. Classification (NCBI taxonomy): domain Eukaryota; kingdom Viridiplantae; phylum Streptophyta; class Pinopsida; order Cupressales; family Cupressaceae; genus Sequoia; species Sequoia sempervirens. The sequence goes on along the minus strand of VDFB02000363.1, from coordinate 154,134,205 downwards.
TAACAAGCACTTTTAGGACTTAAAGGGAATCTATCTATGATACAAAATTGAATGAAGGAGACTAGCACCATAGTGAAAGAAGTTTTGAATTTGGGGATTGTGTTTTCTTGAGATTGCAACCTTACAAGCAAATGTCCCTGAAGCAACAATCAAAGAATAACAAGTTACCTCCAAAATATTATGGTTCATATCAAATCATGTAGAAGATAGGTAGTGTTGCCTACAAGCTTGAATTTCCATCAACAACAAAGATACATCCAATTTTCATGTTTCTTGTTTGAAGAAGGTAATTGGTAATAATATCCCTACTCATACAATATTACCAAAGCTTGATGAAGAAGGATGAATCATATTGGAACCAGAGTTTATTCTTAAAAAATGCACAAGGAAGCTAAGGACCAAAACACTCACTCAGTATCTCATCCAATGGAAGAATTTAGCAATTAAAGATGCCACATGGGTGGATAAGGAGTTCATTCAAAAGCATCCAAAACTGTCTAGCAGTGAGGACAATGCTTCTCTAAAGAGGGAGGCATAGTACACCCTTAATATTAGAGTACATTGGGTTATGAATAGTTGACTTGTGGCTATCTTAACTCCTAATTAAGTCATATTATTATTAAAATATTGTTATTTAGTTAATTAGGTTGGCCTAGGGCTTATATAAGGTTATGTAAGTTGGCCTAGGTGACATCCTAGGCATAAATAGGTATATATAGGAGGTTACGAGTCTCATTTTATCATTATATTGTGAATTATGTTCTCATTGGAGATATTTGGAGGTTTTCCCCCTTGAAGTGGCTTGTTATTCTTAGTTATTATCAAGTATTTGCAACATATTTCCTATCATATTCTTCTATTGTGCAATTTATTTCACTACAGTAATGATCTCTTGAAATAATTTCACTTAAATTTTGATATAAATTGGAAAAGTATGGGTATGCTAAACATGATTCTCTAAAATTATAGCAATTATTTTTTTCTTAACATTTTCCTTGGTATATGTCTCTAAACTATGAGCAACATATATTGATCCTAATCTACTTCCCATGACAACATCTATATTTTTTTATTGTTTTAAATATGGTGGAGGCTTAGAGTCTTCAATATTGATGCCTTATTGGTTCACAAAGTTACATTCAAACTATTCAAAACAATAGAAAGAAAAATACACTAACACAAGCAATCAAGTCTATTTAATAATCTTTCTCTAATCTTACAAATATTCATATATAACATAAAAAGAGACCATCACAAAGAAATATGTGATGAATTAAATTGATGTGACAATTGTGAGAAAATTTAAATAGAAAAATAAATAGAGAAAAAACAATAAGCACAAAAATACACAAATTTATGTGGAAAACCTAGTAAAATTATACTAGGAAAGAACCGCAAGCAAAGATCTTTAATATTTATTAATTTGGAGAAAACTCACTGATACAACAATCATTAAATTGTATAGAAAGAATGACTTTGCATTAGATAAGAAATTTGAATTGTAGAGTTTTTTTCAAAGAAAAATGTCCAGAAAAAGGAAAGTGTGACTCATGCAACTACATGTCAAATATTTTTCATAATTACTGTAGACACTGAAAAATGTCCTAAGCCTGCAAACCTTATTTTTCACCATAAATTTTCCTTCTTCCCCTACATAATTGAATAATTTTAATTATTTGATTATGGTTTAAAGTCATATTTCTTCTATTAATTAAATAATTTTAGTTATTTAATTATTTCACTTTTCCTTTTATTCTTCCTTTATTAATTAAATAAATTATATTTATTTAATTACGTCACTAATATTGCCTGTATTGGCATGGTGTGATGGTTTATCGGTGGCATTGTTGTTCTTGCCACCAAGGTTCAAACCCCATTGGGGTGTTATTGTTGAATGGTCGTTTTCGGTTCATAGTAAAAAGCTACCCCTTGAATAAAAAAAAATTACGCCACTAATATTCCTTTTCTCTATAATTAAATAAATTCTTATTTATTTAATTATTCGTTTTCATTTTCCTACTATAATTAAATAATTATTTTAATTATTTAATTATTCATTAGCCTTTTCCTCCATAATTAAATAAATTCTATTTATTTAATTATTTTCCACCTTTCACTCCACTATTAAATAATTATTTTAATTATTCAATATTTTGTCCTTTTCCTCTATTTTTAATTAAATTGTTATTTTAATTAAAAATTCAACTTTCCCTTTTCTTCTATAATTAAATAATTGTTTGAATTATTTAATTATTCACTTTCCCTCCTAAACTAAATAATTTTTAATTATTTAATTTTCTCCAACAACCTCTTTTTTTTGTGCCAACCTCTTTATCCGTGCCATTCTTATCTCTTCACATCTCAATTAATTTCCACCCTTGATTGAATTATTTTATAATTTAATCTCCACCGTTCATCCTTAACCAAACCCTATATTTTCCCTAATTTAGTCCTAACCCTATTTCATTGCTACATCTTTCAATCTTCGCCATTGATTTTTATATATCATATTGGCTTTTAATCCTAGCCCTTCATCCAAATTTTATTTTCTATAAAAGAGACCTATCCTTGACACACACATTGAAGGCTATCTAGTTCATGTTATTTAAGGAGACAAGTACAATCTTCAATATTTTGCTATCATTATCACTAGGCTTATTGTTGCACACTCAAAATTTGAGGGCAATCAAGCATATAAAGCAAGATGGAGAAGGACAATGGAGGTGAATCAACCATGGTATAGGAATTATGGTAATGTTGTTTCATTATTTTATCTTTCTATGTTCATTTGTGCTTCATTGTTGGTTTAGGGCCTTTAGGGTTTGAGTTTTATTGATTCATTCCTTTCACCTTGATTTTACTCTATTCTACATTGGTGAATAACCCTAGAACATACACATTACGCTCACAAAATCTAGACATTCAAACAACCAAAACTTGTTTTTAGATTATTTGTTGTGTTTAGAATCACATTTCACAAAACCAAAATAAAAAATTAGTCAAAAACATTTGAACTAGGGAAAAACACACTGTTCACCGCATGTGTAGACTGTAAACCACAATTACATGATAGAGCACCGCATTTGCTGAAAATAGTAAACCACATTTGCAAGTTAGAAAAATACATTTGATAGACCATGCACTGCATTTGCTAGTTGACAAAAGTTTTGGGAAATTCTAGTGTGGTCTTATTTTGGATCAATTCCTGACTGTAATCATCTCATCAGACCATAGGCTTGCTCATTTCAAATCAGTGATTTCACTCCATTCATTTAGGTTTCCATTGCATTAGTTACATATACCTTAGGTTAACTCTAGGTCACTCATTAGTTCTATACACTTTTGCAGCTTTAGACAAGGAGACTCATCAGATTTTTGATTAGAACATTGTCACAAATTTAGGTTGTCTTGACCTTGTCTTTTTATCAATCAAGTCTTTGTCCTTAATTTGGCCCTTTAAACTCATAAGTCTAGTTTGAGGCCACTTTGTCAATTATCATCACTTTAGTTCTTGCCTTCTTTAAGGTCTTAACAATTTAGATTTTCTACACTGGACTATCTTAGTTTGGTTAGTAACCTCTTTTCAGGTCCACAAAAGTGCTTAGTCTTTATATCATAACTCTAGTCATACCATACTCTTCATCTTTCATTACATTGCATACTTTAGTCTTAGTCATACCGTATATTTTGGATCATAGTGATGTTACTACATATCAATTTCAACTATTGTCACTTTGTATTTTAATCTTGGCCATAGGTGCATCATCATTTGGAATTTCTTATACCTTAAAAACACCAAAAACATAACATAGTTGCATATTGTAGTCTTAGTCTTACCAATGCATTATCATTTCTTAGACTTCATATCCATTCATCATTTGCAAGTCTTTTATGGTCCAAACAAGATTACAAAGGAAAAGAAAAGAAATGGGCTTCACCCAAGAAGATGAATTTTTCAATCATACTAGCAACATGAATTTTGGTTCTTCCAATGAGGTGCCTAAGACACAATCATCATTTCCAAATACTTTCAAAAAATTCATGATAAAAGACAACCAAGGACACTTAATAGAGGAAGAGATTGAGGTAGCCGCCCAAGATCCTGAAGTAGCATGGTTTGTGGATAAAATGGTAGCACAAGACCCACAACAATTTCTAGCAAAATTATTATGAAGTGGAGACAAAATTCCTCATGGTTTTGATGTTAACACACTTTCTGCAACACCTATCAATGAGACTACACAAAACCAAGGACACAATACATCTACTCCTAATCACGCCATTCCACAAATACATGCTACCGTGCCATTAGGAGGGAGAACACAAAATACCATGATAGTCAATATAGCACCTCTATTTGGAACACAAGGTTCACAAGCTATGATGCAACCCCTTAATAGAAAATTTAATCCATTTGGTTTAAAATCTAATTCTATGGGGGCATCATCATCTAAGCCTTTTTCAATGGGTAAAAACAAGTCAAGCAACACAATGTGAAAGGTCTACATTAGTGGACCCAAGCCACAAACAAGCACCATACCAAATACCAACTTGAACACCAACACATTGTCACAAGGTCCTACCACAAGAATTCCCTTACAAAGCAACACACAAGGGTCTTTCCAACAATTTGGTAACTAAAATCCACATGGACAAACAAGCTCAAGCCCATTACAAATGCATTTCAATATGAATCCACCACACATTAATCAAATTCCAACCTTCACCCCTCATATCCAAAACCAAATTCCAACTTTCACACCCAATGCCCAAAAAATTCCAACCTTTGCCCACAAAATTCCAAACCAAAACCCACAACATACACTTGGAATCAACACCAACTTGTCAACCCAAAATATTGGATTGCAAACATCAAACATGGGCTCATGTCACAATGCAATGGGAAATGCAACAAACAAATCATTGACCCAAGTTGATGTCTTAGCAAACCAAATGCTTGCACTACAAAAACAAGTAGACAACATACAAATATCAACAAATAAAACTTACTCAATGCAAGAGTTATGTCCATACCCCTTCGACAGAAGCATATACATGTCTCCTTTTCCTCACAACTATGTTATTACAAAATTTTCCAAGTATAAAGGCAAGGGAAACCCCCTTGAACATGTAAGGGAGTTTCACACGGCTTGCATAGACATCACATCTAAACAAACATACCTCATGAGTTTGTTCCCAAGGAGTCTCATTGGACAAGCACTCAAATGGTTTGCCCACTTACCTGTAGGCATAAGAACATGCAGGATGAACTAGCCGATAAATTTGTGACACACTTTTCCTATAACATTGAAAATGACATTACCATAGCCACATTGTGTCATACAAAACAAGAGGAAGGTGAGTCATTCATAGAATTCTTCCAAAGATGGAGGAGTATGGCTAGTTGATGTCTTGAGGAAATTATTGAGAAAAAAAGGGTTGTCATGTTCATAGAAAACTTGGTCATGAACCTAAAATATCAATTGCAAGCCCATTGTTGCACTACATTTGCTGACCTAGTGGAAAAAGGAAATATACTTGAGAAGGTACTCATTGCAAAAGGGGAAATTAAATTTTTTAACAAAAATCAAAATGCCCAAAGTACCTCAACTGACAAAAGCAAGTATTGGGCTCGTAATAAGAATGTCAGAAATGACAGAGTTGTCGACACAAAGGCCATACACAAAGACGGTCCCATAATCACACTTAAAGGACCTAATGCATCCAAAAACCCACCATGCATCCCTGAGTAAACAACAAACACCATTTAGAATAACCAAGAACATAGACCTCAAAGGAACTTTCCAACAAGATGCAAATACACTCCCTTAGAGGAACTAATTGATTCCCTCTTAAAAAAAAATTGTAGTCTAAGGTCATACAACTTCCTGACACAAAATATTATGACCTAGGGTCTTTCAAAAATTCATGGTGGGATGACAATGCCTTTTGCAATTATCACCGTATCAAAGGACACAAGACTTCATCATGTAGACAACTCAAGAACATAATTCAGGACCTAATCGAAAATGGTGTCATAGAAGTAGATAGCTAACAACCGACCTCCAATAATTACCATACCACTTTTAAGAATCCTTTGCATGACCATGGGACAGGGAAGGCCTCCAGTTTGGGTGCAAAGACCAATAACCAAGATAATTTCACCCATGCCGCCTATGACTATACTATACATCATATTTGAGTCATGGATGACCATGTCAATACCATCACCATCAAGAAGTAACCAAAATGTGTAGTAACTACATGATGAACCAATGTGACCTTACAAGGAACTCCCATAAACAACAACAAAAGATCCAATATAACCTCTTAGACCACTTGAGGAAGACACCTACTCAGATATCTATCCTTGAGTTACTTCGTATATCCCCTGAGCACAAAGCTATTTTGGACAAGGCATTGCAAGACACCTCTGTACCTATTGACCTTACTATCAATCGATTATGAGAAATGGTCTGATACTTAGCCAACATGCACCATGTCACCTTTTCTAACCAAGACTATTCATCTCAAAATTCCAATCATAATGATCCCTTTCACCTAGAAGTCTATGCTAATAAACATAAAATTAGATGATTCCTAGTAGACGGTGGAGTGGGATTAAACATTTGTACTCTTAAATTGGTTACGACATTAGGTTTCTGTGAGGTTTGTGTGGACACAATAAAGAGAATTATCATAAAGGCATACAACGATGAAGAACTCTCTCCCAAGGGTGTCATAAAACTACCTATCAAAGTTGGGCCCACTGTATTGGATACCACATTCCAAGTTTTGGACTTGGATCTCCCTTATAATCTCCTTCTTAGCTGACCATGGATTCATGCTATGAAGGTCATACACCACTAACCGTCAATGCTTAAATTTCCCCTACAATGACATTTAGATCACAATAGCTGTAAATCCCGACCCTTTCCAATATTGCATCAATCTAAGAGGAACACTTGAAAAACAAGTGCCAATAAATTGAGAAGCTTCATCACCCGCTTCATCCCATTACATCGATCCTTCCACCTTAAACAAAGCATCCACTTCCAAATTTTTTTCTTCCAATCCCAAGATCCGGGTCCAAGATAAGGAGTGTGGAGAGTATCATATGAAGACATCCTAAATTGTGTCAATCAATTACCTCCATCTCCAAAAACCTATGGTAAATCATCAACTATAAAAAAGGAACCTAAAGTCACTATTCAAGTATCTCCTACTACCTTCACAAAGTGAGGAGAATTGAGTAAGGAAGCTATTATTGAAGAAGATGTCAGCACATGGTTATACAAGGAAGAAGAAGACATTGAACCCAAACAAATCCCAATTGAACAGTATGGAAAAGGCTTTGAAATCATGAAAAAGAAATGGTTATGATGGACACAATAGACTTGGTTTGCACAAAACTGGGATGACAAAACCTTTGCTACCATCAAAGTGACCAAAGAACTTAGGGCTAGGGTTTAAACCATTAAAGATAGGTGCTCTTGGTACTAAGGTGCTTTCAAGTGAGGAAGTGACTGCTTCAAAGGATATTGAGCCATTCGAGACATTTGAGGACTACCATACCGAGACTAACTCCAATGAGTGGGAATGGGACTCTTATACATCCAGCGAGGATGACTTAGTCGAGACATTCAAAGAACTTGACCTATTCAACCCTTCGAACAAGGGTAACACTTGGATTGATTCCTTTTGGGATCTTGAAAACACTTCCATTTTCACATTATTTGACCATTCATTAAACCTTGACAATATCAATGATGGCATGTCCTTAGTGTATCCACAATTGATAGATTGGGACCAACAAGGACCACCAACCTTAGATGTATTTGAAAACAATGAAGCAATCATTGACTTTATGCGATTATGTGAAGGCATTCCTTATAGAGATCATAAAGTTGGATTTACCATAGATCTTGATAACACTACCTACTTTGGGGAGTCTATCCACCCCTCCAATCATAAAAGTGAAAATGATAAAATAAAAAAGAAAGGTCTCTAGGTGAAAATCGAAAGGCGCCTATGGACCAAGAAAAAGTAAAAAGAGAGGACACATCCAAGGGTGAAACCTCTTTGAGGCACCCAAGGATGGAGGGTTGGACTTAATTCCCATAAACCAAGAGAAATCACCCATGCTGGTAGAAAAGTATATCGAAGTCAACGCATGAACGAATGAAAATACTAAGATTTTACCCTTTGCAACATCATTGACAAAAACATAACAACCAGATTTTTGTGCCTTCTTCACAAACAGACAAATCAACTTTGCTTGGTCTCATGCTGACATGCTTGGCTTGGAACCCAAGTAGGATTTACACCACTTTCCATTGTTTCCCAATGCTAAACCAAACAAGCAAAAACTCAGAAAAATGCATTTGCAAATTTCCCTATTGGTCTAGGCTAAGTTAAAGAAGTTATTGGATGTTGGCTTCATTCAACCTATTGATTATGAAAAGTGAATTTCTAATTTAGTACCAGTGATAAATCCAACAGGAGGAATCCACATATGTACTGATTTCTGAGATTTGAACAAGGCATGTCCCAAAGATGACTTCCCCTTACCAAATATTAACATTATTTTGGACCTAATAGTAGGCTATGAGATGCTATCCCTCATGGATGGTTTCTCGAGATACAATCAAATTAAGATAGTCCCTAAAGATCAACACAAAATAGACTTCACATGTCCTTGGGGAACATATTGCTATAACATCATACCTTTTTGATTGAAAAATGTTGGGGCTACATATCAATGCACCATGACCACAATCTTTCATGACCTCATGCACACTCTCATTGAAGATTATGTGGATGACCTATTAGCCAAGTCATTAACATAAAGTGATCATCTGCAAGTGTTAGACAAGATTTTCAAGAGACTAGAAGAATATAAAGTACAACTAAATCCAAAGAAATGTGTATTTGGGGTAACATTACGAAAGCTCCTAGGGTACATTATTTCCAAGAGAGGCATTGAAGTCAACCCTACCAAAGTAAAAGCTATCATAAACATGTTGTTGTCAACCAACATAAGTCAACTATGAACATTACAAGGAAGACTCCAATCCATCTGAAGATTCATCACACAACTAGTAGACAAATATCAACCATTCTAGTACTTGATAATAAAAGGAGTACCATTTATGTGCACAGACAAGTGTTAGGAGTATTTTCAACAAATTAAAGATTATCTATTAAAACCACTATTCCTAATGCCTCCTATTGATGGAAGACATCTTATACTCTACATATCAGCAACCACATTCATGCTGGGGGCATTACTTGCATAGAATGATGATGAAGGTAGAGAAAAAGAAATTTATTATATCAACCGTACACTTGTGGAATAAGAACTCAACTACAATCCTATTGAATGTGCCTTCCTTGCAGTGGTTTTCACCATTCAAAGATTAAGGAATTACAGTTGAACCATCAAATGAAGCTTGTAGCCAAAGTAGATCCCTTAAAATATCTTCTCATCAAAGCAACTTTGATGGGTCAGTTAGCCAAATGGTTAATGATCCTAAGTGAATATGACATCTAGTATGTTGAACAAAAAGTAATAAAGGGACAAGTTATAGCCAACCAACTTGCAGATGCACCCACAAAAGTAGATCATCCATTGGTTTTAGATTTCCCTAACGAGTCTATATTCACATTGGAAATGTCAACAAAACGGAAGTAATATTTTGATGGATCTCACACAAGTCATGGTTCAAGAGAAAGCATATTGTTTGTTACACCTCAAGGAGATATCATACCTAAGTCATTCAAAATTGATTTCTCTTGCACCAACAATATAATAGAATAGGAGGCACTCCTCACAGGACTTCACATGGCTATCAAATGGAAGATCAAAATTCTTTAGGATACGATGAATCACAATTGGTAATCTGACAAATTAATGATGACTATGATACAAAGGACGAAAAACTTACTCCTTATAAATAGATGGTTGATAGTTTAAAGCAGTATTTTGATGACATCATCTTTTGACAAGTCCCTCAAATCCAAAACAAGGCAGCTGATGCTATGGAAACAATTGGTTCTCTCTTGGACATTCTAGATAATGTGTCGCAATACGAGTTCTTGGTAGAACAACTACTAATCCCCAATAACTCCCTGCTAACATCCATGCTTAATCTATTGCCATAAATGCATTGTTTGTTGTCCAAATTGCTTATCAGAAGAATTTTTCACATTTTTCAAAAATTGGAAAATTTTTCTAAGGGGGCATAGGTCTACCTTGTTTTCCTATCAACACATTGGGGCATATTTTTGAACTAAATTTCTTTGACATGACACAATAAACTACACTGTATCAAAGAGGGGAAAAATGTAGACAATAAAAAATGTCCTAAGCTTGCGAACCTTATTTTTCACCATCAATTTCCCTTCTTCCCTTGCATAATTGAATAATTTTAATTATTTGATTATGGTTTAAAGTCATATTTCTTCTATTAATTAAATAATTTTAATTATTTAATTAATTCAATATTCCCTTTTATTCTTCCTTTTGATTAATTAAATATATAATTAAGTCACTAATATTCCTTTCTCTCTATAATTAAATAAATTATTGTTCATTTTCATTTTTCTACTATAATTAAATAATTATGTTAATTATTTAATTATTTTAATTATTTAATCATTCATTAGCCTTTTCCTTCATAATTAAATAAATTCTATTTATTTAATTATTTTCCACCTTTCCCTCCACTATTAAATAATTATTTTAATTATTTAATATTTTGTCCTTTTCCTCCACTTTTAATTAAATTGTTTAATTAAAAAGTCAACTTTCCCTTTTCTTCTATAATTAAATAATTTTTTTAATTATTTAATTATTCACTTTCCCTCATAAACTAAATAATTTTTAACTATTTAATTTTCTCCAACAACCTCTTTTTTCTACACCAACCTCTTTATCCATGTCATTCTTATCTCTTCACATTTCAATTAATTTCTACCCTTGATTGAATTATTTTATAATTTAATCTCCACCGTTCATCCTTAACCAAACCCTATCTTTTCCCTAATTTATCCCTAACCCTATTTCATTGCTACATCTTTCAATCTTGGCCATTGATTTTCATATCATATTGGCTTCTAATCCTAGCCCTTCATCCAAATATGGTTTTCTATAAAATAGACCTATCATTGTCATTTCACCCCTACACACACAAATTGAAGGCTAACTAGCTCATGCTATTCAAGGAGACAATTATAATCTTCAATATTTTGCTATCATTATCACTAGTCTTATTGTTGCATACTCAAAATCTAAGGGCAATCAAGTATATAAAGCAAGATGTAGAAGGACAATGGAGGTGAATCAACCATGGCATGCGAATTATGGTAATATTGTTTCATTATTTTATGTTTCTATGTTCATTTTTGCTTCATTGTTGGTTTAGGGCCTTTAGGGTTTGAGTTTTATTGATTCATGCCTGCCTTTCACCTTAATTTTACCCTACTCTACAATTACCATAAATAGTAAGTCCCAAAAAAATTCTACCTTCATCTAAAAACACCTTTGGAATGGAAGGGATCTACAATAGACCCCTTACAACCCCCTGCCACTTCAACCTTCAGTTGAGTAGAAGGTCTTTAGCTACATCAGGGCATACTTGAGTAGACTATTGTGGTACCATATTGAATATTCATCACTGCAGGAATAATAATAAAATTGACTTCACATTCCAACAATATTTGTAAAATTTACATGACATTCACACAAATAAATATGGTAGAGGAAAATTACAAAGAAAGAGGATCTTGCCACACCTCTTAACCCAAAATTATCCTAAATTTACAATTAGCTAAGGAGACACTAGATCACAAATAATAACCTTAATAACTACCTCTTTATAACTTCTATACTATTCTACTTTAGTATTGAATGAACTAAAACAATTTAAACCCTAAAATATTTGTTGCACTTATTTTACAAAAAATAGAATGACCAACCTGTAAAATGAATACAAAACTCTAATTAACAAATGTGTTATTAATAAATCTAATTCTTGAAGAGAAAACATGGTCATTTAAAGTAATAGATATCTACCATGTCTTAGCCATCTTTATCATTAATTATCTACAAAGAAAACATTGCCTTAGTATCTACAAACATGTAAGGGGAGCATTAGGGACCATGTTCTATACATTCACCATCATTTTGGGAATTAAAAACATTCAAATTTGAGTGTATCAATAAAAATAGATCCCACAAAATCTGTTGAATATGTAGCCTAGAGATGGCATGTGAAAATTGATCCCTACAATCTTTGTCATAACATTAACTAGGGAATGTAATTTGACCTTATGTCCCCCTTGAATTTGTGCCTTTAGAAATAAGAAATCATTTTTTGGTATTAGCAAATATGAAACAAGCATAAGAGGCCACTGAGAAGCCTATTTCATTCATGGAAAATGCATTTTGGGTAAGAAAAATTATTCCTTCTTAAGGTGATTCAAAAGTTTCAAAATATAATAAAATAATTACCCTTAAAATATTTCACCAATGCATGATTTAAAAATCACATCGATCCATTAAGTGGACCATAAAGGAAACTATTACAACACACTTTGAATCTTAAAATACATAAGATATTTTCAAAATAAAGGATCCACCAAGGTAAAATGCAGGGATAAAAACCCATATAAACACTTCTTAGACTATTATAAATAGGGGTTAAAAGAAACCTAAGTGAACACAAAGTGAGACTCAATAAATAATTTTTAACACTAAATTATTGAATCCTAACAAGCTCTATCTAGGGAAATATAGAACTTGCTAGTACAATAAGTATCTATCATTCTCTAAATTTTCTTTCCAAAATTAATGACAAAAAATGGGACTACCTTCACTCTTCTTCATGATTTTTTGCACAAAGACAGACAAGGAGGTACTTATAAAGAAAACAAAAAATGTTTGATGAGATGGATGGGTATGTGCAAGTAATTGGGATTGTTTTTTCTACCCAACTAGATTCCCCACAAAACTTATGTGTTGCCACATCATTTGTATGAGGCTTCTCTCAATAATAAAATCTTTTTTATTTGGAACGTGCAAGTGGCTAAAATCTTGCTCAAACATTTTCTTAATTATGGGCTGATATTTAATGCTTCCCATGTCATGATGGCCTTTCACTCTATCTCGAAATACTTCATCAATACTTGTAATGGCTCTGCAACCCTAAGCCTCTTGGAAATTCCTAATTGTATGTGGGAAAATATTATCGCCTTAATTAAGCAATATTTTTTATGATGGTTATCCCTCTGATAATTTTTTTGTGTACATTGCCCTTCTACATTTTGATTGTTCACTATTCTCTATGTGTGAATATGGGGGGTGACCATGTAAGAATGGAACCAGGCTCCTGCGAGGAATTCCATTGGGATGCTCTTGTTTGGCATTTTTGTGTGGAAGGTGGTATAGCACCTTTAATGGAGAGTTTAAAAAGGCACGATGAGAAACTTTCAACTCATTTTGCTCATAACTAGTGTGATAGAAGGGTCACGATGGGAGGAATTTCCATTAATATCAATGAAGATGTTATTTACAAAGAAACGAGGCTTTTCTGTTTGGGACAGAAGCTTAAAACACACAAAGGTGCAAGACATGGAGAGTTTGCAAACCTTATTTAGGGAGAACGAACGACCCACAAAACTCCATGTCAGCTTCAATTAGAACAAAATTCCTGCATCATGGGATCAGGTGTGCCTAGTTCTAATGAAATATATCACCTTATAAGGTCAGTTTAAAGTATTTTATTTCTATCATTTACCATTGTTGAATTACCTCTGTCATAGGATGCTTATTAGTTTTCCTTTTTTCTTGCTTTCATCCCTTGAAAGCTCGGTTAAGGAAACTATGGAGCTCATAGATAAGAACCTTGATAAACCACCCCCTCTACCCTTGCATCAAGGGATTATACTCCGCCTTTATCATTTTAACCTTGAAATTTTCCCTCCAAAACCCATTTTTGTTGTCAGAATTAAGGAACTTGAGCCTTCTGATCTGTCCCCTTCAAAACCCTCCCCAACTATCTCTATTGGTGCTAAGAGGAAGCTCCCTCCCACTACCAACCAAACTCTTGAGGACTCCAAACCCAAGCCTCCTAAAAAGAAGGGTGGTGTGGGTTTGGCCCAATCAAAGGCCACCATCGGGCTTTGTGAAATAAAGAATACACCCACTAAGAAAGAGGAAAAAATGCCCATCAAAACTAAGCTTGACGACTCTATGTCCAAAGACTCTGAAGAGGATATTATGGTGGCCGTGAGTGTTGATAGAGGGGGTAGAGTAGGCTAGAGTTTAGAGGTCCAATGGGTTGGATAAACATAAGTCGGAGGTCTTGGTGGATGACATCTCTAGTAGATCAGAGTAGGAAAAGGTTGGGATGACACCAAACATGACACGGTCAAGAAAATCGAGGAATACATGGAAGGACCTAGTCACTTCTTGGAGTTGAATCAAATGATTCTGGAGGAGTCCACACCAGATTTCTCCATTCATCAAGTTCGAGTGGAAGAGACCAACAAGTTGTATGTTGTTAAGGAAGAAGACCCCAATAACCTAATTGTTCATGTTGACAAATTGGAAAGGAGGCTTACGAAACTGAGCCGGTTCAAAATCAAAGTCATTCATCAGTCGATTGTCACTCTTTCAAAGGTGCTAAAAGATGAGGTTAACAAGAAGGTTGCTGATTTTGATCCCAACAATAGTTTGGCTGAGGAAGATGTGTTGAAATTCCTCATGGAGGAATGGGAGGGTATTGCTAGGTGATGGGGGGTGTCCTATCTATTTTTGGGTGGGTTGTTATTTTGTTGTCATTTTTTTATCTCTATGTTTGGACTTTATGTTGTAACTAGTTAATTTTGTCTTTTATGATATGAACTTTGGCCCTTTGGGATTTTTCGTGTTAAGGGTACTGCACCCTATAAATGAAGCTTTTATTATCAAAAACATATCTACTATGATTTTATAAGAATACTAAATTTAGTTATTTATTATTTAACAAAAAATGATTACTACCTTGGATGTAGCATTATAAGTTGGGATTACCTCAACCCATTTTGTGAATTAATCAGTTGTCACAAGGATCCATCTAAATATGTTGTTGGATTTATATTGAATTTTACCTATGAAGTCGACTCCCTTATGTTGAAAAGGAGTATTTATAGTCACTAGTGAGAATGTAAGAGCACCTAAAAATTTAAGCTTACTAATAATCCTTTGACATGTGTCAAAATTCCTTACACTTTAAGCCATGTCCCTAAATAAAGTAGGTCATATAAAACTATCTCTAAGGACCTTATGAGTAGCTATTTTGGCTTGAAAATGACCTCCACAAATACCTTGATGGCATTCATCAAACACTTGGTTAGATTATTCTTGTTTTAAACATTTGAATAAAAATCCACTTCAATTTACAACAAATCAACACATACTTCTGTGACTAAAATTTTAGGGTTCTTTATTGACTTTCATTCATCTATGTAGGGCACTTCATGTTCAATAAATAAAATATAATGTATTTTATACTAGGGGTTGTCTTTTAATGAGTAATCAGTAAGTGTGTGACCAACATTAATTTCATTTACCTCAACAACCTTTAGGTTTATATTTTCCATCAAATTTTCCAATTTTTTTGATTAAGATAAACATGGGAAAAGGGCATGGTTCCATTACAAAATAACCATATAAGTGAATGAGTCAAGTCTCACTAAAGTAAAAAATAAAGTACAACCATGAAACACCACTAGAGAGCACTAGACACAATAGAAGAACAATAGGAAATATCTACATATCATTAAGTAGATTAAGGCCACCGATTTCCCACCACTCATGATTTAGGAATTCCAATTTCTCCTCAAAAGAAACCTCCTTAGATTCATTTTTGTGCACATCATCTTTGGCTTGAATATCTTTAGACTGAACAATATAATTACTTTTAGTATCCTTCATTTTGGTGTGGGTTTTATTAGTAGGCCTAGTTTGGGAAGAAGTGATATGGGCGATGGTCTCCTTCACCTTGCTTATAGTTTTTCTTTTCTCTAGCTTAACGTAAAACACCTATAGAGTGGTAGTAGTATTTTCACACGACCATTTCATTATTGAAATTTATAATTTCCTTCATGATTCTAAAAAAAAAACATCCTAGTTATTTTTCAAGGAATCCACATCCTTTTTTAAGTGCTCCTATTTATCAAAATTCTTTGCTATCCCTTTCACGTAATCCCACACATCCTTTCACAAGGTATTGAGATTCTCCTTTATTTTAGTGCAAGATCTAAAACTAGGGGGTTCCCATGGGACCTATAGAAATAGTCTTTTGTGAGCTATGACTATCATGGGTGCCAATAGAAAATGGATTATTGTTTGTGAACACAAGGGAGTGTCTCAAAGGGGTAGCAATAGCAGTAGGATCCTCCAAAATGGGGTGATATTTAGGGGGACTAGGGGAGGGGGTATAGAGAGTTATTTTTCTTTTGGATTTAGCAGAAAAGGTCAGGGGAAAGGTCTTGATTTGGGGAGTTTGTGGGGAATTATCTTTCTTAGAAGAGGAAGAATAAGGATCAGAGGGTTTCCTAAAGGAGACCATATAATTTTTGGGCCCAAAATTGGAAGGGGGATGGTCTAGAAGACAAGTTGGGGAAGAGTTAGAATAAGGAGAGGAAAATAACACAAGTGGTTGGGGTCTACCAAAATTTTAACTTTTGGGAGTGAATCCCTCATTCGAGTAGGAAAAAGAAGGTTTATATATGTGTGACCAAGAAGTGGGAATCAGGGTTAGGGATAGGTTGTAGTGATAGAGACAATAAATTAACCCTTGGTGAGGGAGAGTTGTTTTTTATTCAACAAAACTTTTTGGAAAAAATATTTTAATAAGGAATTAAGCCAAACAAAAAAAATCATTTTAAAATTATAACTAAAATGGTTGAGAATAGGGAAGAGGTAGGATTTAGAACTTTTATAATGACCCTCTAGTGTGATATACCTCATCAACAATTCTGCCACTTTTTTCCAAATGCCAGGGAGGCCCTCCTTGTTGAAACCATTTTGCAACCTATTATCTTTTCCACCCCTTTTGAAGAACTCGTACATGGTATATTGATAATTACCTTTCAATTTTTAAGGGATATGAATCCCTTCCATCTATATGCCCATGAACACAACAATCATCTCCATAGAGACCTAAAAATAAATACCCCTCACATACAAATTCCCAACCTTCCAGGAGTTGGAAAATTCAACTTAAATTAGGGAAATCAAAATAGTTCATAGATTATTGGAAAGGGAAATGTTCCTTCATTACATGATATCCCATAATTTCATATCATTTTTAAGACTCTCACAGTCATTTGAGTATGTAGATATAATAGATCACCTCCCACAATTAAGAAGAGGTAGATACAAAAAAACTAGGTACACTACTAACTAGTTGTTTTGCAAGGAGAAACAAGCCATAAAAACCACATTAGAATGTAAAGAAGATTAGAGAAGGTAAAATTAATATCCCTCCTTTCCATGCCATCATTAAGGACTCTTTGAAGAGTAATTTCCTTCATGTCAAAGAGATTGATAGGGACATCACCTGTCAGGAGGGAGATCATTATTTTGTAATTCATTTTTAACTTGAGATCCTATGTGCTCTGGAAGAGAGGACATCTCATGGTAGGTTATGATGTCTTTGATTTGGGTGCCAAGATTGGCTAGTAAATCAACCACACCATTACCATCCTAAAAAAATGTTGAATTTTAAAATATTCAATGTTAATAAGATTTAATTTCATCTCTAATAAGACCAATAAGGATTTTCTTTGGAGCCTATCATATCTAAAAAATTTGGAGCCCTCCTTATTTTATTTTTTTATCCCTTTAATAACAACTAAAATTACACCATGATGGGAAACATCAACTTCAATAAAGTTGTTGGATTGGACCCCCAAGTTCACAACATATGTACTGGTCAAATAGCCTTTGTCATTCCCTATAATACCACCCCACCCACCTAGCCAGGGTTTCCCTTAGTAGATCCATCGAATTTGAGTTTATACCAACCAAAATTAGGGGGAGCAGGTTGAAGTCTTGTAAGAGACCAATTGGGAGAGCTCATCTTTGGCTAATTTTTCAAATATTCCCTAATTTTCTGAACGGTTATGTTTAGGTTTCTTGAGATCAACCACCTTAATATTTTCAATGTTTTTGTGAAAAAAAATTAACTGAAAACTCCCAAGGTTTGTGTTAATTTCTAAAAATCTTGTTGTTACATTCTTTTCATAGGCCCCAACCCACATGTAAAAATTCATACCACCATAATTCATTAATCAAGGGGTAGAAAAAGGGGGGTTTCTAGCTATCAATAGTACTTCTAACATTGTCTTGCCAAACCCATGAAATGCTAAAATTTCTGAGGATATTTTTCTAGGTGTTCTGAGCATAACTACAATGAAAAGATTATGGTCTATATTTTCTTCTTCATTCTCACATAACGAGCATTTTTTCCATCTAAAAGCTTCATTTTTTAGATTGTTTATAGTTAGGATCTTACTATGGTAAGTAGTCCGCAAACATAAAATGATTTTAGGAATATTTTGAGATTCTAGATATTGATCTAAGTAAAAAGGGACATGTTGAAGAGGTTCAATAAAATTGCAGCCAAGTTTAATAGAGTAATCCCTTGAGTGGGAGTCTACCTAAATAATTAACTGGAACAAATGTTTTGTAGAATATATGCTTTGAAATGATGCTAAGGAGCTTAGAGGCAATAGTTAAGAGGAGGGTTATACTGACTAGGTAAAATCCTAATTCAGGGGCATCTTGTGAGCTTTTTTTGTCATGTTGCAAAGTTTTGATTTTTGGGTTGGTTTTATTTGTTTTGAGAAAATAAGGTCATTTGGGTTCATATTGGATTAGTTTGGGTGATTAGGTGCAAAGTTGTCAAAAAATGCAAAAGTTGTCAAAAGTTGCAAAAAGTTGTCAATGTTGTCAATGCAATTTTGCAAAGTTAGTTAATGGGAGTTATTTGTTAGTTTGGATGGTTGTAGGGTGTTTTAATTTTATGTAAAATATGTAATCTCATGCCAAGAATAGGTTGGCGAAGAGATGGAATGAAAAATGAACATTTTGGAAGAATTTTCTTATGTTTTCCATGGTGTAACAGTCTGAAAAACCCATGTTTAAGACCCTGTATAGATTGGTACATACCTTCACCTAGTTGGAAAAGTTTAAGAATGCTATCTTTCTAATGCTTTTGGTTTGAGTGAATTTCAACATGTTTTGCAAAAGTTATGATCAAATTAGTGATTGCCAGTATAGATTTTCATTGTTTTTTGCCTAATATAGTCAAAGGCAGGCATGAGTATGATGAAGCTATGAATTACATAACTTTAATTTTTTTTTGGAGTCATTTAATTAAGTTTTGCATAAGTTATTTCATTTTTAGTGGTGATAGTCTTGTACCCTAACTAGGGTTTCCAACAACACTAAATAATTCATATCTCCCATTTGGTATAGTAAAAAATCCTAATTTTTTATGAAAACTCTATTTTGATATTCCCTAAAGGATTCTAAAGTCTCGGTTCATTATCTTTTAGCTAGTACAAGTTATGGAGAATAGTGTGGTCTCTAAACACTGTTAATAAAGTTAAATACCCTAGTTACTTAAGGGTTTGATAAAAGCAATGCATTATTTGATCATGGTTGGATGGGAAACCTATGAAATGTTTGGTGTTGGGCTTGAACAACCCAAGAACCTCATGTTACATGTTGTTTTCATTGTTGAATGCCATTAGGTGAAGTTACAATGTTTCCAAGGTGCATTAGCATGCATTTAGTCATTGTTTAAAATGAGCCATTGTGTGAAAGGTGTCAAATCAGTCAAGTGTATTTAGAACACCTTTCTTTGCATCATTTTTGGTATCAGATCTAGAATCTCTCTAGGAAGTGATTTAATTATTTTGGATAATGTGGTTCAATGAGATTTGATGTTTAAAGATGGCTCTTAATAAGAAAAAATATGGGCAAAGGGAATCCACATTATTAAATACATTGTTCAAGGTGATAAAGAAGCTACATGAGGAGGAAATGGTGGAGGAAGAAATGGAAGCCAAGAAAGAAAGAAATTTGGAAAAGGAAACATTATTCTAGACTACTTGCAAGTCCAAAGGTAAATGCTATCAAGCTATGATTTTAGATAACTGCATGGATAATATTGTTTCAAAATATATGGTAGATAAATTGGGTTGAAAAGAATACAACACCCCACACCCTATTATGTGAGTTGGCTTCAAACAGGTAACTAGGTAACCGTACATGAGCAATGCAAAGTTGAGTTTTAGATAGGCCCTTATAAGGATGAAATAGTTTGTGATATTATGCATTTGGATGTATGTCACAATGTGTTTGGAAGGTTTTTGCATTATAGCAAGACAACAAAGTATAACAGGAAAAACAACACATATGAGTTGAACAAAGATGGGAAGAAATTTGCATTAGTAGCCCTGAAGGGTGAGTGCACAGGAATTGAAAGCTTGTTGTTAAGTGAGAAGATAGATGTATGACAATAAGAAGCAAAGACAAATGAGGTAATGGTTGAGGTAACAAATTTTGAAAACATGTTGTTTGAAAAACCAATTGAAAAAGAAATGGAAGAATTTTCTTTTGAATTTTCTCAAACTAATGAAAGTAATAGTGACGTTGATGTTGAAGTGGGTGATGTCCAGGAAGAAGAAGAAGAAGAGACAACAAACAAAGTTGTAGAGGACTCACAAATAGTTCAAAAAGAGACAATAGTCATGAAGGATAAGGAGATAGCATGGTTCTCAAGAGAAGAACCAAGAGTTGAGAATGTTGATGTCAAGGAGAGCAAAAGAATGGATGAGCAATTCAAAAATTAAAATGAATGGCTGAGTAAGGTTGAGGTGAAGCCAAAGATTTTGGTGAATAATGAAGAGGAAATAATTTATGGTAAACAACACAAGGTGGATGAAGAAGTGAAGTACAAAAACAAAGAATGTGATTTCTTTAATATGTTTGTTTCCTGTGTAGGTAAACAAGACAAAGGGGATAAAAGAGAAAATAAATCTCCAATTGCAGTCAAAGCTAAAGCTAGAAAAAGGTGACAAGCAACAAACCATGGATATATAGCACCAAGTTGGCCTTGGCTCAAGAAGCCTGTTGTTGGACCAAAAATCACAAGTGACCTAGTTGAAACAAATGTAGTTGGATCTAGAAAAAAGAAAACAATGCAAGCATGAAAAGGAACTAGAAGACCAGAAAGAAGATTCATATTTGAGATGGAACTCAAATTTTCTCTCCCTTAGGGAGTATGATGCAGGGGCATCTTGTGATGCATTTTTGTATCATGTTGCAAAGTTTTGATTTTGGGTTGTTTTTCTTTGTTTTGAGAAAATAAGGTCATTTAAGGTCATTTGGGGTCATTTTGGATTAGTTTTGGGTGATTAGGTGTAAAGTTGTCAAAAGTTGCAAAAACTTGTCAATGTTGTCGATGCAATTTTGCAAAGTTAGTTAATGGGAGTTAGTTGTCAGTTTGGATGGTTGTAGGGGGTTGTAATTTGATGTAAAAGATGTAATCTCATGCCAAGAACAGGTTGGTGAAGAGATGGAATGAAAAATGAACATTTTGGAAGCATTTTCTCGTGTTTTCCATGGTGTAACAATTTGAAAAACCCACAGGTATGACCTTGTACATATTGGTATGGACCTAAACCTAGTTGGAAAATTTGAAGAATATTGTTATCTTTCTAATGCTTTTGGTTTGAGTGAATTTAATAGTGTTTTTCAAAAGTTATGATCTAATTAGTGATTGCCATGTACAAATTTTCACTATTTTCTGCCTGAAAAATCTCTTTTGTATGGATTGTACGACTTGATACAGTCAGGGGAAGGAATGAAGATGATGAAGCTATGAAATACAAAACTTTTGGATTTTTTTTGGAGTCATTTCATTAAGTTTTTCATAAGTTATTTACATTTTTAGTGATGACAGTCCTGTACCCTAACTAGGGTTTCCAATATCACTAAAGAATTCATATCTCCCATTTGGTATACTGAAAAATCCTATTTTTTTTATGAGAAACCCTATTTTGACATTCCCTAAAGGATTCCAAAGTCTTGGTTATTATCTTTTGGCTGGTACAATTTATGGAGAACAGTGTGGTCTCTAAATAATGTTGACATAGTTAAATACCCTAGTTGCTTGAGGGTTTGATAAAAGCAATGCATTATTTTATCATGCACTAGTACATAAACAACAATATATGATTAAAAAAACTACTAAAAAATACATATAAATGACCAAACATGATCACATGACCATTAGTAGTTTATTGCTAGTCATTTATAACACTACCAAATTGATGAATAAACCATTTTTAGTCATTTATTGGTTGTTTTGATATTTGGTAGTATATTTAGTCATTGATTGCTATAATTTGGTCACTTATTTAGTCATTTTTTATTCATTGATATCTTTAGTCATTAATTTAGTCATTGATTGTTGTTAACTGGTCGCTTATTTAGTCTTATGATGCCATTCTGTTTAATCTTCATAATATTTCTAATAATGACCAAATGTCATGTCATGGTAGCAGATACATGGGGAGATAAGTTATTTTATTTCTTCTTCCTTTGGTTTTTTAACTTTGAGTTTAGAGCTTGCTCATTTAATTATTGCGTATCTTTTGATGACGAGATCATGGTTTGGGATTTTATGGCTGGTTGAACTTGAGGTGTCAGGCTTACACAGATTGTGGGTGTTGTTTGGTTTTTCTTTTGGATTGTTCGTTTAACCCCTTCTATGTAGAGGAGCAAGGCAAAGGTTGTGAGTAGGTTGTTTCAGGTGGCTATGGGAGGGGATCACTATAGAGTCAAGCCACTTTCTTGTGAAGAATTCAGTGGGAATGAGATCATTTGTGAATACCTAGAGAAGGGTGATGTTTTCCCCTATATGCTCAGTCTTCTTGGTTCTGATTCAGAGCTGACGAAGGCCTTTATGAATGGTTGGAATAACAGAGTTCTATGCTATCAAGGTGTGTAGGTTAATATCACCGAGGAGTTCATTGCTGAGATTACTAGTTTACCTACTAAGGATAAGAAATTTTATAGGGATTGGGTTGCATCTAAGACTGCCTTAGCTAATTTTTTCAAAGGAAAGGAGTGGCAGAGGCTTAGGTGCATTGGTATTGGAGGGTATGATCGGAAATCAATCAAACCGCTATGGAGAGATGTTTCCCTCATGATTATGAAATTCTTCACGTTGGAGGCAAGGTACCCTATGATTTATGACTATCATTTTATGTTTCTTAATAATTTCCGTCACAACAATTTGGTTTCATTCCCCTACTACTTGCTTGTTTTTATGGAAACCAGTATTGATGATCACATAAAGAACCCCAATAAGGAAATTCTTCATGAAGGTCTTATGAAACTTATAATTGACCATATTAAACTAAAGTTGTTACCTAAGATTCCTAAGCTCTCTTCTGCTAGTAAAAAGAAGGGAATTATGTATGGTTATGATACTGGTGGGTTGGCAGAGGAGTCAGACGATGACAATGAGGAAAATTATGAAGATGAGTCATTGGAAGTTGAGGGGAAGTTAGAGGATGATTCAAAGGCCTCTATGTCTTGGTCAAAGGGCTACGAGACAAATATTGAAATGAAGGAAGTTGCAACTCCTTATGTTAAAAAGAGTTTGAAGGGGAAGAAAGGGGGCCCTAAGAAGGAGAAGTGTGTTCTTAAGTTAGGGGAAGTTGGGATGAAAGGAGTGAAGGGGACCCCTCTTCCTTGTGTCAAGGGGTTTCAAGGGAATGTTCAAGAGTGAAATGAGCAGGCTATGGAGGATAATGTTCTGAAAGGTGAGGGATTTGTGAATTTTGGGATGGATCTTCCTAGCCATGGTGGTTTGGAGACCCCTTTTTGCAAGAGTGATGATTAGGTTAAGCAGGTTGAAGACAAGGTTGGGTGGCTTGAGTTGTTGGAAAAGTTGGTTGAAATCTATGAGAAGCATAGGGTGAAAGTTGAGGTAATTGATGTTGAAGACTCTCTTGTGGAGGAGGATTTAGAGGGAAAGGGTGCAAATTGGAAGGACCTCCATGAGAATGTTGATGTTCCTACTGTAGTGTCGATCAATTGGGAGGAGATCAATATGGATCTTTTTTATAGAATGGTAGAAGATGACACTATAAACCTTCTCTCTCTTGTGAAATAGATCTTTTCAGAGGTTAAGGACCTTAATACCAAGCTAAAAGACTGGCAGGATGTTTGCGTGGCTTTGGTGAATTGCAATCAAAGGGAATGGTCGATGAGAGATAAGGTCAAAACTATGAATGTGATCCTCAATAAGTTAGCTATGGATGCTGAAAAACTTGGTAAAAATCATGAGGAGAGGCTAACTACTTTGGAAAATGTAGTTCATAGGGTGAATGAGGAGTGAGTAGTGGCTATGGAGGATAGAATGAACAAGATTAGCAATGAATTGCAAGTTGTGGTTAGAATAAGCAATTAGTCCTTGAAGTCTAGTGTAGAGGGCTTATCTTTATTGAACGAGAAAGTCATCTATTGGACTGGTAAGAAATTGGACCTGGGTGAACATGAGGAGGCTATAGCTGAGATTAACCATACGAACTTGGTAGAGAAGGATGTGGATGTTGGCTCGTGTGTGGAGAAGAATGTGGATGCTGGCCCTTGCCTGCATACAAGGAGAAAGACTAAGAAAATGGCAACTATTTCATTCTAAGATCTTGAGGAAGTGGTAGAGATGCATGATAGGGTCATCTATAGTAATATGGCCTCAACAAAGGTTCTTGATAATTTGCTGTAGTTTTTGGTTGTTCAACCTTTTGTGCCGATGTTTTGTTGTTGGTTTGCTAACGATTTATCTAGTGTTTTATTTTGTTAGCATTTTTTACTTTTTTGGGCTGCTGGCGCTTATGTTTCTTTCTCTTTAGTAGCTTCCTTTCGTTGTACAAGGTTTCAGGGCCTCTTCAAAACTTGCTTTTCCTTATAAAAAATTGGTCACTTATTTAGTCATTTTTTTCACTGATTTTTGTCCATTGGTAGTGTATTTAGTCATTAATTTTAATCATCATTTTGATCAATTTGGTAGTATATTTAGTCATTTTTATTCACTAATTTCATTGGTCATATATTTAGTCATTTATTCACTATTCACTTATTTATGTCAATTGGTAGTATATTAGTCAATTTAATTATTAATTGACATCAATTAGTAGTATACTTAGTCATTTTAATTGACTGATATTTGAGGATTTAAACATAAAACAAAAAAATACACATCAATCATCAATTACACATAATAAGATAGCCATTGAGAAGGCAACATCGCTGAACTATATTAAAAGAAAGGTGTTCTTACAACTTGCACAAGTCTGATATATCTATCTTGCTTGAAAAATGCTTAGAAATAGAGTATTACAATTTTTATTTTTAGTCACAAGACTGAAAATCTGAGTTACAATGCACAAAATGACAAGAAAGAAAATTCTCCAAAAAAATTTTGCAATGATGGAAATGCATGCTTGGAGCCCTTCAATGTGAGCACATGCCCCTTTCATCTCTTAAAACTTCTACAACGTGGGCAATCTTCCTGGAGCAAGCTGTAACATGTAGAATCCAAGAAGGAGAGTGTTGATCATGTCCCTTATATGAAGCTCTCTCCTTCAGTGCAATCAACAATAACCCTAGAATCTTTCCTCCTTTATATGCAACATACCATCTGATATGAGCAATAGGGTGCTACCTTTTCTGCCATGAATGAATTTTTGCCTCAATACAACCAACAAAATTACTATTAGTATCAATTCATAAAGAATATAAGCGCATTGTATATTTCAAGTTTACAAAAGTAAGTCCAAACACAATAAAAAAGATAAACCAATTAAAAAACTATAGGAGACAAATCATATCCACAAACATGGGAGAGCTATGCAAAATTTGAGAAATTGGCTTGGAAAATGAAGGCAATAGGGTATTTCTAGATTTAATACTTTTACTTAATGCTATTGAATAGAAGCTAAAAGAATCATTTATTTGCCACCATAGTGAGAAGTTAGCAATTGCATTTGGTTTGTTAAACATGGCCCCTAGTACAACTATTAGAGTTGTTAAGAACCTTCAAGTATGTTATGATTTTCACTCCATAACAATATGAGAAAACAAATATTAGAGTTGGATTCAACAAGATTTCCACACTGCAACAATATGAGAAAACATGGCCCCTGATAAGAGAAATTGTTTTGATTCAGTAAGATTTTCATACTACAACA
This sequence comes from Sequoia sempervirens, assembly GCA_007258455.2. NCBI lineage: Eukaryota > Viridiplantae > Streptophyta > Pinopsida > Cupressales > Cupressaceae > Sequoia > Sequoia sempervirens. The sequence goes on along the minus strand of VDFB02000363.1, from coordinate 154,107,880 downwards.
ATATGAGAAAACAAATAATCAACAAGATTATTATAATATAAAAATTGCCACAATCAATAGAAATTTTAATCCATAATAAGAATGTGAAGAGATGAAAACACAAGTTAAAACTAATACAAATCTATTCACTGATAATGACTATGAATACCTTATGTTCTTAATTTACAAGAAGTAAAAATGACTTACCTGCAACCAAATACAACTACGTGTGTCTCACCAAAAATTAAAAGTTTTTTCATTATTGACATTCACTCCATGTATCTTCCACTGGCCATAGACACTATCATATTTGAACATATAGGTTTGAATGTAACATAAACCAAGAAAACAATGATGAGTACTCACAAATTATGATTATGCTAGAAGTCTGTGAATGAAATATATAAAGACTCATAATAACATACTTCATTATGGAAAGTGAAAATCCTTCTAGGAAAAGAATTGCCAAAAGAAAAGGATCAAAATAAATAATGCTATGATGGACAATAACAACTTGTAACCAAAATTTTCCATAATTTCTTACTGAAGATTAAATAACTTCTAGTTGACATGAGACATTTACGACAACATGAGGTTTGTAACTGCCAAGTGCCTGACAACAAACTCCACATTAGACAAATTCACTTCAAGGTCCCAAAGAAAAGCTCTATAACCAAAGGTCCAGAATGACTTGCTCAACAACGTTTTCTCACTTTCTTTCTCATTTCAACATTCTTCATAAAAATAAATAAAAATAAAAGCTCTCGTATGATATAAAGAAATGCAAATCACACTTTTTAACCCAACTAATCAAATCATTGAGAAAACAATCTTGACAAAAAGAATATCGGTTTATAAACACATCCCAAAAGAAAAAAACCACAATTTTTAACCTAGTTTTTTCTTTCTAAATTATCACTTTTAAACCTTTGTTTACCATTCTTAAATATCTTCTTATATTTTCAACCTTTGTTTACCATTTTTACCCTTCTATTTTCTTCTAGCTCCTTATTCTTGTCCATTGCAATCCTTAGCCTTGATGATGCTCCCTCTATAATGACCATTACTTCTTTTTCCCATAAGATCTGCCTAAAATTTCAAAAACTATTAAAAATAATCAGTGATTGGGTTTTGGGTTCAATGAATATGTCAAAGTAATACAACTATATATGGGGTTATGAAAGACAATCTTGAAAAATAGCCTTCGCTCAAGACTTGCTTGATGTGAACAAGTGACTTTCAAACTTGAAGACTAGTGTCAAGAGTTCATTTCCCCTAATATGATACGTATCAGATGCACTTGAGTCTATTCAACTCAATTTCAACCATTTAGTGTTGTAATTTGATTTTTTTATGTGATTAAAGTAGTATTTGAAGTCACTATTCTACGTCTTTCAAGTGACAACATGCAATAAAACATGGGAAACAGATGAGTTGATAAGTACAGTAAAACATAGGACAACCATGTACAACAAAACATTCTTTCTAATTTTGGAAATGCACAAACAACCAATAAGACAATACTTATAGACTCTGCCCATTGCTAGCTAGTATAATCCACTAGCAAAGGGAAATGCCATTCTTTATAACCACAACAGTTTTCTAGTGAAAATGTGGAAGCATAGACAAGGAAAGTGAACTATTTCAAAAAATGCCTCACAAAAATGTGATATCACTTGTATCACCGCAAGGCCCAACAAAAAACCATGCAGTGTTGCAGTGGCCTCCACCACAACACTGCACGATTTGTTTTTGGGCCTTGTGGTGATGCGGCAAATCCATTTGTGTTTTTGGTCTACATCCTTGTACATAAAAGATTGCTATAATGCATCTTTGGACTCAAAGGAAATTAATTGTTGGTGGGTGCTCATATGGGATAATCAAGAGAATGCCTGATGTGCTACTTGAACAACTACCAAGCAGAGAATCAAGTAGGAAGAATGAAATGTGCAACCTAAGGAATATTAGAATGAACTAGAATGTTTAGATTAATATATTACAATGAACCAAATAATGCACACAAAATTAGTGCACCAAAGAAGGAAATGACAACTTTGACCCAACCAAAGATAGGTGATGATTAACTCTCGATATGTGAGGATAAAAATATATTGAGAAGAGATGGGTTTGTATATAAATGGTTAGATTGCTTAGAATGACATTCCAAATCATCATTGTGTTAATACTCACCAATCATACCAACATTATTTAGTTTGAATTTTAGCTTAATCCATCTAAAGGTAGATTGACATTTATCTCTTGGAGAATTGAATTTTGCACTCAATATTTACATGTTGGGTGGCAATAGATGTTGTAGTAAATATTGTTGCTATAGTAGTATCCTACAATTCCTCAGACTCATGGCAAAGCCTATGACTTGGATCATGGTTCAAGCTGTGACTGCACTAGGCAGGCTGCAGTGCACATGCTAACTCATGGCACAATTCTTGTTATAATTCTTTCATGTGTAGATCCTTAGTTTGCATTGAAGAAGCACCCAACATAAGAGTGAAAAGGTCAATGGGGAGATTGACCAATTCAGATTCAACAATTGAGACAATTTTTGTGACTGAAACAATATTTTGTTGCTAGTCTCATTTTTAGATAAATTATAGGGCTTCTATAAATGGGGCCCTTCTCAACCAACATAAAAGTAAAATCAACAATAGATTCCACTCTTGCAACACTCAACTAGAGACTAAAACAAGATCAAAGATAAATTTAAGCTTTATCAGATATGCTATGAGATCCATATGGCTTCAAAATTGTATTTTGTGGTTTGCTTTCAGTTGCTCACTTCAATCCATTCCCAAGGATCTCATCCTCCTCATATTATAAAGAACCTAACAATGAGGAAAGATACTTATTTATGGAATCTAGAACCGAGTCATGGATGTAACCTCTGAAACCCCATTCCTCCACTTAAGACAACACATTTGGCTAGGAAGAATATTGAATCTTATATGGATTAGGGATCTTCACTGAGGATCGCTTCTTCTCTTTACTATTATCCACAATACTCTTACCATATTACATAATGGATTTACCTTCCTTTTTCTTAACACTTTTGTGGGAAACTTTTCCTTACTTTTATCTACCACTTCTTCAATAATTTTATCTTTTCTTGACTTGATTGTATATTTTGATGTGATTTCCTACTCTTTGACTCTGGAGGAATTCAATATATCTGTATATTTAGTTAGCAAAGGAGCGACCGAGACCTTATGAGCTTACTCTTCTTGTAAATTAGCATAGACATTGTTTTGAGGGTACTTTGATGAAGTAGGAGAAGAGTCCAAGTCTTTTGAAGTGGGAGAAGCCACAAGTTGCATGTCAAGGTGGGAGAAACAAACCCCTTTCCACCATGTAGCCTATTTTGAGGGGAATTCCTTTACCACTTTATATTTAGATACAACATGTCCAAGCTAAAAGAAAATCCTACAATGAAAAGGAATGTTCTCATAATCTAGCAATTGTTTCTATATTCAATTTAAAACTTGTAGCCAAATTTCATTTTAAATATCCAGCTCCACTGGTAGAGGTAGAGTGTATCACTATCAACCCCTTTGTCAATGCATGAAGATGAGTGATGAAACAGTCTCAGGTATTGAAGGTAATAGTGAATGCAGTAGTATTTTAGGTATTGAATTTAGTCATTTTTAGTTGTTGTGACTATCATAAAATGAATCACAAACCTTTCCCCATGACTACCAACAAATTAAATTGCACAAAAACCATAACAATACATGTTCTCATCTTGATATTTGTAGAGAAGAAAACTAAAGCAATGGATATATGGGGTTTGATTTAACACAACCTAGATATGAATCACATAATATAACAAACTTCTTGCTCTCATAGTTACTAAAAGGTTTGATGTGGCAATGATCTCACAAGCTTGAATGAATAATTTATAACCGTTCTCAATCTTTACAATGGGAAGATTGTTATGGAAGCATTTCATACCCACTCCCTAATATTCAAAAACCCTACTATGAATATTATTCATTAAGAGAGACTCTCATTTTAACATAATAAAACCTATCAGTGTAGAGACCTTGAAAAATTAATAACAACAAAACATGGCAAAGGTTTTGAATACTTACTAGACAATATTCAAGACATATTTAAAAAAATATAAATGAGATTTTATGATTAGTGAATAAAACCTTTATAACTACCGAACATGAAGATTCCAAAAACTCTCAAAACCTTGAAGATGCATTATTTTGTTTATCTCTGTCTTTTAAAATTTGATCATTGTTTTCAAGTGTCACTTATACTATCTTATCATGACTATGGAAGCTGTATTCAAGTCTTTAAATTTTGCATAAGTTCTATGGAAGCTGTATTCTTAATACCCCTATTTTTGGTTTAAATTCAAAATGTCAAACACAACAATATAGTACTTACTCTAAGCTAGATGAGCTAGGTTCTTGGTTGAAGTAGTTTGAGTCTCATGTTTCTCATAGAAAGCTCTCCTCAAATTTTTGATGCAAAAATTAATGTGAGCTATTAATCCATTTTAGTAAAATTGTTCTCTTATGAAGATAAAACTGTTATGGAGATTAATTTCAAGGCACAAAAAAGTTATGATAATTACCTGTGACAACATCAGTTAAGCCTTCAAAGAAAAATAGGTTTGTTGCTTCACATATCATATCCACATATTGATTTCATGTTTTCTTGCATAGATTATTAAGGTTTTTTGTCATATTGATAGCTGCATTTGTTTCATTTGATTTCTTATTTGATGTCTCAGGATTACACAAGATAAGAATGAAAAAGCTAGGATGAAGTGATTTCTTAATTTTCTTCATTTGATTGCTATCTAGTTTCTTTGGATTACACAAGATCATAATAAGAAAATAGGGATAGGGTATTGTTGTGCACTTTTGCACACATGCCCCACCAGAGGTAGGGACCCTCTCTTTGATTGCTTTTTTTTTTTGCTTTGCTTTAGATTTGACCTTTTTCCCCTTAAGGGATGGGTTCCTCTGAATTTTGATCTTTTGCTTCACTTGAGGAAATTCATGCTTTACCTGCACTTAGGGTGCCTTGACTGCAACACTTTGATCTCAAGTCATCACTAGAACTCCATGCTTTTATCTAAAATTCCATTCATGGGAAAATTTGGCTAAGTTCGGAAGATTTTCAAATATTCTACCTTCAAGTGGATTTTCTAAAGAGGATGGATTTTCGAAGAATCTGGGATGCTTCGGATTTTTTTAAGCCTGGTCCGTTCGAAGAATTTGGCCCTTGTTGGATCCCTGAAATCCTTCCTCCTTTTGAATTCCCAAGGCCTGACAATGTCTTGTCAAGGCATTAATACATTGTCAGTGGTCATACTTAGCGGCATTTAATGAGCCTTTTAGGGTCCTTTTAAGTGGGTTTTCGACCTTCACTTCTTCATTTGTGCATTGTGCCTCAAGTTTGGTAACTTCTATCTCACCTTGCTATTGGTGTTGGCGATTTGAGTGACCACATTTGAGAATATGATTAAGTTTGAGGGGGGCGCTTTGCAAGTTTTGATTTTTTTCTCGTTCAAAAGGTAGGTGCATTTAACTCACTATAATTTCAATTTTGTTTCACAAGTTTCAATACTTTGGGGGCCTATGGTCATTTTCCATCTCCTTGAATTTGGTTTGATCATGTGGAATGTTGTTTGCTCGAATTTTCTTGTTGGTGCGTGGTTTGTCTGAAACTTGGTGATCAGGGCTTATATTTTTTTTAGGCATTTGGGGTTTCTGTGCATGATTTCTAGGGATTTAATCAACGCCTTGTTCAAAATAGGGCATCATTCTTCCTCCTAAGTTTTCCTTTTGGGGTTTTTGTGGGTGGTGGTTTAGGGCATGCAGTTTTTGTGCAAATTGGGGTTTATGTTCATGGCTTGGCTATTGATTGTGGAAATTCAAATTAGTTTTAGGATTTCAATTGACTAGTCCCTAGTTGTACACACTCGTGCCCTAATTTTGGGTGGATTCAGGGATAAGTTTTGTTGATGATTGACATTCAAATCCTTAGACAATTTTATTTCTATTTAGTTTGTGCTCAAACTTGCACTTAAGATTTGCATCTGAATTTGGTTTGGGTGAGAGTAAGTAAACCAAGTGTGGGTTTTCAAAGAGATAAAATATTGCAAGGTATATGAGAAACTTCAAAAAATCTGCCTCACTGTGGATTCTCTGAGGGTTAGTCCCTTTGAAAAATCTGCCCCTAGATGGATTCACTGAGAGATGATCCCTTTGTGAAATTAGTGTCCCTCTAGATTGTCTGAGTCTGCCCATCCCCCAGATCCTCGAGGTTTCTAGTTTGTTTTGATGTTCCTTGAGAGCTTTGAGTGACTAAAAAGTGGTTTTAGGGTGTGGAGTTGAGTGTTTTAAGTCAAACCTTATTCAGTGACTGTCCTTTGGAAATTCCAGTTAGGCATGGATTCCCTATGTGTCTTGACATTCAGAGAATCCGTCTCCTTCCAAATTCTCTGAAATCTATCAAAGGCTCCAAACCCGAGCTTCCCATTCAAAGGGAACATGTGCATGAATTGGAATTGAACCTCCAAGCATGGCTATTGCATAGGGTTGAGAAGAGATGGTGACTTAGGTTTCAAAGTTGAGCTCATATTTTCAAAAAATTCTCCCGAATCTGGATTCCCTGAATGACTGTGCATTTGGAGAATTTGTCCCTCTCTGGATTCTCTGAAATCCTTCAAGTCCCTGAAATTCTGAACTCCTCTTGATGATGATAAGAGTTTCAATTTAGGGTTTGCATGGGAATGGAGGTGTTGTGAAAGTGATCATGAAGGAACTTCAATACAAAGTTATGCTAAAATTGTATCACTTTGGAAGAATTTATTTCTCCCTAGATTCCTTGAACTTCTATGCCTTCGAAGAATCCACTTGGGGGTAGATTTCCTGAAATCCTTTCTTGCCCGAAATCCCCGAATAGGTGAAATCTCTGAAGTTTTATAATGTTGCATTTTATGGTTTGGTAATGAGATTTTATGGTCTTCAATGACATCTCTTATGGTGATTCTGTTATGATTCATGAGCTCTTTTGATATTATGATGTGATTGAATCTAATGCTTGGTTATGCTAGGTGTTGTAGTGATTCTTGCTCTTCCTGGTAGATGTAGGTTGAGGCCAGTCCATCCAAGGGATCCAAGGTTAAGACATTAGAAGTTGGTCTTGAGGAGCCTCAGATCAGATCTAAGAAGATGGAATATGACTTCAAGGGAATTTGGCCTGAATCCAAGATAATTTCTACATGGAGCAAGATTGGAGACACAAATATGGGACACATAGATTATGATGACTTCAGGCAGAGGATGTTTGGGGATGCACCATCTGAGCTAGCTAGGATCATCACTAACATAGGATTGGATCAAGCAATAGGATTTCCTCCAACTTTGTTGTACCCTAAACTGGTATTGGAATGTGCAAAGCATTAAGACTCAGATAGAAGAGTTATTATTGGGCCATAGGGTAGGATCATGGCCAACCTAACAGAAGAATCTATAGTAGAAACCTTCAACATAGGATCTCATCACAAGTTGTTCAAGATTAATATCAAAGAGGTTGAATATTTCTATGCAAAAGATCTTGACAAGGCTTTATTAATGATGAATAACAATTGAATTTCTAAGCCCAAGTCACACTACTCAAAGCTACCCAAGCAACTATACAGAGCTGAATTCATAATGGAATATAATGATATGATACTTTGTTAGGCAGGGTGATGGGGCTTTGAGATGACTTTATATTCAAAAATTGGATGTTTTATATCATCTCCTAGATTATTAAAGGAACACACTATCACTAGGCATGCATAATTAGTGACAATTTATATGAACAATTGAGAAGTGTACAAGACCAAAAAAATCACTATGACATCCGTATATGCTTGCTAGGAAGAACAAGTACAAGGGCTTGAGCTGCAGAGGGGTCCTTGGTCAAGATAGGATTTGTGATGTTTTCCCACAAATCCAATTCAACACAACCAATTATAGGAGGGTTAATGATGTGTTCTTTATGTACATTACAAGATTGTTGTAGGATGCATTGCATGTGAGGATCTCAACAGAGGCTATGGAGCTGATAAGAAAATATAGTCAATGGTTCATCCGGCTTTAGAAGTTTTCATATATCAGGATTCAGGGAGCACTAGTTGTACCACTGAGATTGCCCAAGTACCCAAAAAATAAGCTTATCCTATTGGAGGTGGCAAGACAAATGGTAGCTTTTGATGCAGGGATAAAAGATATGCATAAGGCAACACTGGGGTCTGAATTGCCATTGAGAATTGAAGTCTTGGAAGCTTGTCCATCAATTTAGAGTGCCTAATATGCTGAGAAAGAGATGGTGCACTATAATTTGGTTACGAGACATAATAACCTAGCCAAAATAACCCTGGACAAAGTAACCCGGTCATAATAACCCAGGGACAAAATAACCCAGGGACAAAATAACCCATGGTCATAATAACCCAAGCCAAAATAACCCATGGTCAGAATAACCCATGGAAAAAATATCCCCATAAGAATATAGAGAAAGGAAAACAAAATTTATAAGAATATAGGGCTAAAAAAACTTTATTATTCAAATTTTAAATTAAAGTTTCAAATTATGAGCGATGTCTCTTATATAATCTAAAATGTTATGGTTGTCATAACCATCAACCAATATTTTTAGTCTTTCTTTGAGTTCACAGTATTTTTTCCTGCTTGGTTGCCCAGTGTATCCAACCATATATTTCTCTATTCTATTCTCTTGGAGACTCTATTCTTTTGTCACTGCTTTGATGAATTTCCAGACTGAGTTGTGTGATGCTTGAAGCAATTCACTAAATCCTCTGTGCCATCCCTCAATAGTATTATTGGTTATGGGAAGATCATCTTGAGTAGCTGAATAACAATTCCACATTGTGATTGGAAACTTGGATGATCGTCTGTTGCCTCTTCTAGTTAGTCTGCCAATCCACGTGTCTTCAAAATAATCAACTTATTCCCACGAAATTGCCTTTATTTTTATAATTATTTACCATTTTATAGGTTATTTAAGCATATAAAGGTGTTTTAAGGCTATTTTAGGGGTATATAATGGATATATGGTCTAAAAATGACCTAAATAGCCTCTATGGTGCCTCACAATCATGTTTATAATTTATTTTATGTCATTTCTAGTTTACTAGCTTGATCTAAAATAACCGTGGGTTATTCTGTCCATGGGTTATTCTGTCCATGGATTATTTTGACCATGGCTTATTCTGTCCATGGGTTATTATGACCCTGGGTTATTTCATCCTTGGGTTATTTTGGTCGGGTTATTCTATCCAGGGTTATTTTGGCCGGGTTATTATGTCCTGATACCCTATAATTCATATTCACACATCAACATGGATAACTTTGACCCTTATGGTGTTGCCCAAAAGTAAGAAAATAGGGAATACATACATAAGATACACATAGAGGATTATTGGGCCAATTGCAGGGACAAATTTGAAGTAATTAGGAGAAGGTGCTCAAGGCTGTCCATAAAAATGATTAGATTGCATAGAACTACTCAAGTTTCAGATCAAGTAGAGGATGATGGAGAGCTGTTACAACATCATGATTATGAACAATACAAGGATAGGCCTCTACCTCCAGTTAACTGGTCTAAAGAGGAGGCAATGAACCTTAATGTAATCAATGCAGCTATTTTAAGATACTCCAAACTATGGGTGAAACACAAGGTTCTAGAATTAGAGGTTGATGGCACAAAATTCACATATGACCTAATGGGAAATCTTGAATCCTATTCAAAGGAAGAGAAAAAAACAACAAAGGATGATACAAAAGAGGTTCCTTTAGAGGAGGAGGGAGAGAAATACCAACTTGTCATTAGAAGGACAAGGATCCAAGCTAAAGGAAAAGAAAAGAGGCATCCAATAGCTAAGGCACAAAATCCATCAAAATAAATTACTGAAGAAGTGGCCGAAAAGGCCCAACCATCCAAGAGAAGAAAGATAATGATTGAAGGCCAAGGTTGTTGAAGAGGCCACTCAAAATAAATTGGTTGATGTTGAGAGTTCTAGAGAAAAGCAACAGGTATATGTGAGGAGAAATTATCCTAAGCCTAGAACCCCTCTAATAGATAGAGAAAAAGAGGTGGCCAATAAAGAGGAACCTACTGATGATCTTAAAGGAAACATGGAAAGGACAACTATATGTGAAAATTCTCCCATTCCATCCCAAATCCATAATGTACCAGAGGGTAATGTTTCCAATACCCTTGATCAACCACAAGGAGAGGAGGAGAACCTTCCAGATAATCTAGGGGAAGAAATATCAGATGAAGTCCCTACTCCCAAAGATGGATAGTTAAGAGAGTTTGGAAAATAGTTGGGACATCAGGAAGTGCAAAACAAGGAATCAACCTCTAAGGTGACAGTGGAGATGCCATCTCAACCTCCCCAAAAAGAGCATCTTGATCAACACCATGTTGAGGTTGAGGATGATAAGTCCGATGATGATAAATTGGATAAAGATGGAGAGGAGCTTGATAAAAGTGAAGGGCAACAAAATCAAGAAAAGGGCAAAGAAAATGTGGAGGTTGTTGAAGAAAGTCCTCCTCATGATCAGTCAGAACATGATGCTACCCAGGAGAATACAAAAATTGGACAACTAGCTACTCCTGAATGGCTAGAACAGAGATTGAAATGTAAGGAAATGGTTATGGAGGATGAAACTCCAAATTGGGATAAGTTCCTTGAAAGTTGGGGACAACCAAAGGAAAGAAAGAAAGCAAGGATTGTTTCAAAGTTTTGTAGAGATGCATTTAATAATAGGTTCATTCATGTTGCTGTCCCATTACAAAATAAGTATAGAGATGAGGTGAAACCTTCTGATTATAAAGTTCAAACAATCAACTTGGGTCCCTCCACAAAAGAGCAAGAGAAAGAAGAATTTCAGGAATCATCTCAAGCTATCCTGGGAATTGGATAAGGAGATTGAGGAAAAAGAGAAGTTGCAGAGGCAACTTAATGAGGTGTATAAATATATTCAACATATTGTTAAGACATTACAAACACAAAGTGGTGAGGGGTCTTCATTTTTTTGAGGGACTGTTATCCAAGGAGACAATTTCAGAAATTGAAAGGTTGAAGTCCTCTATGAAAGATACACAAGAATGGTTGCAGAGTGTAAGTGGTAGGGGTGATGAAATGATTGAGAAGGTACTACAGATGTATGAGAGATCATTCTTTCTCTCCCAGGATATGACTCATTTTCTCACTAAATGCAAAGATCTTGATGATGCAGTTGTCAAGGAATTGGAGAAAATACTTGCTATTCCAACTGAGGTTTTGGTAAAAAAGGGTGTCCTCACAATGTAGAACACTCGCATTGTTGCAAGGTGGATAGAGGCCTTCAAATTCAGAGATGAACTTAAGATGAAGGTGCCAAAGAAAATATCCAAAGCCTAGAACAAGGTAAAAGAGGTCTTTGATAGTCACAATGCTTTTCTAGAAATTGTTACTGGGAGGAAGAAGTTTGGGCAGAAGAATTTGAATGTTGATCAATTATAGAAGTGGTGGTATGAGGTATATTATCCAAGTATTGAGGGCCTAATTTTCAAGGACCAACAGGAGGATGCTTCCATCTACATCTCTTGCTTGGATATATATCAAAATTTGTATGCTGACTGAGATAAAACCTTGACTAAATATGCAGAGGAGTTAAATTCAATAAAGGCAAGGATTGACTTTATATCTACCCCAACCCAGGTAGACTTGGAACCAATTCTTAGGAAAATTAAATAAAATTCTAGAAGAAATGAGGTGGAAAAAGGGGAGAAAGGTGACCCAACTTTACAACCTTGGAGGATGTGTCATTATTATGAATTTTGCACAAGAGGACAAGTCAAATGGATCTCAAATTTTGTGCCCAATGAATATTTGTTGCAAAGAGTTGAATTTTTTGAGGCTGCCCTTATTATTTTATTGTAATTTTAAATTAGGAAAATTTGGGAGGGAAATATGGTTGACCTTCTTGGCTGACCTAACTTGTAAACCCTAATTTGGGTGCCCTAATATGTAATGCTATAAATAGGGTTTTTCCCTCATTTGTCAAAGTTAGACAATTAGAAAAGAGTTAGAATTTTAGCTAAGAGCTCTAAGTGGCATTGTAATACTTGAGATAATTGAATTGTTGCATATTTTGGTGAAGCAAATATAATTGGAGACATAGTCCTTTGGTGTTCTTCTTTGTGTTAATTCTCCATGCATGGTTCTTGTGTTTCAGATTTTGATGAATTGCTCTATGTAAGTTGTTAATGAATAATATTAGAAATAGTTATAGTTCAATTGTGTTTATGATATGGTATTTTAAGTGTTTGAGCAACCTTTTGTCCATACTTTTACCAACTTGCTAATTGTAAGTTGTGTAAAGTTAGCCTAGGCCTATATCTTGTTGTGCTGAGTTGAATTGTAGGTATTTATTCATTTCAATTGCCAAATTTGGGTTAATGTGTGAATGCCCCACAATTTGAAAATCTTTATGCCTTAGGATATTGCACTATTTCTGTGATATTGAAGGTTTAATCTAGGTTTAGCAGGAATTAGTCTGAAGGGTTGGTCCATTTGAAATGTTGTGTTGTCTTCATGATTGATCTTAGAAGTTAGTTTAGAATAGATAGCCCTCTTAAACCCTTTATATTATGTTATTTCTTTAATATTTGGGTTTTTTTAGGACTGAAAGCATCAATACATTGCTATATTCGATGAACTTAGAAATCTCCAACATTTGTTTGTAAGGCCCTTTGTGGGAAACCAACAATTTTAACATTATCTCTGAGCTATTTTATTGCATTGTGAAGACCTAGTCACATTAGAGACCTTGGTGTTATATCTTGAGGCTTGTTGATAGAGATTTACCTTTCAAGAGAGATAGGATATTATATTACGTCTTAGTTGTTGCTGTGCAGAAAACACCATCAACAGGTATATACTCATGTTTTTGTGATGAACAAGTGCAATCCCAAATCTTGAAAGACCTATGAAAAAGATATATATGCTACCATTAGTCAAAGATTTTGAAAATTTATACTATCATCAATGATTAAATAAAAATCTTTCACAAGCATAACAACTAGCCAAAAAAACAAAACTATGGTGAATCAACTCACAATTACATACAAATTAGAAGGTTTTGGTAACTATATATATATATATATCATAAACCTTCTCAAAAAAATAAACATATATAGGTAGCCTTGGGAGCAACCAAGAAATTGTAAAATCTATAATGTTGATGAAGTAGAAATCCAATCAAATCAATACATAGAAAAATGTTTAAACATGTTGACCTATTTGAAGTAGAATTAGTGGAATTTATTAAGGATTCAAGAAGAGAGAATGTTAAGAAAAGTCCACAGAACATTTTAAACACTTTACATGGCTTTGTTTTTGAGAACTTACTTTGTTCAGATGAAGAACTACAACAACAACTTCAATGGGCATATATGCATGATAAATATATGCTACAGGACACAGTAATGCCACTTTTTCCACCTTGTCTCCAATATACCCTTCACTAAAAGCAACTAAAGTAGCTTGAGTTCCCTTCCAATTCCATTCCCAAAATAATTAGCTACAATTAAGTACCCACTAATCTTACATGCACCTTCATTAGAAGAAAAGTATAAATATCAAGACTAAGCTACCTGAGAGAATCCTATGAAGTGCATGTTTCTCTTGGTGATGTTATTTACCAAATACACCATGGTTGGAAGGTCTATTATGGAATATGAAAAGATCACATCTATTATATATCATGGTGTTCAAATGTTGTATTCATTTTGTTCCTACATATGTATACCTTGTCATTCTCTATCAAATACTCATGTTCATAACTAAAACTATGCTAGGATTTAAAACCGACTATAGAAAAATTTCTTTATAAGGGCCACATTTCTTTGAGGCATTTTCCAAATAGTTCAACTATGTTGACAACATTTAAAAAAAATTCTAGCAGTGATTTACTTGGTGTAATTGGTTTATTTTGGGTGTGAATGTATAAAGCATGTCTTTGGAATGTGTTCTTTACGGTCTTTTTTTCCATGGTGTAATTGCTTTATTTTGGGTGTGACTGTATATAATGTCTTTGGAATGGGTTCTTCAAGTTCTTTATTTTTCTATCAAATCAATTAGATTTCTTTGATAGGGAGACCTTTCTGTCAACCTGAATGATATATTGGTTGATTTGCCAGAAGGGCTCCAACCCATTCTTGATGCACGTGTATCTATCGTGAAGTTTAAATTAATTTTTATACGCCAATATATTACTTTGGGTTATACAAGAAATGAGCTTATTATATTCCAAGGAGGATTCATTTGCTTGTACATGTAAAGTGTTCTTAATAGACTCTCAGTGAAGTATGCTAAGAATTAGCAACACTAATCTTTTGTATAATAAGTTGCATAAAATTGTCTTGTCTTTTGTAATTTTTCAAGATTACAATAGTGTGGAGCTATATCGTGAGCTTTATGTTTAATCTATTTCTTCCTACTTATTGTTTATGCATATGCAAGTCATTTTTTTGTATTATCCTATATCAGCTACTTGTAATTTATTATTCATACAGATGTTACTTTACATGCAACATTTTAATACTACACTATGATTCATGGAACTTTGGGCTATAAGGTGAGGCCCTTGTATGGTATTTGTCAATTCACTGAATCATTTTATTTACAAATAGTTTTCGAAGAGAATCAGATCATGGGATGAAAGATTAAATTAATGGTTATACAAAGTGCACATTCCACTAGAAATGTAATTTTTATGCATACAAGATACACTTCTAGGAATTAGTTTATCAAAATTGTTTTTGTAGTAGAGCCAATCATCTACCAAAATTGATAATAAATAATTTGTGAAAGTGTCCTAGGTCATAAGGAAGCATTAAAAATTAATTCTAAAATAAAGCCCATTCCTACAAACTCTTTGACATTTATAAAACAAAGCTGTCCCAATTAGACTTTCAAACATTCTCAAATGGATTTAAATGCATCCAAAAAAATTTCAAACCAATTTGTCATGGTTGTGATGGTTTCAATTTGTGGTTTGAAAGTGTGATGAGGGCCACACCGCCCAAAACCCACATAAATCACAACAACAAATATCAACAAAGAAAATGTGAGATAGAAAAATAATTCAATTTCAATTATTTTTAGAAAATGAAATTACATATTCAAAGCTTACATGCTACAACCTCATGGGCTTGATTCATTACAACAAAATCAACTCAAAAAAGAAAATCTACTATTCATAGCCACAATTTACACTATCAGAGCCACCTTCTACAATCCCACTTAACCCTTTTTATTTTCCCCAATAACCGCCCTAGAATGTTCTAGAAATATCAAATTTATCCTTTTGTTTTGGCACCAAAAGTCTCACCCAATGATTTCTGGCCTAGAAAGAAATTTTTATGAAATTCACTTTTTAGAGTACCAACTTCATAGGGCCATAACTTTTGATTCGGGTGTCTGATTCGCTATTATTGTATATCGTCAAAAAGCTCTCGACGAGCTCTACAACATAGGAACAAATTGTTGGTCAGTTTGGCCACTTTTTGAGCTATTTCGGGGCCTCTAAAGTTTTATATCTAAATTTGAAGCCGCATTGGAGAAATTTCTCGAGATGGAAACTTTAATTTCTCCCAAACCATGTAGGGTATTGAGGTGATTCTTTCGTGATCAAATATTTTTTTCAGCTCTACTCCTTGGGGTAAAATTTCACATCCATACAAGCCCATTTTGGCTAACTTACTAAAAATAGTAAGTGCCCATTTTTTGCTATTTCTAATGCCTAACAGTCTTAAATCCCTTAAGTGCCATCATGGGACTCAAAACAACTAAAGAAAATAAAGAAAACAATTTTTTTGGGTGATGCAAGATTGCCCTACATCGTTGGATGCTCCTGCACCAGACACCCAGGGTAATTTGAAAAGTGACCCTGTCACTTCTCAATAGTTAGAGGGAAACCAAGATGGTTAACCTCAACCTTAGATAACCATGATGAAACTTCAACAAGACTTCCTCTCCATTTCATCAAGTACTTTGCATATTGCTTGTTTCTTGTTCTTCTACCCACACTACTATCCAGGATTTCTTCTATCTCTTCCTTCTTTGAAGTAGGTGCTGGAATTTTCAACTGTTCATTTATCAGACCCTCCTCTATATCACCTTCATGATACTCTGTCAAATCAATAATGTTGAACATTGGAGAAATGTTTATTCCACTAGGAAACTCTACCTCATAAGCATTTTTTGAATCATGCTTCTTCAGGATCTTGCATGGTCCAAACTTCCTCATCTTTAACTTGTATGTACCAATTGGAAACCTTTCTTTTCACAAATGAACCATGAATTCATCTCCTACCTAGAACTCCTTATACCTCCTTTTCTGATTTGCCTGAGCCTTATATTGTGAGTTCATCTTGTTGACGTGTTTCTTCACTTCTTCAGGCAAATTCTTCAGGTCCTCAACAAAATCTTCAGCCTCAACACTACTCTTCTCCCCCTTACCCATCTTTCTCAGTTCAAAAGCAGTTCTTGGACTACTCCCATAGACAATCTGTAATGACGATTTACTAGTGCTCCTATTGACAGAATTGTTGTAAGAAAATTCTGCTTGTGGTATAATCAAATCCCATCCCTAAGGATTATCTCCTACTAAGCATCTTAGCAAGTTACCCAAACTCCTATTCACCACCTCTGTTTGTCCATCAGTTTGTGGATGGTGTGAAAAATTGAACTTCAAATCTATCTTCAACTTCTTCCATAATGTCCTCCAGAAATAACCAACAAATTTGGTATCTCTGTCTGAAACTATACTCTTTGGTAGACCATGTAGTCTCACCACCTCTTTGAAAAATAACTCTGCAACACGAACAACATCACTGGTCTTATGACATGGAATAAAATGTGCCATCTTTGAAAATCTATCCACCACCACAAATATGGAATCATGCCCTCTCTATGTCCTTGGCAATCCAAGAACAAAATCCATGCTTATATCCTCCCATGGCCTCTCAGGTATAGGTAATGGCTAATACAATCGAGTATTCTGACTTGTTCCTTTCACCATCTGACATACTTTGCAACTTTGTACAAACTTCTTCACATCTTGTTGTAACTATGGCCAATAATAATTCTCACTGACAAGAGCAATGGTCTGATCTCAACCAAAATGTCCAATCAATCCTCCACTATGCTTCTCCTTGATTAGATTATCTCTCATAGAACTCCTTGGAATGCACAATTGGCTTCCTCTAAACAACATCCCATCTTGGATTAAGAAATCCAACCATCTCGTTCTATCTAATGTAACAGGTTCAAAACAAGCCTTCCAATCTTCTACAAAGTCTGGATCTTCTGGATAAAAACTCTTGAGTTCATTAAACCTATCAACCTCTATGTTCATCTCTATCAACAAATTTTTCCTTCTACTTAACGCATCTGCAACTCTGTTTGACCTTCCACTCTTGTGCTTCAAAACAAAAGTATAACTCTGCAAAAACTCAACCTATTTTAAGTGCCTTTGACTCAAATTTCCTTGACTATTGAGATACTACAAAGCTTGGTGATCAGTATATAAAACAAATTCTTTTGGAAACAAATAGTGTCTCCATTTCTTCAAATCCTAAACTATAGCATAAAACTCTTGATCATAGACAAAATATTTCTTCTTGGCATCATTTAACTTCTCACTAAAATAGGCAACAGGCTTACCTTCTTGACTCAAAACAACTCCTATGGTAGTGCCACTATCATCACAATCTACCTGAAAGACCTTATTGAAATCTGGAAGTTCCAAAACAGGTTGCTTTGTAACTTTCTTCTTCAACATATCAAAACTTTTGGCTGCTCCTGTAGTCCACTTAAAATCTTTTCTATCCCCTCTCATTGCTTTAGTTAGAGGTGCATAAATGCTATTGAAATTCTTAATAAAATTTCTATAAAAACTTGCTAGACCATGAAATGATCTTACCTCTATAACATTCCTTAGGGTAGGCCATTCAATGATAGCTTTCACCTTCTCTGGATCCATTTTAAGACCCTTTGCTAAGATGAAAAATCCTAGATACACCAACTCTCTCTTCAAAAAACTACATTTCTTCAAATTAATCAACAACTTCTCCTCCCTTAGTTTCTCAAAAAAAATTCGGATATGCATCAAGTACTCCTCCAATGTCTTACTGAAAATCAAAATATCATCCAAATAAACAATAACAAATATTCCTAAAAATTCTTTCAATACTTCATTCATAAGCTGCATAAAGGTGCTCGGTGCATTGGTTAGCCCAAAAGGCATGACTAACCACTCATACAAGCCCTCCTTGGTTTTGAAGGTTGTCTTCCATTCACCTCCTTCTCTAATCTAGATCTGGTGATATCCACTCTTTAGATCTATCTTCGTGAAGTACTCAGCTCCACTCAAACAATACATAATGTCATCCATTCTTGGCAAGGGAAATCTATACTTGATGCTGATCTTGTTGATGGCTCTAGATTCTATACACATCCTCCATTCCCCATCCTTCTTTGGTGCTAGTACTATAGGTACTGCACATGGAATCAAACTCTCTCTGATCAATCCCTTCTGCAACAACTCTTGCACTTGTTTGTTCAACTCTTCACTCTCTGCTAGAGTCATACGATGAGCTACCTTATTTGGAAAATTGGCTCCAAGAATCAGGTCCATCTGATGACTAATCTTTCTTATAGAAGGCAAACCTTTAGGTATGTTATCAAAAATAATAGCTTGAGACTCATTCAAAAAATTTGAAACCTCTACAAGTACCTCAGTAGTACCTACTTTATCAACTCTAGGAGTCAATGCAAAACACATATGCTCATGCTTCATACCTTATAGGAACTTTCTTCCATCAACCAAACAAATTCTTGCATTATTGTATACCTTTTCCTCCACCTCTTTCAAGGGATTCAACTTATGATGAAATCCATCCTTTGTCAAAGAATAGCTGTTGGCATGTCCATCATGTATTGCTCATCAATCAAACTGCCACGGTTTTCCTAACAACATATGACAAACATCCATAGGCATAATATCACATAATACCTCATCATGGTAATTTCCAATCTTGAACTTTACTAGACATTGCTCATTTACCAAGGATTTATGGTCCTTCTACAACCGAGCAATTAGGTATGGATTCAGATTCCTTCTTCTTTCCAATTGCAACTTACTAACCATTTCTTCAGAAAAAAGGTTATCAGTACTACCTCAATCAATAATAACATTGAAAACTTTACCTTCACACTTACATCTGGTGTGAAACAAGTTCTTCCTTTAAGTTGGACCATTCTCCTCATTCAACAAGGCTCTTCTAGTAACAAGAACCTCCCCTCTTTCTGCATCCTCAAAATGTGAAAACTCAACATCTTCATCAACATGTGAAACTCGTGCATTACCCTCAGGTCTTCTATTTGTCCTTCCTTGATGTTGAGGACACTCATAGGCTCTATGTCCTTCTTCTCCACACTAGAAACAGGTTCCACGAAAGCCTCCTCTTCCCAGTCCTCATCCAGATCTTCCCCTTCCTCTTTGGTCTCCATTATTTTGATCAAGGATGGTAGGTGTTATCTCCTTTCTGGTTCTAACTACTACTAGAGCCTTCACCCTTCTTTTGATCTTCATTTCAACCTCCATATGACTGTCCACTAGTCTTTCCTCCATGGCATCCACCTCGTTGTTTTTTCTCAAACATCTTGTTTAACTGTTCTTCAACCTTTAGAGAAAACTGATAAGCATCCTCAATTGGTCATTCTTACCAGTGCTAATTCTTCTTGTATGCTTGGCTTCAACCCATTAATATAATAGGAAAATTTCTCCTTATTCACCTCAAAATGTCTTGTCTGAATCAAGACCTTGTGAAATTCCTCTATGTATTTTTTCACTGTCCTTGTTCCTTACCTCAAGCTCTGCATCTTCTTGAGTAGCTCCAATTTGTAATCAACTGGAATAAATTGTTTCTTCAATTTTGACACCACTATGTCCCATCTAGAAATTTTATCTTTCCCTTGTCTTCCTATTTCTAATTGGACCTCTTTCCACCATATACTGGCATGAACTTTCAATTTTTTCTTTGCAAACCTCACTCTATGAGGATCTTCAATCTCCTAAACTTGAAAAATTCCTCCATGTCATTGATCAAATCAATCAATTCTTTAGGATTCAGATTTCCACTAAAAGTTGAAACCTCCATTTTAGGTCTCTTCCCAATGCTTGAGATTGCTTGTAGCAATCTTCTTTCTCTAGGATCCATTGGGTCTCACTCTTCCTCTTCCATTTCCTCTTCCATTTCATCTTCGCTCTCATCTCTATCTCATTGCACATCTCTTCTTCGAACCTCTTGTTGCAAGGTTTCTAATTTCCTTCTAAGGGCTCTAATTTCATCTCTAGGTAGACCTCTTCCTCCACCACCTCGGCCTCTACCTCTACCATTCGGGGCAAGTCTTGGAGGAATCTTGAACTTAACCCACACTCATAGGTCGTATTGCAACTGCCTCACATTCAACGCTCTATTACAGGCTCAAGAACTCCTGCTCTGATACCACTTGATGAGGGCCACACTGCCCAAAACCCACAGAAATCACAACAATAGATATCAACACAGAAAATGTGAGACAAAAAAATGACTCACTTTCAATTATTTTTCAGAAAATGAAACTACATATTTAAAGCTTACATGCTACAGCCTCATGGGCTTGATTCATTACAACAAAATCAACTCAAGAAAGAAAATCTACTATTCAGAGCCACAATCTACACTATCAGAGCCACCTTATACAACCCCACTTAACCCTTTTTTATTTTCCCCAATAACTACCCTAGAATGTTCTAGAAAGATCAAATTTCCCCTTTTGTTTTGGTGCCAAAAGTCTCGTTGAATAATTTTTGGCCCAGGAAGAAATTTTTATGAAATTCACTTTTTAGAGGACCAACTTCACGGAGCCATAACTTTTGATTCGAGCATCCGATTCGCTATTATTGCATATCATCGAAAAGCTCTTGACGAGCTCTACAACATGCGAACCCACCATTGGTTGGTTCAACCACTTTTTGAGCTATTTCGGGGCCTCTAAAATTTTATATTTGAATTTGAAGCTGCATTGGAGAAATTTCCCAGGACAAAAACTTTAATTTCTCCCAAACCATGCAGGGTATTGAGGTGATTATTTTGCGATCAGAGATGTTTTTCAGCTCTACTCCTTGGGGTAAAATTTCACGTCCATACGAGCCCGTTTTGGCTGACTTACTAAAAAGAGTAAGTGCCTATTTTTCGCTATTTCTGACGCCTGACAATATTAAATCCCTTAAGTGCCATCATGTGACTCAAAACAACTAAAGAAAGTAAAGAATTTTTTTTTTTGGGTGATGCAAGATTGCCCTACATCATTGGATGCTCCTGCATCAAAGTGATGCTTTATTTGATTCCAAATGTTCTTTCTTTCATAGTGAGAATGAAAATTTTACTATTTATAAATTGAATCAAAAAATTTATGTGCAAATGCCAAGTATAGAAAGATAAATTTAAAGAAAAGGATATAAGGGTAGCAACTACATGATATCAAAAAAATAAAATTTTAATATAATTACAGTCAACATCTAAACCAATACTGTTGGTAGGCAAATTAAATTTAGCAATATTAGACTACCAAAAAGGATTGTTTACAACAAATTGTAAAAAATTGCATAGTGAATATTGTTTTGAATGGATGTCAAATCTCATTTCATTAGCTATTAATAGGCATGCATTAAAAAGAACCAATAAATAAAAAATTAATTGGTAATTCACCATGAAGTGTGTCCAACCTAAATAGAGTACTTCCTGAGCTTAAACTGTTGATTGTTAGCATTGTTGTAAGACTTGGAAAAAAATTTCTGCCACACAAGTCAAACCAAATCTACAAGATAAGCAAGGTAGATCACAAGAGTTGGTAACTCTAGAAAACACACCAAGTCTATCACTAAGACTTGCTGCCACACACTATTTAACCATTTACCACATCACCACTGCCTACTTAACCATCCATCGTGAGGTCGTGGGTGGCACCGCCAACCCACACCTCTCCTTATGATTCTTCGTGATAATGCAGTATAGAAGAAAACCAAGCTCAAGAATATTTTACATAGGTTTTTCTAGTGATTTTACATTTGCAAGACAAGGACAACAATAAAACAATCAAAATAGGTAGTGTTGCAAAGTAGTGAGGAAAAGGGTTTGAATGATTGAACAAGCATATTTTAGGGCAGGCGTGAGCTCTATGGGTAATTGAAATATGGTCATTGTAGGAAAATCAAGTCCATCAACCACAAAAACAAAATTTGTACTAGAGGAAATTTTGAAAAATCTAGCATCTATGACTTTTTCATTTAAGTAAAAAGGAGAAACAACATTTTTTTCCCAAAGCACTAAAATCTCACCTCTTCTTTGGATCTCATACCATAAAATTCCACAACAATAGTGTCTAGAAGAGGAATGTCAATGGGTTGCAAGAGGTCCAAAAGCTTTTCGACCATGACACTTGCTTTTTTTTTCTACTTTTCTTAACAAAAACACATAGACCTCTAGCCGAAGTAATCACTTTCCTAGGCTCGAACACTTTACCTCAAAACCTTTGAATGCTACAAAAACCATAAGCCATGTCCAAAATAAGCAAGGGACACATTATTCTCTAGTGAAAAAGGAGTTCTAAACAATGTAGACAAAATCAAAGCCTTTATGTTCTATTAAAAATTCTTTCCCTCGCAATTTGTAGCTCCCTGCATCCCCATCTCAACTTTGTAATGTTGATATACTTAAGTATTTATTTTCCTTCTCTATTGCTTTCCTTCACCCAAAACCAAAGAGCACGAATAATAATATGCTCAAAAAATGAACAAAAAATATGCACCTTTTCTTTCCCCCACTTTTATTTTTATTTGTGTGACTAATTATTTAGTCATTTTTATTTATGTGACTAATTATTTATGTGTATTTTACCCAATGATAAAATTATTCATTTGTAGCTATGTCACAAAAAAATAGTAGAATTTAGTCATTTTAGTTGTCGTGACTAATTTTTTTAGTCTGGTAGTCATTTATTTTCCAAATTCTACTAGTTATGGTTGGATAGGAAACCTGTGAGATGTGTTGTGTTGGGCTTGAACAACCCAAGAACCTCATGTTACATGTTATTTTCACTGTTGAATGTCATTAGGTGAAGTTACAATGTTTCCAAGGTGCACTAGGATGCATTTAGTCATTGTTTAAAATGAGCCATTGTGTGAAAGGTGTCAAATTAGTCAAGTGTGTTTAGGAGAAGGCCCCTCTCTACATCAAATCCTCCAAGAAGGAGGGTTGTTGTCAAGATTACAATAGAAATCAACATATCTTCCTAATTTTCTTTCCAAATCAATTTTTATTGTAGAGCATATAGGATGATAGTCAAGAAAAAGGGTAGATATCTAGGAGTCTTCCCAAAACTTGACATGCTCACCTTTGCTAACTTTCCATTTTAATCCCAGAGAGAGTGTCCTTAATATTAACTAAGTTGTTCCAAATATTAGATCCTAGAGGAAATTGTTGGGATTGTGTTAGAAAAGTCCCATCTCTACCATTAAGGTATTTTACCTTCATGACATTAGCTCTTTCAGAGTTGTGCTTAATAAGTATTGAACCAACTTTGACCAAGAGGGCCTTTTTAACTAGTTTAATCTTATTTATGCTCAAATCACCATTCTACGTAGGGGAGCACATTTTATCCCAAGCAACAAGAGGAAATATATGTTTATATTCTATACCATACCAAAGAAATTGTCTCTAAATTTGTTCAATATTTTTAGCCATATACCTAAGAATTTTGAAAAGAGAGTAGGTAAACATGAGTGCTTTGTAAGGAGACTTTCACAAGTTTAAGCCTATCAGTATTACTTAGAAGGAAACCTTTCTAAGAAGTGAGTTTTATTTGAATCCTTTCAATTAAATTAATCCAGGTTGAGCTATGGATTCTTCCTTGTATTAGGGGCATTCCCAAGTAAGAAGCAAGTAGCTATTGAATATTGCAAATAAGAAAGCTAACAATTCTATTTTGAAGCCTAATAAGGGTATTGAAAAAACAATAAATTGCTCTTCTCTAGGTTGATTTTTTGTCAAAAAACTTGAGCATATTCATTGACAATTATTT
This sequence comes from Sequoia sempervirens, assembly GCA_007258455.2. Classification (NCBI taxonomy): domain Eukaryota; kingdom Viridiplantae; phylum Streptophyta; class Pinopsida; order Cupressales; family Cupressaceae; genus Sequoia; species Sequoia sempervirens. Next base: position 154,083,666 of record VDFB02000363.1, on the reverse strand, counting down.
TCCATTTTATGCCTTTAGTTGTAGTAGCTTCCCCCAAAATCATTGTATTATCCACAAAATTTTGGTGAGAGATAGGATATAGGTGAGACATCATTCTAAAACCTTTTAGCCAACCTTTACTAATGCTTTCATTAATACGTTTTCCTAGGATCTTGGAAATAATTATAAATAGATAGGAAGAGAAAGTATCCTTTCCTAATTCCCTTCAAAGCTTTGAAATGACCATGTGGGTTGCCATTTATCAAAATGGAGTCAAAGGGAGTTGAAAACATTCTTCCAAAATCTTGAGAATTTTATTTCTAAAACCAAAATGATAAAGGGATTTGGAAAGGAACTACCATGAGACTTTGTCATAAGCTTTGGAAATGTTGGAGTTTAAGACCATACCTTCCTTATTAATTTTATCCATATTGTGAAGAGATTCATGGATCAAAATGATAGGATTAGGAATTTTTTCTTCCAAAAACAAAACCATTTTGATTTTAATGAATAATTTTCTCCAAGAAAGGTTGTATTCTTAGGACCAACAACTTGGATAAAATCTTATAGATAGTGTTACATAGACTTATGTGTCTAAATTTAGATATCTTGTTAGAACCAACATGTGTCGGGACAAGGAAAATGAAGGTATTATTTATCTCCTTCAACATTTTCTCAAAGTTGAAGAATTCTTTAACAACTTGCACAATATCTCTACCAATAATATCCTAATAGATTTGAAAAAAGTAGAGGGAAATCCATTCAGTCTTGGGGCTTTCTAAGGGTCAAAGGAGAAGACCACCTCTTTAACCTCATTGGAAATATATCTTTCCATAGCTAACAAATCTTAGGGAAAATGGAGTTAGGGATAACCTGGAGTAATTGATTAAGGATCATGTCATTATCTTTCACTAGGCGTGGGTTTTGATTAAATAATTCCTTATAAAAATAAACTCCTTCACCTCTAATTTGTTCCTCTTTTGAGATAACACATCCATTATCTAAAATTAATTCTGAAATACTTCTTTTCCTATGTTTGAGGGATGTTTTATGGAATAATCTAGTGTTTGTGTCCCCTTTTTTAAGTCATGGATTTGTTGATCTTTTTTTCCATTAAATTTTCTTTCTCAACGAGATTATGGAGAATAATAAGAATAGTTTTCTCTTTGGTACATAGGTCCTCTAAGGCCCCAACAAAGTCTATTTATAGTTGAATGGTCTTTAATTAGTCATTGGATTCCTTTTTCTAGCTAAACCTATTTCCAAAGGAGTTTTTATTCCATTCCTTAAGTTATTTTTGATATTCTTTAATTTATGGACAACTTTAAACATAGTAAAACCAACAATATCCACCTTCCACCAATTTTCAATAAGAGATTTCAAGTCTAGATGGTGGGTCCACATCATTTTAAATCAAAAATAAAAATAATTATTTTTGGTAATAGAATTCTAGTTTAATAAAAGCGGTGTATGGTCCAAACCAATTTTGAGTAGGGTGGAAAGGCTACATTTATCAATAATGTCCCAATTAGCCGAGATAATCTTTTTCCCAATTTGACTTGGATAATATTATTCCCAGCTCTTTTATTAGACCAAGTACGTTGCAAACATTCAAGGGCCATGTCCAATAATCCTCTTTGTGGAGAAAAATATCTAGGTCCATTATATGGCTCTAGTAATTCTCCTATCAAGGAGAATCACCAAACACCCAAGATTCACAAATTAAAACATCCCATACCCATCAATGAAATAAGAGGAATATATCCACATGAAAATCCACACAATATTTTAAAAAATCCCAATAACTCAAGAACACATTTGACTCAATCACACCCCACTAAAATAGTGAAACTATTAATTCCACAAATCTAAAATTTCACAACCATCCTCAACAAGAAATCTAAATAAATTAAAGTATTAAAAAAAATCCTTTCATTAGCATATTCGAGTTAGGAAGACTTATCACACTACATATGTCATAGAGCTGAAGTCTCCTTCCCTCTCCAAACCATTCCATCTTGCTCACCCATTTTCTTGTTCACCCTTTCTCCTTCTTTCAACCCTTCAAAGCTCTCTCCCCTCAAAACCTCCAAAAAAATGAAAACAAGAGATAAGAAAATAAAATAAGAATTCTAATCCTTAAAGCCCCTTTCATTCCAATAAAAAATAATTGAATAGAACATTAAATCTCCAAACCCTTTAATGTAATTTTCACCTTCACATTTCATCTCCTTAGTCATCCCTATCCTCTTGGTGAATAATGGGAGTTTATTCAACACCCAACCAACCCTGAAAAACCCTTGTAGGATAGAATGGGATGACGAAACCTCACCAATTCCACCTTTCAATCCTTGAATTTGTTCACAAACATTAAAGGAAAATAAAAGTGGGGTAAAATCAAGCTAATGGGTCCACTTTTAGTGGAAGTGTCTGGCTAAAGAAAAATCTCAACAAAAATGGGTATTTGTTTCATAAATATGGGTACACATTTAGGAATGAGTCCTAAACAAAATATTAGTTAAAATGGGTACCCAATAGGGTTGGGGATCTCAACCTAAATGGGTACCTCTTATGAAAACATACCCATTATGAATGTGAACCCATTTCAAAAAATTAAAAAAAAAGCTCTGCAAGATCATTTTCTTGCTACAATGATGGTGAATTTGACTTGAAGGATGACTGTTAGAAACCAAGATCACCTACATGCAAAGGGATACCTGTCACATGCAAAAGACATGTAGAACCAAAGAAGATGTTCTGTAAACCTCAAAGTAAAAATGCATTAAGAGAATCAATAATTACAAAAGAGATCAATCCTTATGAAGGAGATCAAGAAACCCTAAAAGGGAAACCCTAAATGAAACCCTAGTGTGCACACTTAATAATTATTCAATTATTAATGTGCCTAAGTTTAGCTTAAGTAACCAAGAGGAATAAGTGACTTAATTAATTAATCAATATGATATAATTAATTAAGCATAATAACTTATTACTCTAACACCCCCCCTTAAGATGAACTTAGGAAGAAGCTAAAACACTAGAATAAGATGCATGAAAGCAAAGATGGGTCCCGACAACTAGGCCTGATTAGGTACCCATTTACAAATGCAAGAATGAGGTAGATAAGGAAAAACCCAGTGGGACAAAATCCCCCTACAATGAGATGTCATGTTGCAAAGAAGCACTGGAAGAACTCTGTAGAGTAACACTAGAACCTGATACTGGCAAGCAAGGAAATATTCTTTTGTTTACTACTGAAACCATATGAAGTCACTGATTGACTCAAGGAATCATGATAAAGCATCAGTAGACCCGATGCCATGAAACACTCAAAAAATCCAAATGGGAACAACCCTAGAATCTATGAAGCAACAAGCAATTATTGAATGATGTATTACTGAAAATGAAGTGCAAAGATGCAAGACGCACCTTCCCAACAGCCAAAACATCCAAGTAATCTCCAAACAACCCATCGGGCCAAATATGGACTAAGCAATCAACCTAGGATAGATACAGAAAAAGTGCATAGACAGCAACATAGAGCTCCTTAATACCTTTCCAACGCCGCGAAGATAGCAAAAATCAAAGATCGTGGCAAAAAGTTATGAGCTCGGAAGCATAAAATAAAAATTTGACTTCAAATAGAAATAAATGCAGTAAAACAATAAAATACTAGAAAATAAACAACACTACTGGAAAGTGCTCGGAACTAGCTTTTCGACGATATCTTGTTTGCCCAATTTCGATATCGTATGCCCAAGTTATGACCAAAAAAAAAAAAATAGCTCCTTTAGGAAAAATTAGGGCTAGAAGGGGCAAAAGCCCGGCCAGGTGATGTCATGCTGATGTCATCGGTTCACGAGCCTAAATTTGACGGCCATCTGGCTATCGCTGCAAAAAATCAGCCCCCCTACAAAAATTTTTTTGACAGAACCCTTGGTCGTTGATATGACCAAGGGCTGTATAGAGGGGCTGGTCGGGGCTAATCTAAGGCTGTGGTCTGTAATAGGACCGACGGCCATAAAGGAGAACCCCTCAGGGGCTGGCGGAGGGCCCTCGGTCCTCCATGTGACTAGGGTGAAGCCTTTTGGAGCCTGTGGGGGCTGGACTGTGGGCGGCAGATCGGCGGTGAGACCTAGTGGCGGTGGAGGTTGGGTGGCCAATCGGTGGCCGCTCGGTGGTGCGGTGGCAGCGACGGCCTTTTTAATTGGAGGTGTCACACAGTTCTAAAAAAAAACACGTTTTTCAATATTTTTTTTGATTTTTGTGCATCGATCTGCATGTTGGGGAGGCCGTACGACCCCCAGGGAAAATGTTTTTGCCTCCCAGACCAACTTCACCAAAATCAACAAAACGAAGGGCATTTTTAGGGTTTTTGGCCACTGTGAACACAATGGTGACCTCTGTTTCAGCCCAAAGTATTCCAAAAAATTGGCTACCTCTAGATCTTGCAAAAAAGATGCCTGTGGAAACCCTTGCATTAGAAACTCACTAAAAGGCCATATCCTCAGATCACAAACAGATAGCTACAGATCTGGAGCTCTGATACCATGTTAGAAACCAAGATCACCTGCATGCAAAGGGATACCTGTCACATGCAAAAGACATGCATAACCAAAGAAGATGTTCTATAAACCTCAAAGTAAAAATGCATTAAGAGAATCAATAATTACAAAAGAGATCAATCCTTATGAAGGAGATCAAGAAACCCTAAAAGGGAAACCCTAAATGAAACCCTAGTGTGCACACTTAATAATTAATCAATTATTAATGTGCCTAAGTTTAACTTAAGTAACCAAGAGGAATAAGTGACTTAATTAATTAATCAATATGATATAATTAATTAAGCATAATAACTTATTACTCTAACAATGACAACATAAATGCATACCCATCTTAGTGACCTCCAACCACCACCATTTTCCACCTCCTCTCTCCTCCTCCATCTGGAGTCAATTTTCTTCAGTTCTTGTAGGTTTTTGACATTTTTAATCCATTTTTTAAGGTTTAGGATTTTTGTTATTTAAAAAAAAATAAAAATTATAAATCTATAAGTATTAAATCCTTTCTACCAATTTACCTAAACCCTAGCATTTGTTTAGTATATGTATGTATGTATGTATGTATGTATGCATATCTATATCAAGAAAACCCTAATGTTCTTCAAACCCTAAATCAAGAAAACCCTAGATGATTAATTCATCACATGATTGATATGGAATCAATTAGAGATTTTTTTTCTCACAATCATTCTTTTGATACTCTAAACATATGATCTATGATGCCCCCTCAGGTTGCTTATGTTTTCACAACATTTTGGACTTCCTCTGGACTATGTGATGTTGTTTTGGTTGACTTTATGTTACTGTTTGAAAGACATTATGACTCTGTGGATACTGCTCAAACATGGTGATATTTTGTTGTGTTGATGATGAGACTGTTTGATGATATTATGATGTTTAGCTTAGTGATTTTGATGATGCTATGATGATTGGTTTAATAATGTTGATGGCAATGTGATATTTGATGTCTTGTGTTTATGCAATGCTTTTCAGATTAGTTAATTGCTTATTGGAATATGGTGATATGATGTTATTTATGATGTATGTGTTCATGAGTTGTAATAGTTTCCTTTGGGGTTGTGTGGTAGGGTGTTACACATGGTATCAGAGCCAGGTTTCATGTGTAATGCCCCACCACACAACCCCAAAGGAAACTATTACAACTCATGAACACATGCATCATAAATAACATCATATCACCATATTCTAATAAGCAATTAACTAATCTGAAAAAGCATTGCATAAACACAAGACATCAAATATCACATTGCCATCAATATTATTAAACCAACCATCATATCATCATCAACATCACTAAGCTAAACATCATAATATCATCAAACAGTCTCATCATCAACACAAAAAAATATCACCATGTCTGAGCAGTATCCACAGAGTCATAATGTATTTCAAATAGTAACATAAAGTCAACCAAAATAACATCACATAGTCTAGAGGAAGTCCAAAATGCTTTCAAAACATAAGCAACCTGAGGGGGCATCACATGATCCTAGGGTCCTATATCTCATTCTCAGGTACCTATGAAAAACATGTAACCCTAAATATGAAATATTGTAATCCTTTTAATTTGGTTCTAAGGAATATGGATAGGTCCTTAAAATATCTTCTTTTCTATAACTAATATAGATTTGAAACCACTTAAAGAATCTTGAACTATCCTTGTTTATTTATATTTATAAAAAAAACATTAAAAATTAATAATTTATGACATTCTCTTATAAATCATTATTTATTTTGTAAATATAGCAACAGTCTCTTTATATTTTTCATTAATATAATTAGGACAACATTGACATCCATAGACAATGAAGTGTAAATGAAAACAAAAGTATAGTAGATGAGTAATGAAATCCTTTTTGACATATGACCTAGTAATTAAAAATTATACATTTATCCCCACCTTTAGGCCCTTTCTTAAAGAAAAATCATGAAATAATCTCTATCCTTGTGAATAAGAATAGACTTATCCACGACACTTTAAATTCCCCTACTAGGAGGAAAAATAGGGATTCGACTACATAAACAAAATAGTGCAAGAATTGGAAAATTGTGATTATGAATTTTTACAAAAAATATATTAAAGACTTAGAAATAATCCCCTACTTGACTTGTTATATTACCTCTTACCTTGAAATATATAAAATCTAGTAAAAGGAGGAGATCATTATGCAAACAAGTTCCCCAAAGGTAAGTATATATTTTCCCTCCACCTCTATTATGTTTGTACACACAATAAATAACATATGAATTTATTTACATTAGCACATACATTGGTCTTATTACTTTCTTACACGTATACGCTAAGATAGGCGGCCTTGCTTTCTCTCTATAATGGTTGACATAATAGATCCATATAATCGAGCAAGGTTAAATTCAAGTAAATAAAATGAACCTTAAGGTATCAAGAAATAAATAAAGAAGAATATACCCTAAAATGTATCCATATTACCTTGGCTCTCTTTTCCAATATGAACTTGGAAAACTTGGGTTTCCTTTTCCACTATCAACTTGAGGAAATTAGATCTCGTATATAATATCAAATTATGTTTGGGCCTCCTCTCAAGAAATCGATTGAACTTTAACATCCTCTCCAATTTTTGCATCTAATCAAATAATATAGTTTTAGTGCCTATATATATATATATATATATATATATATATATATATATATATATATAGAGAGAGAGAGAGAGAGAGAGAGAAATCCCAATAATTAATTTAGCTATAAGTCTTGCAAACCCAAGCCCTAAATCTTAAACCATTTACCTAAGACATATAACATATAAAAAATTAAACCCTCCATCATAAATAGAGAACCACTAACTATGAACTCAAAACCCTATCATGTAGGCTTGTTATAAACCTTCAATTGGCACATGTCCTAAATTATAAATAAATTAAACTATGAACCCTAGAACACAAACTAAGTACAAATTATATACCATATACTAAATAAACCTATACCCTAGATTAAAATCATAAACATTAGTATCAATGCTAAATCTTAAATCATTGAAATTAATTTGTATAAAATCTACCCCAAATCATAGACCATACACCATAAACCCTATTTAAAATGTATGATAAATCCTAAATGTTATGCCCTCAATATTAGTGTACATTGGGTTATGAATAGTTGACTTGTCGCTATCTTAACTCTCTATTAAGTCATATTATCATTGGTATATTGTTATTTAGTATTTTAGGTTGACCTAAGACTTATATAGGTGTGTCTAAGTCAGCCTAGGTGATATCCTAGGCATAAATAGGTATATATAGGAGGTTGTGTGTCTTATTTCATCATCAAGTTGTGAAGTGTGTTCTCATTAGAGATATTTGGAGGTTTTCCCCCTTGAAGTGGCTTGTTATTCTCAGTTATTATCAATTATTTGCAGCATATTTCATATCATATTCTCCTATTGTGCAAGTTATTTCATAACAAGTGGTATCAGAGCATGATCTTGGCACTGTAGAGGCAAAGTTTTTTCTCAATTTTGGAGGTGATTTTGGGAAGAGCATATCTTTCAGATTTTGGAAAAAAAAAAATTCTAATTTTTAAAGGGTTTTTGAAGAACATATTAAAGAAGCTACAGTCCAAATTTTAGAAAAATTGGAGTAGAATTAAGTGAATTATTGCAGAATTAGGGTTTCTACACAAGTTTTTTGGAATCTGCATATCTCGCACATCTTGTCAAATTGGAGTTTTATTTTTATTGGATTTTTGAATACATAATAGAGGAGATTACAATAAAAAATTTGGAGGAATTGGAGTAGAAATAAGCAAGTTATTGATTTTTTTTTTCACAATTATCATTCTCCACGCTGCAAATCTACTTATTTCTTGGAGGTTTTTCTAGGTGAGAGTTATTTTGGCCCTAGTAAGTTACAATAATTTTTTTAGAGAATTTAAGTTTTATTTGTTTGATTTATTTTAAAATTAGTGGTTCCCATCATGATGGGGCCTACAACAAGGGGCAAAAAGAATGTTGTCACTTCAGGGAAGACCCCTGATAAGGATGGGGTAACAATAGAGGATATTACTCCTCATGAGGAAATTAGTAAGGCCAAGGAAGAAATTTCCTCAATGAATATGGATATGTGTGACCTAAGAGGAGATATATAGGACATACGAAACATGTTAAGCACCTACATGGCTGAACCAAGAAAGGAGTTCTCAAGCAACCAAGGTGAAAATTCTAGGTCAGCTAACATTGACACAAGCTTTAGTAATCCTATGGGATCTAGGAATTTATTTCCAAAGGTGGATATGTGCAAGTTCGATGGCAAGGATCCTCTAACATGGATAAACCAAATGGAGAATTTTTTTGAAGTACACCAAATCCCAAATGGACAAAAGGTCATGATGGCTTCCCTATATCTAGAACTAGATCAATTCATTTGGTATCGTTGTCTTTGCAATCATCGAAGGAAAAAGGGGCTCACCGTCTCATGGTCATTTTTTACAGAGGAACTCCAAGCACAATATAGCAATAGCGTGACAGACAACTTCTTCAGCCAACTAGCTAAACTTCAACAAACAGGATCAATTAAGGATTATATTCAACAATTCCAAAATCCATCCTTAAGAGTGGATACAATTACGAAGGAAAACTTGAATGATTTATTCTTGGGTGGTCTCAAGGATCACATTCAACATGAGGTACGCATGTTTAGCCCTAGCTCCATAAATGAGTCTTTTATCTTAGCACGCAGGGTAGAGAAGTATTTGATTCCTAAGAAGCAAGGGGATAATGTGACAAGAGAGAAAGGATATTCAACACAACCTACTAGGTTGACTCCACAAAAAATTGAGGAGAAAAGAGAAAAAGGGTCGTGTTTCAATTATGATAGCAAATACAGTCGAGGACATAAATGCAGTGAAAAGAAATTGTTCTATATTGAAGGTCCAAGTGAGGAAGACGAGGAGGAACCCATACTAGAGGATGAAAGGGAGTCAAATGAGGAATCACATGATTCTCAACCAATCATTTCTTGTCATGCACTCTCAGGTTTCAGTGATCCACAAACTCTCAAGGTGGTGGAGTTCTTAAAGAAGCAAAAGGTAATAGTGTTGATCGACTCAGGTAGTACTCATAATTTCATCAACAAAAAGTTAGCTACTCATCTAAATTGTTTTATATATCTAGCTCCAAAGTTTTAGGTTTTGATTGTAGATGGTGGTATAGTTAGTTATTCAGGGAAGTGTCATAGCATTAAATTATCCATGGGACATTATCAAATTGATACCCCAAGGTATGTGATATCCATGTGTGCAGTAGCTATTGTTTTGGGAATACAATGACTTACTACATTGGGAACGATTGAGATGAACTTCCAAGAACTATTCATGAGATTTCAATCAAAAGGAAGGGTAGTTGAGCTAAGGGGGTTGAAGGAAAAATCCCCACAAATGGTAAGCTCTCATCAAATGCAAAATTTTCTTAAGAAAGGAGTGGATGGATTTGTGACCCAACTATGTTCATTAGAAGTCTCTCAATCTAATGCTCCTACTCGTCCAGATTTGCAAGCTATAATTCATCATCACTCAGTTGTTCTTGGAGATATGCGTAAAGGAATTCCTCCTAAGAGGGATCATGATCATTCCATACAGTTAGTTCTAGGGATCCAACCATCGAACATCAGGCCTTATAGGTATCCACACACACAAAAGAGAGATAGAAAAAATTGTTGAGGAGATACTAGAGGCATGAATTATCAGGCATAGCCAAAGTGCTTACTCCTCGCCTGTGGTGATGATACGTAAGAAGTATGATACTTGACACATGTGTCCAGATTATAGAGTGCTCAACATGTACACAATTAAAGATAAGTTTCCTATTCCAGTCATTGATGATTTGCTAGTTGAATTGAATGGAGCTATGTATTTTACCAAGTTAGATCTTAGATCTGGTTATCACCAAATTCAGATTAAGGAGGAAGATATTTGTAAGACAAAATTTTAGACTCATGAGGGTCATTATGAATTTTTGGTGATTCCATTTGGTCTTACCAATGCACCATCTACATTCCAAAGTATGATGAATTCCATTTTTAAGAAGTTCTTGAGAAAGTTTGTGTTAGTATTCTTTGATGATATATTGATTTATAGCAAGACTTGGGAAGAACATTTGCAACATGTGGATCAAGCATTACAAATACTTGAAGCTCATAAACTCTATGCTAAGTCATCCAAGTGTGCTTTTGGTCTTACAGTGGTGGAGTATTTGGGACACATAGTTTCACATGAAGGAGTAAAGGTGGATCCTAACAAAATTAAGGCTATCATGGAATGGCCTATTCCAAAAACCATTAAGAAACTAAGGGGTTTCTTGGGATTGACAGGGTATTATAGAATATTTGTGAAGAATTATGGCCGTATAACAACACCTCTCACCACTCTATTGAAGAAGGATTATTTTCATTGGAACGAGTCTGCCAATACAACATTTGAGAGATTGAAGGAGGCTGTGTACAACTCCAGTGCTTGCCACTCCTGACTTCACCAAGGAATTCATTGTGGAATGTGATGCTTTTGTAAATGGGATAGGAGCAGTGCTCATGCAAGAAGGTCAACCAATTGCTTTTGAGAGTCATCAATTAAAGGGTAAGAATCAACTAAAACCTATTTATGAGAAGGAAATGCCAGCAATCCTCCATGCAATTAAACAATGGAGGCCTTATCTATTGGGTAGACACTTCAAGGTTAAGACAGATCGTGATAGCCTAAAATATTTTTTGGAACAAAGACTATCTTTTGAAGAGCAACAAAAATGGGTCACTAAGATGCTAGGATATGAATTTGAGATTGTATATAAGAAAGTGAAAGAAAATATTGTAGCAGATACACTTTCAAGGAAGGATGAGAAAGATGAAGCCTTATTGTGTGCCCTTTAAATATTACAAGCAAATTGGGTGGATGAATCCAAAGCAGAGTGGCAAAATGATGTTGCCACAAGTAATCTCATCGAACAATTAAAAAGTGATCGTAGTAGTTCAGATAAGTTTTGTTGGAAGGGAGATACTCTTTGGTATAAAGAGAATTTGTATCTCTACAAGAATTTCACTCTTAAACACAATATTCTCATAGAGTTGCATGAGTCTCCAGTGGGTGGTCATTCAAGATTTTTGAAGACATATCATTGGGTCAAGCAAGATTCTTTTTGGGAAGGGCTAAAAGGTGATGTTCAAAAATTTGTGGTTGAATGTTTGGTTTTTCAAAGGAATAAAGGGGAGACAATTAAGACACTAGGTCTCTTGCAACCCTTATCTATTCCTAGCTAGTGTTGGGAAGAGGTATCCATAGACTTCATCACAGGGCTTCCCAAATCTAAAGGTCATAATGTCATCATGGTAGTAGTTGATTGCCTCACTAAATATGCACATTTCATTGCATTATCACATCCTTTTATAGCAAGTGTAGTGGTAAAATATTTTTTGGAGAATATCCAAAAGCTACATGGTACACCTAAGGTTATTGTTAGTGATTGTGATCCTATCTTTACTAGTCACTTTTGGAAAGATTTATTCTCATGTTTGGGTACTCAATTGGCTCATAGGTCTTCATACCACCCTCAATCAGATGGGAAAACTAAGGTTGTTAATAAGTGTTTTGAAGGATATCTACATTGTTTCACTTCAGAGAAACAATCTCAATGGGTAGATTGGCTACCACTTGCGGAATGGTGGTATAACACTTCTTTTCATAGCTCATCAAAAATGTCTCCATTTTTGGAACTTTATGGGTATCATCCTCCTTCCATCACATCATCAATAAAGGTGTCACCAAGATTTTAGGCAGCAGAAGACCACTTGCTTCATCAACAAGTACTTTTAGGACTCAAGGAGAATTTATCCATGGAACAAAATCGAATGAAACAATAGGCAGACCAAAATCGTAGTGAAATAAGTTTTGAAGTTGGGGATTGGGTCTTCTTGAGATTGCAACCTTATAAGAAAATCTCACTAAAGCAACAAAAAAAGAATAATAAGTTGTCTCCAAGGTATTATGGTCCATACCAAATCATGCAAAAGATCGGTAGTGTTGCCTACAAGCTAGAGTTGCCACCAACAACAAAGAGACATCCAATTTTTCATGTTTCATTTTTGAAGGTAATTAGGCATAATATTCCCACTCAAACAACATTACCAGAGCTCGATGAAGAAGGAAGAATCATTTTGGAACCAAAGTGCATTCGTCAAACACACACAAAGAAGTTGAGGAATAGAACTATCACTGAGTATCTCATCCAATGGAAGAATTTACCAGTTGAAGATGCCATGCATGGGAGGACGAGGAGTTCATTCAAAAGAATCCAAACTTGATTAGCATTAAGGAAAATGCTTCTTTGAAGAAGGGGGGCATGCTACGCCCTTAATATTAGTGTACATCGGGTTATGAATAGTCGGCTTGTGGCTATCTTAATTCTCTATTAAGTCATATTATCATTAGTATATTGTTATTTAGTTGTTTAGGTCGGCCTAAGACTTATATAGGCATGTCTAAGTCAGCCTAGGTTATATCCTAGGCATTAATAGGTATATATAAGAGGTTGTGAGTCTTATTTCATCATCAAGTTGTGAAGTGTGTTCTCATTAGAGATATTTGGAGGTTTGGCCACTTGAAGTGGCTAGTTATTCTCAGTTATTATCAAGTATTTGCAGCATATTTCATATCATATTATCCTATTGTGAAAGTTATTTCAGAACACTAAATCATAAAGCACATACCTTAAACCACAAACCATATATTGGATAAACTCTGGAAACTCTAAACCCTAAATATAAGTTGTACTCTCAATCCCAAATATGAAACTATATCATTGGTTAAGGGATGTTAAGGATTCATTTATACTTTAGTGAATGAGATCATGCAAGTTAGTTATAAACCTTCAATTGGTACATTCCCTAAGTTATAAATAATTTAAACAATGAACACTAAAAAAAAAACTAGGTACAAATTCTATACCATAGATTGAATAAACCCATACCCTAGATCAAAATAATAAATTAGGTGCAATCATATATTTAATATCATTCTTTCTCTACCATCCAATGTCTTTAATCCTTTTAACATAATGTTCAAATCCTATTTACCTTAATATTAACAAAATCCTAAATCAAGAAAAATCTAGATGCTAAATTCCAAACCCTACATTACAAAACTCAATTCTCAACCCAATTTCTCGTAGTGTTACCTTATCTACCTTAAGATTTACATACTAAAACCTAGAAAATCGAAAACTTAGACTCTAATTTCCTAAGTTAAATGTACAATATGTAAGTAGTATGCATGTATATAGTGTGTATGTATACATAAATATATGTGTACACATACATAGTATATTTATGTATGTACATGTAAATAATGTATGCACATACTATGTATGTGTGTGCGTACATTTAAGGACCACCGTTTAATTTACTAGACATTATGCTATTTTGTTATCATTTAGACAAATACATTATTATATAGTTCATGTTATGATAATTTAGATACTTGACTCTATATATAATTTTTATTGATGATTAAAATGCATGTGTAGAATATACTAATTATATTTTGATAACTTGTATGTGTGATGGTGAATTGATAATATTGATGCATATGTTAATTTAAATATTGTGATGAGTAAAATGATTAGGTTTTACATGAAATTATGAAATAAATATTATTGTTTACCTTGTGAGAGTTGAGTGAATATTCTTATGTGAATTCAATAATTATGAATCTTAGAGATTATGCTAATTGGGAATTAGAATATTTGTGTGATTTGAAATGCTCTATTGAAATTGATAATGTGAATGTGTATATTTTATTTCATTTTATTTGAATATGTAATTTTATTGGATGCATTAATGTGTGAAATCAAGTGTGTAGGTTTAACTTCCATGCTCACAGAATCAAAGGTCTCCAAGGAACCTAATGTGACCAATCTCGTAATATTGACTATAGTCCATTTGGAGGGACTATAGCATCAACATAATGTGATCAATGTGATGTGATTTGAGACACAAGTGCATGTGATTTTGTGAGGTCTTAAATTCTTTAGCTTGAATTTTAAATTTGGGATTGTATCCTTGAGGAAAATTTCGGATTCATCTTTGTTTGAGTTTTTAAAGGGGTGAAAAAGGTCTTATTTTGTGTAATTTCATAATTTTTAAACCCCTAAGGTGCTACCTAAGGGTTGGGTACTTAATTGAACCCTTATCTTGGAATATATCCAAGATATGACCCCTCATAATTTCCCATTAAGAGGGGTAACAAATTTTGGGTATTGTAAAGGTGAGAGGATGGACTTGTTCCAAGCACATCCCCATTTTTCTCCAAGTTCATTTATAGATGGAGATTTTTTGGGTGGAGTGCCCAAGTGGACTCCCCCTTCCTAATTATTTTTGGAGACTTTTAAGGATAGAGTGAAAGACACTTCTTCCTCCCTTAAATGTCTTCCACATAAGGGAGACTTAGAGGGGTGTGTGTTGGAGGGATGGGAAGGTGAAAAATTTCACCTCCCCACTAGAGAGGATTCCAAATTAGGATTCTATTTAGCATTTTTTTGAGAGATTGGGGATTCTTTTCATTGTTGTAATTTGAGGAATTTTATTAAGGGAGTTGTGTGAAAAAGACTTGGGAAGGAGTTGGAAGGATTGGAGCTCTTATTCAACAATATCTTCCTTGGAAAGTTTGATAAGGTAAGAATCAAGCTCCTCCATATATTTGTTTATGTATGAGTTTGCTAAAATGTTTTGTAATGATTGTTGTGTGTCTTCTTTGTAATGTTATTGTTCTTGTTGTGTTGATAAAATATGGGTTGGGTTGTTATGGGTATTGCTCTTACTTGATGAGAGCTTCACAAGTGTGGGTTGAGAGAGGGAGATACTCCCATGAGAAAACTTCGTCCTTTGAGAAGGAGGCACTTGGGTACAAGTAACCTTCTTGTCTATTTAAGCATAGTGTTTAGGAAGATAAGTTGAGATTCAATGAGAAATAAAATTTATGAAGAGAGATGTTTGAACTTTCTAAGGTTTTCCCCATTGGATTGAGATGCCACCTCATCTCCCCCTTATGAGTCTTGATAAGATTCATTGTGTGTGAGTCAATCCTTGGACTTGGGTGTTTATTTGTATCTGTGTGTACCTTAATGTTTTAATTTATTATGTGCTTGTGTATTAATTGGTTCTTATGGAGACCTCTTAGTTTGAGGATGGCTAGTTTTTTTCTATTCAATGTTTGGGTGGAAAGAAAAACCATGGCCATGAAAGAGATATTGTGTTCAATGTAGGTGGAGAGACATGGAAAGTTGCAAATTTGGAAGATCTATTTCTCTCCCCATGTGACAGTGCCAAGAAATATGTAGTATTATGTTCAATCAAAAATTGTGTAAAGTGTTGGAGAAAATATTGTATGTTATGTTTAAAATGTAATGACTATCAAGTCATGCACACATTTATATTTTATTCAAATCCCTTGAGTGAATTATTTATCTCCAATCTTCCAATTACTATTTTTGTTTTGTATGTAAGAAGTAACTTCTAGAATTACAATACATATATTTTTCTATGAAATGAAGATTTTTGTCTTATAAGAAAAATCACCTACTAATTTGGTTGGAGATCACATAGTAGGATGTTATGTATGAAAAGAAAATTTATTATTATGTTGTAATAAAAATATGCATTCTATTTCAAATTTACAATGTCATATCTTTTTCAAAATGTAAATGGGTAATCTAGGTGAAGTGCAAATATAGAAATCTATCAATGAGATTGTATGTTCCTTGCTATTCATTAGGTTATTGTGCTAAGAAAATAAGTTTAGAATTTTGTTAATATTCACTCTATTTTGATCCTATTATTAATATAATTTAATGTGTAACATCAAAGTATCTTGTGATGCAGGCGATCAGATTTGAGATTTTCTATGGTTATAACTACCTACATTTGTTGGATCCATGGATGGTGTAGAGGTTGAGTCTTTTCTTCTCAGTCTTGATAGGTGCTTTAAATTATGTGCATATGAAAAAAATATAAAAGAACAATTAATGATACACTTGCTTTGAGGCCTAGCCTATACATGGTGATGTTAGGAAGAGAAAAAAACCACCTCTCTATCGACACCCTCACTTGGGAGACCTTCCTAGAGTGGTTCAAGGAATGATACTTGTTTGAGTACTTTATGTAAGAGATGAAGATATTAACTCAACACCCAAGACCACTTGCAAAACAATGAAAACCTTCTACAAGAGAGTATGCAAGAAAATCAGCTTTCTTGATATTAATACCTATCAAATTATGAGGTATGAAGTATTAAAAATGTGTACAATGACATTCCTTATATAGGCAAGGTTGAAATGTAGTAATGAACAAGATGTTGACATATGTAATAATCCTATGACATGAGACAACTAAAAAATTAACTAGCTAGGAATCATGCAAAATAGCTAGATAAGATAAGTTCTAGGGAAGCCAACTAAGACTTCTAGAAATAATCTTATGTCCTAAGTAAACTTAATCATGTGAATAAGTCTTCTAATTACCTAGTGAATGAATTAACTAGGTACAAGGCATTAATCACTCTAACACTTTAGGCAACATTGTATCAACAAGTTCCATGATCTCCATCACAGGGGACTGTCAATAGTATAATATAAGAGTTGATTCCTAGAGCTATTGCAATATGTGGACTACCTTCATGATGAGAAAATTCCCATCAACCATTTCATCAGGAGACTAAATGTAGGCATATTAGGACCCATTCATATGGCCGATCCCAAGAACCTTCATGTTGTTGTGGAGAAGGCCCTCATTGCTAAGGAGATTTGAGGGAAATCCCATGATGCATGAGAGCGGTTCCAAAATCGTAATTAGGGTACACATGCACATGGTTTTCATCGACCTCTCCTTCTTTAAAAGGAAGGATTTATACCCTTTGTAGGACTATCTAGGCTACCACAACAACAACAACATAGTTAAAGGTCCAAACCTCAGCAAGGTTTTCAAGGTGGCCACTCTAGGCCATGATGACCATATGTTCCTCGTAGAGATCAATGTCCTCAAGTATAAGGTACCACCCTAGCACATTCATAGTAGTCTTTCTATGGAGGTAATAGTAGTTCTACTAGGACTAGTGGTAAAAATTTTAGTAGGGCCCAACCATCATAGGTATAGTTGAGATGACCTTGCTATGTGTGTGGTGTGATTGGGCACTTGGCTAGAGAGTTTCCTTGGGGTTTCATAGCTATAGGTCAACATACAATGGGATCTAAGTAGACAGTGTGTGATATGGGCAAGTTCCACTAAGTATTTGTGATGATCAAGAACCACCAAGTTGAGCACCTGACCACAGTTATTGATGTCCTAGGTATGATAGGAGATACACATGTTTCTATTTTATTTGATTATGGGGAATATGATTCTTTTATATCCATTTCTATAGTGGATCATAGTAGGCTAGTGGCATCTAGGAAGGATGATAGGTGGGAGGTTGAGCCAGCCTTGGGGGCTAAGGTGTCCATATATTTTGTAGTCAAATATTTTCCATTATGTCTTGGAGATTGGCCTTCTATAGTTGATCTTCATATTACTTCATTAGGCTCCTATGGAGTAGTTTTGGGTATGGATTGGCTCGACACACATCAAGCTAAGGTGGATTTTTTCCAATAGCTGATTAAGTGTGTAGATGACCATGGTATGGTAGTAGTGATTAAAAGGTTGTAGAAACCTATTTCCCTTTACACAATATCCACTATGCAACTAAAGTGGTGTATACGAAAGGGATTTCAAATGTTTTCCATAACCATTAGTGATAAGGACAAGGAGGAGATAGAGACATCATTGTATGACCATCCCATTCTAGGGAGTTTTTTTATGTATTTTCTTTTGAGTTTCCAAGCAAGTCACCAAGTCGAGAGATTGACTTTCACATAGACTTGGTACTAGGAGCTGGGTCAATCTCGAGGGAACCCTATAGGATGGCCACATGAGCTTAGTGAGCTCAAGCTACAATTAGAGAAGTTTATAGAGAAGGTTCATATCCATTTGTGTCTTGCCTTGGGGAACTCCTATCATCTTTGTTAAGAAGGATGAATCCCTTCATCTTTACATATACTATAGATAGTTGAATAAGGTGATGATTAAGAATTGTAGCCTACTTTTGAGGATTGATGATTTGTTTCACCAGATGTAGAGAGCTAGAGTGTTCTTGAAGATTGACCTTAAGTATAGTTATCATTAGTTGCATATTGTAGAGGCAAATATTCATAAGATTTCTTTCAAGACTAGATATTGTCACTATGAGTTTATAGTGGTACTATTCAGGTTGACGAATGCCCATGTAATGTTCATGAGTCTCATGAATGAGGTATCTCATACCTTCTTAGGTTGGTTCATGATAGCATTTCTTGACAAAATTCTAATATATTCGTGGAATGAGGAGGAGCATGAGGGGAACTTGTAGCAGGTTCTTTAGTGTTTGAGAGACCATTAGTTGTATGAAAAATTGTTAAAGTATGCCTTCTTTCGTTTAGAGGTTCACTACATTGGTCACATACTATTTGGAAATGGTATCTTCATACATCCATCGAGGATTAGGGCCATTATGGATTGTCCAGTGGCTACCATAGTGATAGAGTTTAGGATTTTTATACAATTAGCAAGGTATTACCACCATTTTGTGGAGGGTTTCTCCAAGATTGTACATCCTATTACTTCTCTTTAGTAGAAAATAATTTTTAGTGGACATAGTAGTGTGAGAGGGCCTTCCAAGTCCTCAAGGAGTTCCTCACTAGTGCTCCTATCTTAGCAGTACCAGACTCATCAACATTTTTCATGGTTTGCACAAACACCTTGATTGATGGCTTAGGTGTGGTACTTGTGTAGGAGGGTAGAGTGATCACGTATGAGTTGTGAATACTCAAAACCAATGAGCTAAACTACCCTACTCATGACTTAGAGTTGGGAATGCTAGTTCACACTCTAGTTTGTTGGAGGCCTTTTCTTTTGGGACATCACTTTAAGCTACACTCGAATCACCACAGTCTTCAATATATTTTCACTCAGCTAAATCTAAATGCTCATCAAAGATGTTTGATGGAGT
The DNA here is from genome assembly GCA_007258455.2 of Sequoia sempervirens. Taxonomy (NCBI): domain Eukaryota; kingdom Viridiplantae; phylum Streptophyta; class Pinopsida; order Cupressales; family Cupressaceae; genus Sequoia; species Sequoia sempervirens. The sequence goes on along the minus strand of VDFB02000363.1, from coordinate 154,064,013 downwards.
TCCTATGTGAGTATGACTTTTATGTGCATTAAATCAAAGGGAAGGAGAATATGGTAGCAAATAATTTGAGCAAGAGGCAACATAAGTTATCATCTATGTTGTTGGGCACAAATTTGAGAAGTCAGATTCTATAACACTTACTAGAGGATGAGTGGTACATGGAAGTTCAACAAGAGATCCAATCATAGAGTGCCTTTAAGGGATTTTTTTTAGGATACACCTTGGATTCTAATGCTTTACTATTGCATAGATGTTGCGTCTATGTACCTAGTACAAGTGATCTTCATACAATCATACTATCAGAGGCACATAGACCACCCTATGCAATACATCTATTGGAACTGTAAAATTTTGATGATTTTACATGTTGTTCATACTCATAATTTTCCAAATAAGTCCTACCATGAGCATATTTTCCCCTTATTTGGCCATGTAGTCCCATAAAATCATCTAAGTCTGAATATTTCACATTATAGTTCCTATCGGCATGAGGATATCAAGGTCTCCCCAACCCATAATGCATTTTTGTTAATATACATCTATTGTTGCCTATCGGAAGGACCTCAGGGATGTCTCACCAATCATAAATCATATGCATGCACCTTTTGATAGGACATACACATTGTTTCGGTGATAGAGGAAAATTCATATCGGCGAGAGTGATATCGTCGGGGTGATGTCTCACTGAAAGGGGCGTGTCTTGCCGACCAATGATAAGGATATACATTTTGACTAGACTAAAGGTATTCGACATGAAGTCTCGATGAACTCTTATTGTCTCACCGACTAGCACAGAATGAACAAATACTTTGGCAAGAGTTATGTCTTTGAAGTATGGTCTTGGCGAGTGCATTGGGTCTCGCCAATAAAACACAAAAAGATTATGTCGGTGTGATGTCTTACCGAATGGCTCCGGTCTTTCCGACAGTGCAAAGGGATTCAATCAATGGTTTTCGGCGTGAAGTTATATAGTCTTGCTGACCTGTTTTGTCACACCGAATTGTTTCATCGATGAGAAAATGAGCATGTCTCAGCGATATGATTGTGTCATAAGGTATTTCGGCAAGACGCATGTGTTCTATGAAACCTCTTCTTGACCCAAAATTGTCTTAGTGACTAGAAAATACACTAAAGGACACATCTCAATAAAACAAATATTTGTCTATGGGACATCTCCACGACTCCATGGGTCACAACGAAACACAAAAATCAAAGGATATCTGTTGATGAGACATTTGACTTCAGCATGACTACTCGATGTCTCAACGAGTGTTTCACGCATGTTAAATGAAACCCGAATAGTATTGCTCACCGACATGGGATTATGAAGCGATGTGTCTCTTCAGATGTGAATGTATAAATATCCATTTTCAATTGTAAAAGAAAGACATTAGATTAGATTAGATATACAGTAGATAGATTAGAAATGGATACAGTAGAATAAAAGTTTTAGATCAGAGACTATGATGCATGATTTCAAATGAAGATATCAATGAAAATCAGTTGATGTGGCAGTTCATTTCTGATGTCAATTGTCTGTTGTGCTTATTGAAAGTATTACTAAGTTGTCTCCAAGATTGATTCTTTCTAGTTGTTTAAATTGATGTAACAAGTTTATATTCAGTTTATCAGTGCACATTTTCTCACTAATACATTTGATTGCAAAATCCGACAAAACTATCCGACAAAATATGTAAAATTCGATGTTCATCGGGTGCTTGTAAAATTTGATGTGTAATTTCCAATTTTTTGAAAGTTTATCCCTGATGTTCGTCGAAATTTCTACGAACCTGGGGTTCGTTGAAATGTCGGCTATCATTTTCGTCGAATTTTTCACAAACATGAATTTTTTTTTTTTTAAAATTGTGGCCGACATAAAGAAAAGTGAGTTCGCGCCTGATTTATTGTGACAGTGTTTTTCTCTACTTGAGATAGTTTGTGGAGAACTAAGGACGATTTTCTTGGGAAAAATTAGAAAAAATTCAAGAAGATATCGCCGTTGAGGGTAGTCATCATTTTTGCATAATTTGTTGTGAAGTCGATTTGTAGTTCCGGGTTTGGAAATCATATTTTAAAGCAACATCTCATCAGATTTCATTTTTAGAGGTTTAGGGTTTTGAGAATTTCATGTCCAGATTTTGTTGTGTGGAATCACCATAAGATCACAACCAAGGAACAGATTCTTGTGACTCTAATTATGTGATCCATAACTCTATTGGTCATGTGGCACAATTGTGCTATAACAAATACAAGATGCATTCATGTGTGACCCAAGTTTAATGTGGCTATGTTGTGATAGAAATGGAGGCACTCATATAATGTAGTTAATTCAGGTTGTATAATGTAGGTGTCAATCATCATTGGGTGCATTCAGGTTGTCTCAAGTTTAACAGGTTAGGATGTAATTATAGCATGATCGAAGAGTGATTAACTCTTGCTACAATAAAGAGCCTATAACTCTGGTTGATATGCAGAGTGGTTGTGTTATATCAATTATGTAGTGCATTCAAGCACAACCCATGTTTAATGGGCTATTCTAGAGAGTGATCAAGATTTTCTAAACCTTATGAATGTTACTTGACATATATTTACATAATCTCAAATTCCTTTAGAGGCTTTTGAAGTATCAATGTATCCTATATAGGGTTTAGAATGATTTATTTTAATTAAAAAAATAAATAAATGATGTATTTCCCTATAATTAGATAATGTGGAGATCTCCTAAATATGCCCCAGCACACTATCCTCTTTGGCACTGTATTCATTACTCCAGCTACTAGGGTTTTGCATATGACATCTTTAATATCTTCATGACTGTGGATTTTAAATAGATCTCAGTCTTTGCTTTAATCCTTTTCATGGTAACCCTTGAGTTCCATAATCCACCTTCAATCTCTTCTAAGAATGTTGTCTTAAGCTAGACTGAATAGTATGCATATAAAGCAAGTCCTTCATACCTACCATTGTTCCAAACCACCACTCACTGCCTTGCTTAAAATGTTGCCTCCATAACCACAATAGTATGTTTTAAAATCATGGTTGCCAATGATTGACCATTAAGGTCACCACTTTTATCATGAAGATACAATGAGATTTTTGTCTTCAAACTCGAGGCATTATGGAAGATAACATTGTGAATTGTTTGTTGTGTATGATTCAATTTTCTTGCACATTTACTGCTTTGCTAACTTCCTTTAAGACTGAGTATTGCACCCTCAAGCTGCAATCTCAAACAGCTCACTCACTATCACTTGAAGATTCCTTTTATGAGCATCCTTCTATAAAATCAAACTATGCCCTATAGACTGCCTACTTACTACAGGGGACTCATTGTTTCATGGTATTGTAGTTCTTAAGATCCTTCAACCTTATTGACACTACTTCACAGTCCACAAGGTATTATTCACTATTCTCCCATATTTGGTGAGTCTCAAAACACTGCTCAAACATGCAATCCACTACCTCCATTATACAATATTAATGGCTAAGAAGAAACATTGAACCTATGATTACCACTGTTACTTCATTTGGACAGTCATTCCCTGATTGCATTTGCCTTGTCTAACACTACCAAAAGCATTTGAAAAACCCTTAAGGTCAGCAAGGGGGTAAGGAAACTCACTGTTAAAATCTCCACTTTACTATGCAAAGTTTGAGCTTTATTATCTTGTCACTGCTTCAGCCTGTTTTTGACTGTCACATCTCAAGTGACTGTCATTCTTTTTACTGTAGATTGCATTTACAAATGTCACTAAGCTACATAGTGTGCTTGTTTGGCTACAATATTTAGATTGCAAGATTTTGTTATTACCTACAATGTCTCAATCTTTCTAGTATTGCAACCTCACTAATCCACTATAGTTATTGTTTATGTTTCTATGGAGGCCTAGAGTTTGTACCCTAATCATACTCTTACCAATGCTTCTGTTGTTTTTTATTAGGGTTCTCTCAATGTTGAGGGCCCTAGGGATAAGCTTGTCATAAGAAGTGACACATTACATCTTTAACTAAAAGGATAAATCCGTATTGACATTAGCAATGATGATTCTAACTTGTTGCTCCTTAGGAATCGGTCACTTGCTCTTACTAGCTCGCTACCCATGTTGTAGGAATTTTGTGATCAAGTTCAATATTCTGATTTTAGGAGTCTTAACGGTTAGTAAAATCAGAATTTAATAAGTTTTGAATTAGCATTTTAAAGTGTTTTTGGGGGTCATTAACTTTAGACTATCTTCTCTTTTGCAGGAGTGGTTGCATGCCAAATTTTTTTGGTGTAAAATATCATAATTATTAGATTATGTTACCTGTATATGAATAAAAATTATTGGAGTGTGAGTTTGATATTTTTTGAAGATCTAAATAGTCAAGCTTGGTAAAAAAAAATCATGTCAAATAATATTAGTCTAGAAAAAAATGAATAGACACTTGATAGATTGTGGGCTAGATTGAAAAGAAAGGGTGATGGGAAATGTTATTTTCTTTGCAATAATTGCAAGGGCTTAAAGACAAGATGACTTTTAATCAAAAAAGCTGAAAAACATTGTAGGCAGCATGGTCACGTTGAAGGGGGGCATGATTTTTGTCCACTGGTAAGTTGTTCATTATATATGTTTATATTGATTGAATTTGTAAATGTTTATATTGTTTTAACATTATATATAATCACTTGATCATGATCATGGTTTATTTGTGTCTATCATTATTATAAAGGTGGGGCTCCCTAGGGTAGATGATATGGATTATCATGGCTCGAAGAATGTGGTTTTGCAAGCGGACGAACATGGAGCTGTGAATATCGAAGATGAAGTTAATGATCGAATGGAAGAAGATGATCATGTGCCATAAAACACAGTTGAAGATGATGGTACGAATACATTGATCCATGCCACATTTAGTGGCAGAGCTAATCATGATGATCAAGATGACTTTGATGATGTTCATGATTTACTTGTACTTGACAAGGCATACGAGCCCCTTTGTGAAGGCTCTAAAACAACTCTTTTCTCTGCTGTATTGTTGTTGTAAAACTTGAAGGTTATAAATGGTTTATCAAACACAACAATCTCACAGATGTTAAGGTATGTCATATATGTCATTTTTTTTCATCTATTTTAATTGTTGTTAGTTCATCACTAGTAAATAAAGGATGAAATATGTACCATTAATATTCTTTATATAAACAACTTATTTTTTGTTGTAGATTGATTGATGAATTTTTGTTACCACCATCAAATGTTTTACCTCGCTCATACCGATGTGCTTATGAAAGATATCATAATGGAGTATCACAATAGATGCATGTCCCAATGATCATATTATAGATTATAAACAACATGAATCAAAGAATCTCTAATGTCATATCAGTAGATATTGAACAAATCAACTAACAAAAAGGTGTCTTGCAAGGTTCTTCGTTATATTCCCATTATTCCACGTATGTAATGATTATTTAGGTGCGAAAGCTTAGTGCAATTTATGGATTACCATGCATGGAATAGAAGTGGAGATGACAGTCTTCGAATTCCTATAGATGGTTCTACATTTAGGGACATGGAGGAAAATGGCCACACTTTAAAGAAGAACCTTATAATCTCAGGCTTTCGTTGGTAGCGGAGGATGCCAATCCATTTGGAGAGTTGAGACCTATTTACTCGGTGTGGCTTGTTTTTTATCAACAATATCTTCCATGGATGTCAATAAAGAGAGCACATAATGTTGTCACGATTGTTCTGTATTTGTTTACATCAATTTTCTTTAATGTAGTAGCATCTCACGGTCTTATTTGTTGCATAATGACATTTTTTTTCATTCACAGTCAGTGTACATATTAATTTATATATATTGCAGTAAAATGGTTATAATAATTATGTAATGTTTATGTTCATTCAACTAGGTAAGTACCAAGTTAAAGATATGAATGTATATATCGAGCCTCTTATCGACGAGTTACTAAAGTTATGGAATGGCTTCACTATGTATGACGTCTCCAGACCAATAGGACAAAGACAATATCAATTCCATGCAATGCTTGTATGGACAATTCATGATGCCCCAAGGCTAACACATTTTTGTGGTATGTTATAACATTCAACTGCACTTTAACAATATATAATTTGATGAAGTAGATATCATGAGTATTTTTAAAATAATCTATTCATTATATATAATTATAAAAATTGACATATTTAATCCAATTATATATCATCTTGCAGGTCTTCAAACAAAGGGAAAATTTGCATGTCCAATTTGTAGTCCAAAGATGAAATCTCGTCGTTCAACAAGTTTAGGAAAGCAGGTGTTTGATGAATATAGGAACTTCCTCCATAGAAATCATAAGTATCGAACTACTAAAAACATCTTTTCAATGGGAAAGAGGAGACTACATCAAAACCACGAAGAATGTCACCTCGCCTATGGAAGTTGGAATATAATAGAATTAATCGTCAAGGTTATACATAGGATCAAATTGTTTATCTATCATTTATGATTTGTTTTGAATTTATATTTTTATATTGTGTTGTGTTTACTCATGTTGTAATTGATAATGATTGTCGTTGTTAATTTGTTTAACTTATATGCTTCATGAAGGTCGTCAAGGCATTAATGGCTGGCTTCTACAAGGACTAAAAAGCTATCCCAGACAATTTAGTAGGTTGCCCTACTATGAGGAGCTAAAAATTGTGCATTTGTTTGATACAATGCATATCGAAAAGAATATAACAGAAATGTTATGAAAATATTGGATGGAAGACATGACAAAGAAAAAATTATCAAAATTTGTAGTGACATTCAGGAAGCCAATCATGCAATGAAAAATATCATTCAATTAAATAGTGATGGAGACCAAATTAATATAAGTGTCCTTCCTTGGTTATTAATAGAGCAACAAAGCAATGCTATAAAAGAATTCATACAAAAAATTTGATTTCCACAGGATTTGTTGCGAACATAAACAATATAATAACAAAGAAAGGTGAATTTGGGTCAGGGATGAAAACACAGGATTGGCATACCTTCATTAAGGTAATTATTCTAGTATATTATATACACTTGTATAATGCATGTACTTTTCAGTGTATTATGTTTACTACTTTTGGAAAAATAATGAAAAGATTATTTTATAATTGTTGCAGTACGTTCTACCTCTATCTCTCCCAGGAAACTTTGACAACAATGTCAAACAAGTTATATATGATCTTGGAAAATACATGAGGTAAGTAGCAAGATTTGTTCAAATCGCTGTATACATCTTATAATTGCCATTTGTTTTACTTGTTATGCAATATACTGTATATTTTTGTTAAATATCGTTAATATATTTGTGCCTTGAATCACTTGTAGATGGCTATCCTCTAAAAAAATCTATAAAGAAAATATAAATTATTGGAAGAGAAAAATTCCTTGTCTAATGTATGAAATGCAAAAGTGTCTACCTTCAACATTTTTCAATGCAGAAGAACACTACCTCATACACCAAGTTGAGGAGATTGAATTGTGTGGACCTATACACAAGGTTAATGTGGATGGTTGAGAGACACTTGAAATTTTTGAAGGCTTTGGTTAGACAAAGAGCACATCCTGAGGGTTCTATGGTGGAGGGATATATGGTATACCAGACCATGGTGTACATTAGTGAATATCTTCATAAGTTTGTAGCAAAGATCCATATAGATTGCATTTGGGATCCCAACTCCATTAACAAATTTGAAGGGGAGTACCTGTTGGGGAAAGGTAGATTGAGGAAAGTGAGAGGTAATTATAAGATGGTCATGAAGATTAATTGGAATGCATTTTATATATGGTTTTTATGTATATTGTACTTATTTAATTTTTAATCTTCAATATACATCAATTATAAATTAAGGTCGTATACTATGGTATTTAACTAATTATACGTTGTTTGTGAATTTAAATTTATTTTGGTACAGTTGGTCAAGAGTGGGATGCACTACATTTGTACGTCGCCAACAATCTTGATTGGATGATGGTATGGATTGAACAATGTCAACAATCTGGTCACGCATTAACATGGGAAGGTGTGTAAAGAAGCTCATCATAATGGAGATTCCAATGTTACACAAAGAGAAATTGATCTAGTATATGGTTTAAGAGATAAACAGGTATGTATAAATATATTAATCACCCATATTATTTAATTATTTTCAAGTATATTAATGTATATATATATTGAGATTGTTTTCTTTGCATACATTCGGCCAAGAATAAATATGTTTATCAACTGACGATATTGCAATAATTTTTACATGTTTGACATATTACAGGTGAAACACCACAAGGCTATGTGGTGCAATGGTTGTAAATTTCAAATCAAAATGTTGGATGACATGAAGAAAAACTTGTGATTTTGGTATAACCGAAGTCTTCGTGTGACTAATGTTTCATCTAGAAGCGTATGATATCCGTAAGTCTAAAATTGATACTATGGGATTTTGGATGATATACTTGAGTGTGACTTAAGTCCTTTAGATTAATTTTGATCATCGTCTATGGTACAAGCTTCATTGAATGAAAATGATCCGAGAGAACTCGTTATTGAACATGATAATGGATTTACCTTAATACAAGGCCGATTGCGAGATAGAAATGAGCCCTATGTTCTTCCAAGTCAATGTGAGTAAGTATTTTACTCAGAGGTTCCAGTAAACAGGTTGGTCATTTGTTGTTAGACATGATCCAAGAGGAATGCCGGTAAAGTATAATGTGGTGGAAGAAGAAGATACCGAAGAACTAGAAGATGATGTAGATGATGATCAGGATCAACGGTTAGTTGATGATGTCCCTGACAAAGATGTCGAAGAGGAGGAACTAGATGATGATGATGTAGGAGTTAATGTTCTTGAAGATGAAATCCATGTGGATGATGACATTATCGAAACTAATATCGATGATGATGATGATGATATGAACAATCCTTACAATGTCGAATTTGGATCGGATGATATAGACGAAGAGTTGGATGAAGAAGAAGATTAATGACATTGAAATGTATAAGTTATGCGATTATATTATCTATTTGATATTAATTTCTTAATAGAATTATATTTGACTTATGTGGTTACATAATTAATTCATGATGTTTTTAATTTTTATGCCATTACATAATTAATTTAATGATGTACTTTTTAATGTTTGAAAGGTCAAAAAATTAAAACATTTCAATAGTGATTTTAACAACCTTGAAATTAGTGTGTTTTATGTTTCATATGATCATAAAAGATTAAAAAGTCAGTTGTAGAGATGGTTGTTCAGTGGTTGACGTGTATGCTGGTTCTTTTTACAATGTAACCAAGTTTTTCTTCTAATATACCTATGGAATTGCCAATTCCAATCGAAGGCAGATCGAAGGACTTGGACCAACTGACGAGGACTTTAAAAGCCTCATACACTTCGGGCTCTGCAAGACCCGAGAGGGTGATCCCTTAATGTGTTTACAACCTCTGCACCATTATTATAAATAACATTAACAATAGCAGATGATCTCACTTAATAGCTAAACACGATAAGATAATATCAACTAGAATTGGCTATTCATAGACAATATCAACTATCTAGAGCATGAGATAACTAAACACAATCCATTGTATAAGATAGTCAATGATTTTCATTTTGTAGCAAGCTCTAGGAAAAGACAAACAAATATTTAACTACACAAATAATTACAACTTAGATTAGTGCCATATATCCATTACAGGAGTCAAATTCATAAGCATCTAGAGGTTTATAACAGATTTAATACATCACATATAAGTTCGCTGACAATATTGCATTACAATTTCATTAGTGTTTATTCTAACCCAGGACTACTTATCAAATCCTTATACATCACATATCCACCTATAATCCCATTCAAGCATTTTGATTAATTCCTTGAATTAAAGCTAAAATAGAATTATACACACCACAACAGTAAGATGGATAAAACAACCCTTAGTTATTTCATTGAAAGTTCATATATGCATGTACAATGGAAAGACATGAGCTCGAATTTTCATTTCAACTCAAATGCTAGTACTGCTATACAACATTAAATCTCTATGAACTCAAAACCTAAATTGCATTTCTTTAAAACAATCGAAATTTACAATTCACTCTGCAACTTCACCTAGACTCAACAAAAATTATCTAACTTGTTAACCCGTACTTCTGGCCTTGAAATCCTTCTTATAGAAAATGAAAGAGCAAACAAGCACCGGGCCAGAAAGTACACCTATCACTAGTTAATTGGAGCACCTGGTGATATTCCAAAATTTGTTACAACAGCCACCACCTTGAAAAATATTCTTGTTCAAAAATTGTTACAACAATAATCATCCTAGAGCATATTCTCGTTCATCATGTCGGTGAAGGAAGGTTGATGCAATAACAAAAAACCACATGAAACCCACACCAAGAAAGTCATCCATACAAAACTAGAAACACTGTAACCGCAACATCTGATTTGCCACCTGTCGGTAGCCCACTTTTTTTACTCATCATCATTCAAATACTTAGCCACCCACCTTTGGTATTCTTTGTCAATTGGCAAGTCAAAATTAATCACCTTTTACCTTTGTACTATAAGGAAAATACTTTACCGCTACCTGATTAGCATCTCTTTCAAAAGATTCCAAAAATGAGTCGGTACCAATAATCTTACCCATACAATTTACCAACAAATCATAATCTGAGTCATCACAAATTATTTTAATTTGATTATTGATGACTTTACTTGCTTGATCTTGCCATTGTTGGAGTGTTCTGATTTCCCTCTGCTCATTAATTATACCAGGTAATAGTGTGTTACCCCAATCATTGAAGTTCTTTACCAATTCCCTAATCTTCCTACTTAGATCATCTGGTAAGGTCTGAAAACTTTGTAATGATTTAACTAATATATAAGTAGGCTTCAATGATTGGGGCCTTTTATTTACATCAAACCTTGAAGCTTTATTCATAACATCTAGATTATTTGCCCTAGGGATCCAATTTTGAATTATTGGAATCACTATCCTCTAATCCCTATCAATATTATTTATTGCTTCAAATAGCAAAGAATACAAAGAATGTATAGAGGGCAGTTTATTATCCACCTTTTCATTTAAATACTCCAAAACAAGAGTAACAATTTTTTTTTCTTTTGAAAGAAAACCCTCCTCTTTACCCTTAGTGATGTCTATAATTGATCAATTTTTTGCATGAGTTGCATCTTTGTTGGATCAACAGAGCACTCTATTTTTTCATCAACTTGTTTTAGAGGAGGGGTAAGAGTAGGATTTTGAATGGGAGACCTTGGTGTAGAAATATTTGGAGAAGCAGGAGGCATTGACCCTGCTGTGGGAGGTGATGTGCTGGTTCCTAGAGCATTGGATGTTTCCCCAGTATGTCTATACTTGAACCTTTCTACTTCAGTTTGTAGCTCAACATTCCTCTATTGCATTTAACTATATTCTTCAATTAAAATGTTATACTTCTCCATTAAGCTCTTTCTTTCAGCCTCCTCCCTTTCAGCAATCTTTTGGGCCAACTTGGCCACATTCACAGTTAAACTAGTGGCTTCGGTTGTTGTAGTATCTGAAGCCCTCTTTATTATTAATCCTCCTTTGAAATTTGGATTAATATCAGCAATGTCTGGCTTTCTTCCTTGTGGAGCCAATGCCCAAATTGCCAAGGTCTCATATTCTTGACTGAAGGCAGAGTTTTATAATGCTGCCTTAACTTCTTCTTCAGAATCCTGAAAATGATTCTTGGACTTCATAATGGCATTGAAAGCCACTGCATTTGTGATGTCCCATTCAGGAAAAATCAAAACACCAGCCTGATTCACTAGTTGTCTTCCTTCTTCAGGAATGATGTTTTTGAACTCTTCCATTAGTTCAACTTTTACTTCTTCATCATTCTCCTGATTTGACCTATCAGACCTTAGTTCTCTTCTTTCCTTGCATTTATTTTGATATTCCTCAAATTTCATTCTCCATGTCAATTGCAAGAATACATGATTTTTTACAAATACATTGTCATCTAAGAACTCCATGCAAGCTTGTATTCTTCCATCCTGCACACTCTTACCCTTCATATCCAAATTAGATAGAACCAATTTAGCTGACCTAGGAGGGGATGACATACCAACTTGCATGTCTTGATCAGTAACAATAATTTCATCTATGAGATCCTCAGGTAGGTGATCAGTTATTTGCCTCTTCGGGCTTGGCTCATGTGGTGGTGATGGGGGACTGCGCTCTAGCGAAGATTTTAATTTAATGATTTTGATAGCCCCAGGTACTTTGAATTTTGGGCCTGGTCATGAAGGTGCCTTCACTATTTTCTTCCCTTTTTTGTCTACTTCTTCCTCATCACTGCCAGTATCCCTTTTCCTCCTATAGATGGGCCACCTTTCTATAGGCTGACATACTGACCTTGTTTCAATTGGCATATCACTTTGTCCTTGCATATCCAGACTTAGCCTTAAATTTATCTTTTTGGCTGTCAAGGTGTCCATTATTTACTTGAAATTCTTCATTAAAAAATCAATTTTCTTGTGGTATGGAGTGAATTCCATCAATGGATCATACGTCGGATCTATTTCATGCACAATATCTAGTAGCTTACTATAAGCTATCCACTTTTCCTTGTTCAATTCCTATCTATTTAAATCAAATTCATTCCTATCAGGTCCTCAGGGAAATTCAACTCATGTGCAAATTTTTCACCTTTTATTCTTTGTCTGAAAAGAGCAAAGAAACCTTCAGGATTATGTTGTTGCCTTGGACCAAATCTCAAATGGTAATCAACAAAGAATTTGTCAAAATGTGTCTAGCCTCCCTTTGAAAATGTAAAGTTTGACACTACTGTATAATCAGAGAATAATGTTCCCTTCCCCTTTCCAGTTAGGTTATCTTCATGAATACGCTCCATCTACCACATAACTTCTACAAACCCTAGTCTTGGTGGCACATTGTATGGTAGTATGTGAGGGGTTCCTTGAAATCCATATATTCTCAGAAAAATGTTGACTGGATATGGGATAATGTCACCCTAGTTATGTAAAAACCTCAATTCTAGTTTCCTCTCCTTCAGCCTAAGGAAATCATGCACTTCCTGAGGGATCCTAGGTACATTTACCATCAATCTAGCCCTTAATCTTGTAGCAAAACAATTATCAAATTGCACATAACTGGTGCTTTCCTTATTACAGGACAAATCTGTAGCCCATATTTGTACTGACAATCTTTCTTCATTAACTGATTTTCTTAAGTTCATCTTCTCAGCAAAGAAATCAACATTCCTAAACAAGAACATATGCATCAATATGGAATACCAAAAGAATTGAGTACCAGTATCACCATTCTATAGCTTCGACAATCCTTCATCTATCCTCTCCACCAAAAAAGAAGCAAAGTTATGTTACAAAGAAGTTAGGGTGTTGTATTTGCACCCCATGAACATGTATGCAATCGACATTACTGCACCAGGGTTGAAACCCAAAATATGACATAGTGAATAGAAAGTAGCCAAGAAAGGCTTTCCAAAATAGTTCAATCTGAAGGGTTCTTGGTCACTAGGGCTGATGTGAAATTGTGAACCCCCTTCCTTAACCAAATGAGGTGGAAGCAACTTAACCATAAAAAGATATTTCAATTTTGTATACTCCTCCTTCATTTCTTCAAGATTAATAGGAGCCAGGTCATCACTTGGCTCACTCAAATCAAAAGTCTGTTGGATAACATCTCTATTCATTTCTAATAGAACCCCTCTATCATTATCTCTAATTTCCCGTGTGATAGGGTCATATCTTTTGGCCACTGCTCTAAGTAAATCCACATTAGGGAACACATTTGGAACAACTAGCTTTCCCATGTCGTACCTCTATCCATTTGAAAAAGGATGAGGCAAATTCCTTTGTCCATACCATAATCTAAACATTTCTAAGCCTGTGAGTGGGACCCTAGCATCAGCAATGTTAGAATTATTACACACCAAACCTTTCCTTCTCTCATTTGTTGATAATTAAAATTGATTTAGGAAATCATCGTACAAGTTTTTTTTCAAATACTCAATCTGGTCAGAGTGCTACTTGGTTGGCACCATTTTAGACAAACTAGGGCCTCACTACAATGTTACACTTCAAGTGGCTATGACTAAGCAGAGATAGAAAATTACAGAGTAAAAATACCACAATTCCTCACAAATTATGATTAAACAATAGCCCTAACAAAAGATTTTAATAAACTCAGTGAAAAGCATAGAAGACCCCCCCTTTCCCAAATTTAGGTGCAAAATGACTGGGAAACAAAGAAAATTAACTCATGACTTTTTTCGCACAAACTCCAATTTCTAGCAGCAATTGCTCGCAATTTCACCTTTGGCTCTGAAACTGTTTTCATGAAATACTTGGATGCTTTGTGATACAAATGAGACGAGTAAATTAATTTTATGTCAATTAAATTCTTCCATCGAATGTCTCATCCACCATTAAAGCTCACTCACGGGCTGCACGAATGGCTCCAACCATAATTTTATACATATTTAAATTTGAGTCGTTGATCCTTTAGTTTGATCAAATCATCGACGACCATCTTCAAAATAGGCTGACATAATTGCCAACACGGCAATAAAGGGGCCCACTATGTCATACGTCACAAAGGAATGCCACGTGGCAGTTGCCTATGATATCGTAATCCTTTGATTTATCATCGCGGGATGGCCGACACCGTCAATCTTTTTACCATAAATCCTGCTCCAAAAATAGTCGTCGTTCTTTCCTTTAACTGTCGAGCAACTTTTCCCTTAAAATCATAATATATGCGTTGAAATAAAATATGTACATCTTACAAGCACATTAGTAATCCATCCCATAATACATTTAAAACCGGCGAACACTTTTTTCACTCCTTAGACTTCATTGGATGAGACACATGGCAGGCACCCGCGACATCTCGATCCCAAAATTCCTAATCGCAGGATGGTAGGCACCTTCAATCTTGAAGAGACAACTCATCAATGGTTACGTAGATTTTATCCTTTAGGAAGGGCACATGGCACCCGCCCGTGATATCGCGATCCTTGTAATCCCTGATCGCGGGATAGCGGGTGCCATTGATCTCGTTCCTTTAACACAGTCGCCAGCCATATTGTTAACCTTCGAGCAGATTTTCTAGCGAGATTATAATATATCCATTGATTTAGAACATGTGTGTCTTGAGAACACTTTAGTAATCTGCCCCTTAATACATTTAAAGATGACTAGTGTTTTCTTTACTCTTTAGGCTTCATCGGATGAGACATGTGGCACCCGCCCGTGATTTTGCAATCAACCCAAGCACCATCGTGGGATGGTGGGGAACGACTTGGATCAAATGGTAGTTGATTAGCAATAGCTCAAATTTGATCCCCTGGATAGGACACGTGGTGTGTGCCCATGATTTCACGATCCTTCAATTCATGATCACGGGATGGCAGGCATCGTTGATATCTATAGAAAATAGATCAACGTCAACACTAAATCAACCCTTGCAAAATAAAACATTCATTAAAAGGAGAAGTGGGCATTACTAGGCCGACAACAAATAAAAAAATAATATTTATAGAAGAAAAATAAAATAAATTTACAATTTGTTTTATAAATTCACTTTTAACTTTAAATGTATGTTCACTCATTAAGTTGTATTTTTTTTACAATCACATTTTTATTTTAGATGTTTGTTTATAAAATATAAAGATGCATTAAAAATATATTAGAAATATTTTTCTTTATATTATATAGCATTCATAACATTAAATTAACATAGAATAATTTCACAATATCACTTAACCAATCAAGAAAAAATTAATCATTACTATGCAACATTATTCTCACATCAAACTAACAAATAAACATTAAAAACAAATTTATTTTTATATTATAACATTCATAACTTAAACCTTTTATACACAATATCAAGTTAATTATAAAAACATAAAATTATTTATAAGCAACTTAAATTTTTAACAATTTAATAAAATATAATTTAATATAATTAAGAAAAAATAAATAAGAATTATAGATAAATTTTGAAATATTGATTTACTTATCAAGAAAAAATCAATGATAAATTTACTTATTATAGATAAATTTACTTACCAATCTATTTTAACCATCAAGAAAAAAATAATCCTTAGTTTAATCATTTGTTCTTTGTTAGGGTTGGGATAAGAATTTAACGGGGCCAACCGAGACTTAGGAAATAAAACCCTATGGAGGAAATAAAGTATTAAAATCAAAGTTGGGTTTTAATTTTAATCTAGTGACGTAAGCCTAAGCCATTAACTCTAGTGGTCATGTCGTTGATGGCTTAGCCAAAGCCTTTCATTAAATACTAGCCGTGCAATGTGTAGGTTTTCCAGATTCGAAGATATGGGAGAAGATCTCAATTGTACCCTGCCAACTCGCAGACCTAAGGTGTTGCCCTGTTATTTGGTGCGAGGTCAGCAAAAGGCAGATGTGTGTCCTGTATGGAATGTTGGGCCCAATCTCCACTATCGAGCTCATAACCCATGGTTTTAGATCGACAACCAAGATCAAAAGCTAATGTAAATCTTTGTTGTTCCCTGCTAACTCACAGGAGGAAGATGAAGGTTGGTTAAAATCTGCGAGGTCAAGGAGATTGCGATGCGTAGCTCTAGCCGTTCAGTTTGCAAAGTGCATAGGACCTGCCAACATGGTAGTTGGTTTCCAAGATGGATTAATGTTATTGGTCATGAGGAAGGTGAACGATGCTTCGTTGGATTTCAAACCGAGTTAGCCCGAGATAAACCGTTTGATCTGCCAACTCTTTAGGAGATCAGTGGGCAGTATTCATAGTTGGAAAATGGAACATGGTGGTCATTTTATCGTACAATTGGTGAAGCATTAATGAATTATTTCTTGCTTGTGTAGTCACGTCGATCTCAATCTATGTGAAGATGTTGTTGTTGGCAATCATGAAGGGTGATCTTTGGATTTCTCATGCAACTCTAGTTAAATGATGACAGTACATATGCCACCAAATTGCCATGTTTGCACATGCATTTTTACTAAGCATTGATGAAGGTTTCCATTACCTCGCACAATAAATACAAGAGGAATTAACTGCTAATAGTGTCATTATTATAGCAGTTATATCTAAGCACTTTGTGGGCTGATTCTAATCAAGTTTTAGTGCTTGTCTGAGAAGAGAAAATGAGTAAGTCAGTAAGGAGTTTTGTTCATTTGAGCTCACAAAAGCTCGGTCCTACTATTTAGGAAGGTGCTTTGGTTGACAAGCCCAGGCTTGTGCCCACTAGATGCAGTAGAAGGTTGCAATTCCAAGATGTTGCTCCTCAACTGGTAGATGACAAAGGCAAGCAGTCGGTGTACTCTATTACTAGTGTCGGTAGGAAAATAAGGTATGGGCATGGCTCCTCTGGATGCCAACACTCGCCCATTGACCTTACGAGCAACACTTTTGATGATGTCATTGAGATCGACTCAGAATACTATTGATATTTAAGATGCTTCATTCATGGTCTGCCCTCTGATAAGGTAATGATATCTGTGGGCACATCAACTGTTAAAACCCCAAGCAGACAGACTAGAACTGTATTGGGCAAGGACAAGAAAGAGAGGATGTTGAGGGGTCTACCATATTGGGCAGCAACTAGAAGTGTATACTAGGAGTGCGAGTGTTGGTAAGGGTAGGGTGTGGGTAAATAAAAAGTTGTTGTGGTGCAACCGTGGAAATTTGGTTTACTTTGGTTGTTTTCGTGGATATGCGCTGACAAAGGGGATTTTGATGACAATTTGTGTTCCCTATTCCATGCTACCACAATTCATGCACTATATATGTTTTGCAGATTCAACATGTGGGGAAGTTTTTGTAATGAGAAAGTCAAATGCAATGGAGATTTTTTTCAAATGAAAAATTGTGGTGAAATTACATTTGAGCCGAAAACGGTACTCTCTTGTCATATAAAGAATTCAAAGGCTCATTTGGCAGAAGGGAGAGGGGGAACATGAAAGCTCTAGCTAGGTTTTTGAGTTGAATAAATGGGTATAAGATAGTTTTGAGTTGAATATGGGTAGAAAGATATCACAATCCCTCATTAGGAAGTGATATCTATGGTGCACTTCCATTCACTATTAAAACCAAGCAAAAGAATAGAATAGATAGACTATTTTTGAGTTTTGGATGAATATATGCAAATTATCTTAAATTGTATGTAGATATGACTTATAAGCATGAATAAACATATAATTCTAATATATTTTCTCTCCATATGTGGATTTGAGTGAATTCTGAATGAAATTTTAATGATGTTGTCATTCTTCTTTGAAATTTGAACAATTGTGTCAATTTTGTATGTTTTGGGTGAAATTCAATTTTAAAATGTTGAGGTTTCATGTATATGTGTGAGATTGATCTAATATTCCAGAAAATGAATGTTAAAAATATCATGAAAAGAATGGGCATAGAATGAATGTGAAGTAAAAATTATATATTTTGCATATATTCATAAAATAAGATCTAATAAACAAAAATATATGCAATTAAAATATAGGAAGAATTCAACTGAAATTTGGGTAGAAGAGATAATTAGATTATATGATAACTTTAAGGCTAGGGTTGGGTTTGATTAGGATTAAGGTGTTACAGCTTAGGGTTATGATTAGAGTTATGAATCTACAACTGGGGTTCAATTAATATTCACTTAGGGGTTTCTTTCTTGGGAGAATTTTTATTGAATGGTAGGGTGTATTTTATAAAAGGTAATATGTAAGAAATTAATTTTAGATAATACATGTGTGTAATTAAATTGTAGATTAAAATTGATAATGAATTTCCTTCCTTCTTTTGCATTGTGGCTACCATATTATGTGGCCTTGAAATCCTATTCATATTTTGAGCTTTTTCTAAACTATACAACACGACATCCAACAAATAAATTTGTTATGCATTTTTTCCAAGCACAAATCCTTAGAATTCTTAATGTGTTACTTAGGTTAATTGTTTATTGCAATAAATAAATACACACTAATATCTATATTATGGATTTGAGGGAAAATATTAAAATATTTATATATATAGAAAAATTTAAATGCAAGGGATTCAAGTACATACCTTTGCTTTTGTTAATGTTGATAAAGATACAAATCTTGATGAAGTGCCAAATTTGATGACATGATATAAAAAACTGGAATATCTTTGCTCTATGTGGCACTTGAAATTTTGTACAAAACTATAACTAACTCTACGTCAAATTTGTGACTTTGGACCTAGTTTGCATCAATAAATAGGAGCTTTGACACATGCCTCCTAATCTAGCATACAATATGTACTT